>BLKR01000646.1:0-439596 GCA_011170035.1 Teleogryllus occipitalis | reverse complement strand
CAAAAATTACATTAAAATATAATAATAAAACAAATATAAATTTGTTCGGGACCTTTCGTTCCAACATTTCTGTAATCCACAACAACATCATATGAACTGCTTGTAAAAAATTTTTGCGAATTATGTCATAAGCTACACATACGTCATAATTAATTATTTCAAAAATATTTTGGATTTCTCTCTCAATATTGACGATTATTTCTTTGAACAAAGAATAAAAAAAATTACCCACACTATATGTGTTCGTTATTCCATTCTGTATAATATTTACAGAATTCATTTTCTTTAAAATTAAAAAATGGTTTTTTAGTTTTAAGATATATTTATAATAAAACATATTATTTTGTAAGCTATAACTTAATTTTAAAGACTGTTCTAGATCTTTTTGACTCGATGGATAAGTATTGTTTAAATGATTAAAAATTATCGTAAATACTTTATTTACTTCTTCTCGAAAATCACTAATATACATTGTCACTTCCTCATCTGTAATTAACGATTTATTGTCTTTACAGTTCTCATTGTCTTTACAGTTCTCATTGTCTTTAGAGTTCTCATCTTTAGTTGGCGGTTTAGAATCCTTAAACTTTGGTGTTTTCGTTTTCATCTCAAAATATTCCTCTTCTAATTTGAAAGGAATAAATATTAAATTTAATAAATCTAATATTGTCTCATTGTGTAAACTGTAATCTGAATTACAAAAATTTACTATATGTTGAAACATATCAAATAAGTCATTTTCTTGGTTTTTAACGAAATTTTTACTCTCATTTTGAACCGCTAAAATTGAATTTGTAATCTTTTCATATATATTTGTCTCGTTTGATATATTATGTTCTACTTGAACATACTTGTTAATAATGCTTTCCATTTCATGTTTAACTTCTTCTCTATGAGACAAAGCTAGAAAAAATATACGCGTCAGACTCGATTTTTCCTTTATAGATAAATGTTTACGAACGTCATATATATTATTAATAATATCATTATATTCTTGTTTGTGTCGACAATCAATGAAATTAGATATAGTTGAAAATAATATTTGAGTTAGATCACCTCCTAAGACTGTATAATGATATTTTTTGATGATAAAACAAGTTGAGACAAATGAATATGAGAAGGTGAAATTTTTCACTATGTCATCAATTAAATATATTGTTGTGTAATGCAGGTTTTTCTTAAATTGTCTTAAAATTAACTTAAATATTTCACGCTCTCGGAAACTTGTTGGTTTATCCATTTTTGTGATTTTTTTCCTTACGTCACGAAGTATATCTAATGTAATCGTAGCGTTGTTTATCGTTAAATTGTTAGAATTATTCTTCTTCCTCCGTTTTGTAGTGTCTTCATCAGAAGAAGAGTTGTCCTGTCGTTTTCTATTTTCTGCTCTCTTTCTGCGTTCCTTCTTGTCTTGTTCCAAAGGGTCGTCGTGTCTGTTTCGCTTCGTAGTGTCTCCATTAGAAGAGCTGTCGTGTCGTTTTCTATTTTCTGCTTTCTTTCTGCGTTCCTTCTTGTCTTGTTCCAAAGGGTCGTCGTGTCTGTTTCGCTTCGTAGTGTCTCCATTAGAAGAGCTGTCGTGTCGTTTTCTATTTTCTGCTCTCTTTCTGCGTTCCTTCTTGTCTTGTTCCAAAGGGTCGTCGTGTCTGTTTCGCTTTTTAGTACATTCAACTTCACCGACACTTTTAGTACATTCAACTTCACCGACACTTTTAGTACATTCAACTTCACCGACACTTTTAGTACATTCAACTTCACCGACACTTTTAGTACATTCAACTTCACCGTCTGAATTGGACGTTTCAGTATCTGAATCATCACTACCACTACTGCTATAACTACTAGAGCTATCAGTACCTTCAGCATCTTGTGTTTCTGATGTTGGTTTCATAGCGCTGCCCTGTTGAAGAATACAGCTGCCTGGTTGAATATCAGAGCTGGCTTGTTGAATTCCTGAGCTGCCCGATTGAAGAATAGAGCCGCCTGGCTGAAGACTACAGTTGCTTTCTGCTGTTGTCATGTCTCTTTACACTATGAATCTCCCTGCTTATGTTTGCGAGTTAAAAGTTGCGGCCTTTTATAGCGCTTTACAAACTTTCGCCCCTCCTAATTAACACGCAAAAAAAAACGAAAGGAAGGGGGCATGAAATCTCGACCAATGGAAACGTTCGAAACAAGTGACATCATACTTCTCCCACTGCGTCAAAGTTGCGTCAAGGTTCGGTTTGGGTATAAAAGCACTCCGCAGTTCTGTTAACGCCACTCTTACTTGTGTAAGAGTCTGGATACACCGATCTGCGGTAAATATAGTCACTTTGGTAAACGGTCCCTCAGTCGTTTACTTATTCTAGCGATCGTCATAGAATTAGTTGTAGGCAAAAAAATTGAAATATCACAGTCCATGATATAAATATTAATGATAATAAATATGAAATAAATGGGATGTTACTTCATACCGCTGTTTATGATAATGATTTAAGGGTTGTAAAGTTTTTAGTCAAATGGTATGACCCCATTTCATATAACATATAAATCTTTTCAAAATCGCGATTTTCTCTCTGAGAAACCCAATTTACTTCCGTTTAAATTTTAAAATAAAAGAACGCTTAGTAATATTATTTTGTTTTTGTTTAAGGAATTGAATGCTGTCTTCTGAAAAAAGTCGGAGCTACACACACACACACCACCATTAATTATTTTTTTTTACAAACACCATGGAATGTCAAAAATGTAAAATGTCTGTCAATACTATACCGAAAATTGGAATACTAGAAGGTTTTTGCACTAATGTTGAATGTGTAGATTATAAAGCACGTGTTTTGATAAGAGAAAAAAACCAAATTACATATTTTTTGTGTGAACCACGCCCACAATGCCCATCGAGATATTTTTGCTTAAAGTGTAAGGAATTCTGTGCTATAAAATATAGAGAAAATACCTTATGTAATAAAGCTATAGAAGAAGGGGATAGTTGTACTTTTCTACCAAAAAGAACTCTGTTGTAATATACACTCATTAAAAATAAAATAAAATTCGGACAGTACTCAGTATACTCACATTTTCGCAGCTTTGAGGCTGTTAAAAACATAAAATATTATAATACTTGTACACTGTAAAATAATTTTTTTCTGCTTTTACATCAACGATAAATTTTGTAATAGAACTTCTAATAACGGAAATTACACCCTTTAGAAAGAGAGAATGGCTCACAGTGTCCCCCGCCGTTTTATCTCGTGAAGTTGTAACCGATTGCGTTTTCCTACGGGAAAGTTGCATTGTTTGAATCTTCAGCGTATAACGAATATATTCTGGGATGTGGAGTCAACACGCATGACCAAGTGGCAATGCAATATCGGCACCAAATTACACAAAAGGAAGAGCACTATTTTATACTGACGGATATTATTTCTATAGTTTTTTTGATGTGTCATTGATTTCTTCTGGCATATTGCTCGAAGGTTAACTTATTTTCCCATTTTAGCAACACGGAGTAAACTCGTTTACAGGGGAAGTACAAAGTAAAACAGAACCGACATTTCATAGACAATGAAACCAACAGAAAATGAAATGACCTCACCATCACGACACATACGCTGACTTTCGCTTTTCCTGCCTTTTCCAGTCAATGTACAACGTTTGCGTCTTTTTGGGCGCGTAGGAAACAATTCGGAATACGACATAACCTGTGAACAACTTCACTACATCCGAACAAAACCCACTGTCCGAATGTTCTCTACAAAATACACGGAATGCAAATACATACAAACTGTCATCACCACAATGCAATTATTACACTGAAACAAAACCTTGACGAATCGTAAACAAATCTTAACAATCAAAACAAAACATCAAGCAACGCCACCATGAAGCTATCAATTTTAAAACAGCCACTGATAAATGTAATATTAAAGAATGATTTAATTAATTAATTTACACCGTAAATGTTGGTGAATCAACACAAACAATATCTGATAACACATTTAGAGTTTTTTTTAAATATAGAGATATTCATCTTGTGTCCTCTATTAGTAGTGGCACACGAAAAGTGAAATCAATTACGAAAATGTTTACACGTAAACGAACAATTGTAACAGCGGCGGTAGCAAGCGAAGTGTTATTTGAAGAAAAGAAACGATGGTCAAGAAATTGGTTGGACAAAAGAGGCGAAAAATATACTAGACTTTTGATAGATAGCGTGTATATATGTGTGTGTATGTGTGTGTGTGTATGTGTATGTGTATGTGTATGTATGTGTATGTGTATGTATGTGTATGTGTATGTATGTGTATGTGTGTGTATGTGTGTATGTGTATGTGTGTATGTGTATGTGTATGTGTGTGTATGTGTGTGTGTGTGTGTGTGTGTGTGTGTGTGTGTGTGTGTATGTGTGTGTATGTATGTATGTGTATGTGTGTGTATGTGTTGTTCTCAGATTTCAGGTTCTTTTTGGTGTAATATTTCCAAAACATTCTTTTACTGACATGTGTAGATCACACGGAACCGAAAGTGAGTGCACAAGAAAAGACCTCTGCGTAGAAGAGAAAAAACCCTAACTGACTTCATGGAAAAGGAAGGAGAGTAACAGTGGGCATATTTTCTTTTTTTTTGTTAACACCATCCATTTATTTACATCATATATGTTCCCATTGACACAATACACAATAATCCTTACATTAATGCTAATAAAACAAAAAACAAAATAAACCAAAAAACCTCAATTGTAAAAATAAACCAAAAAAAACCTCAATTGTAAAAACAATGTATGAAATAAAATAACCAAGAAATAAACCAAAAAGAAAACCGCAAATGTAAAAAAGCATAATACCTAAATCGGTAGGCTGCATATTTAATGTGTGTTCCGAATCTGTATTACGATTTAACTCTATTACCGGGTAATACACAATAAATTGGGTCCCATTTATCAATTTTAGATTTTACCCATTTTATTAATTCAAATAGTTTATAGTCGTAATAAAAACGGTTGATTTGCAAATTATGACTTTTAAACGACTTGAAGATTAAACGACTTAATATAGTATTGAAACGTTCCACCAGGGACGATAGACACATGAAATTCGCAATAGAAATAGTATACAATGAACATGTGCTTAAATTTAGGACCTGTAATGAAGTTGAACACAAGAAAGGTTTTAGTTTTGTATTATATATAAATACAAAGGAATCAATGTTATCTAGATTATTAAATGACAAATCAAAGGATGTAAGGTTTTCTAACGCAGTAAATATGTTAATTGATATATTTTGAATTTTATTTAAAGAAAAATCCAAATATGTCAAATTTAGTTTTTGAAAAATTAATGTTTAAGATTTTTCTCCGTATATCGGCATCAATAGGAAGAATTGTTCTTGCCATTCTTGTTCCGGAACAATCTATAGTTATTTCTTCTATTTTGCATCTTGGAGCCTTAATTGTCTGCACATGTATAATTATATTTAAAATCAAGAACATATGAATCGTAAAATTCATTTCTAACGTTTCTTAAACAGCGGCTGCGTTTCATTTGCAACGTACAATGAAAAAAAAAGGTGAAGTTTGTCGATGAAGTACAAAAAACCTGCTAGCGTCAATTACACGTGTTTCTTTTTTTTTTCATCCCTTATATTTGCACTGGTTCCTGGTCCATTTGAGAGAGAGAGGAGGGAATGTTTACTCTTCTCTTCAACATTTCAGCGTAAATTTCAATCTTTATTAATTAATGTACAAAGACTACAAAGACTTTTTAAGATTCAGTTAGTACCTTTTTATATATTTGCTCTACATTTCTTCATAAAAATCATACACAATTGTCCTTTCCTTGACACTGTCACGATACAGACACTGTAGTACGTCACTTTGAAATTCAGTCACTATTGGCTAATACGTTGATTTTATTACAAATTTCTGTAATTAAGAGCTCAGTAAATATCAGTTATAATTTAATTGTCCTCGACATTTAATTAAAAAGAAAAGATTTCAACCCTCGCATCTGCTTATTGTTACAATGAGACGTCAAAGTCAGAACACTGTAATGTCAGCTGGTAATTTTTTCACTATAAAAAAGAAATATGTCACAGTAACATCGCCAATTTAGTGAATATTCCTCGAAGCATACACCGTAGAAAAAAGATAGAACCGAGTCCAACAACTGCAAATTTATCCCGAAATTATACCGAAAATGTTACAAAATACCAGGTATAACGAAAGAGTAGCCTGAAGGAAACGCTTTCTTAAGCAAAGTAAATTAGAAGAGAAAACGGCTAGAGTTCGTCAAAAAGTTAGAAGAGAAAATGGCTAGAGTTCGTCAAAAAGTATGTTTACAAGGCCCCCCAGAGTGGTGGCGAGGTTAGAAAAAAAATATTACAGTATATTGTAAAGCACGGTGGAGCTTAATATTTGTAAACTAACTTATAAAAAAAATTAAATTTTATTAATGCAATTGAAAATGAGTATTAAATATTATTATTTATTGTGGATCGGTGTTAAGTTACGTTTCAGTTAACTGACTCGTACAAATACCTGTGCGCGAGTGAAGTTCGCAGAGCTATGGAGCGCTTTTATACCCAAGTCTGACATTTGCAAAGGTCACATTTCCATAGGCGTGCGTCTCTGTCATTATCCCCTCCACTCATCTTTGTATAGGACGGGTGGGAGGTCTTCGGATGGTATAAAAGGCCGCGATGTGTTACTGGAAAACATAGACGGAGAGACGGACAATTCTAAAAATGTCTTCTGTAATCTCTTGTGCCAAACTCGGTACTACATCCATCACGTCAGATAGCAGCTGTGTTCAACAATGCGGCGGCTCTACTCTACCAACGTCAACACAGAGAGAAGATGAAGGTACTACTAGTAGTAATAGTAGTATTAATAGTAGTAGTGATTCTGATTCTGATTTAAATAATTACGGACCGACAATTAAGAATTCTGAAGAATCTTTGGACGGAGACATTTCCAGTGGTTTGACCAAGAATTCTGAAGAATCTTCGGATGAAGACAGTTACATTACTTTGACTGATTTGAAACGAAAACTGGATTTGGCTAAACGAGCTAAAACCTGTTGTGACAGTAGAAATGATTCCACAAAAGTATCCACAATTACACTGAAAGTATTGTTTAATGTTAGAGAAAAAATTCAAATAGTAGAACAGCCAACCACTTATCGTGAAATTAAATTATTAGAGTTGATTATAAAACAATACAAGAATAAAAAGAGTAAATTAAA
This sequence comes from Teleogryllus occipitalis, assembly GCA_011170035.1. Classification (NCBI taxonomy): domain Eukaryota; kingdom Metazoa; phylum Arthropoda; class Insecta; order Orthoptera; family Gryllidae; genus Teleogryllus; species Teleogryllus occipitalis. The sequence goes on along the minus strand of BLKR01000646.1, from coordinate 432,376 downwards.
TAAGAATAAAAAGAGTAAATTAATTAAATTAATGTATGATATACTACAAATATTCACATTCTCATATGCATTTGTTGCGATCTGTTGTATTATAAAGCGATACCATTTAACGACAGAAGGAAATATATGTGATATTTTGACACCAGCCATATTTAATTTTATAAAATATAGAAAAACGCGGAATTATGATGAAATAATTACAAAAATATATAATATTCGAAAACAATTAACTATAGAAGAGAAATTACGCCTCACGCGTATTATATTTCTTGCCCAGCCTGAGATGGAAGAGGTTAAATCTCAAATTCATACTATAATTAACAAATATACCCAATTAAAAAATACAACAGTTAATAAAAATAATATTTCTGATCAAAATTATGATGCAGAATGGGCATTGTCATTTACTAATGAAGAATTGTTAAAATATATTAAAAATTTTAAGATGAAAACATATAAAATAATGTTGATTCTTACAAAAAACATTTACCCGTGTCACCTCAAATATATAGAAAATGTAACAAAAATACAAAACTATTTAGACATTTTCAAAAAGAAATATTTCCGTCGGACAGACATTTGTTCGTTGGACCAAAAATACGACCAAAAAGATATACAAATTTTACTGAAAATAAGCTGTTATTTAAATACTTTAGAAGGTTTGTTCTGTTCCAAATAACATTTAACGTTGAACCGAGAGGAGGAAAAGAAGAAATGTTTTTCAGTTTTGTAATTTTTTTTTGTGTTAAGTATTGCTTATTTTGCACAACAATTTTGTATTGCTTGTTTTGCATAATGATTTGTAGAAACTATGTATAAACAAAACCAAAATCTAATAGTTTTGTACAATGTATGATAAAGTTTGTTAAAATTTATTGTTTAAAAAAAACCATCTCTTGTACAATGTATGATAAAGTTTGTTAAAATTTATTGTTTAAAAAAAACCATCTCTTGTACAATGTATGATTAAAATTTATTGTTTAAAACCACATTTAATTTTTTTTTGTTTGTAAACATCCTTTATATCCTTGTCCAAACACGATAAATATGTTGGTGGCACTGTATGACTCGGCACTACGCGGCGGTTGTAAATCTATAAATTTTATTATGAATTTATAGAGTATTATATATAGTGAAATTGTGAAACATATTTTTAAATTTAGCGCCAATTAAAAGTTAAATTTCGCGGTAAAAAAACCTATTCTAAAAAGATTTTTAATTGGCTAAAATTTTATATATGCTTTAGCTGTTTGTTAAAAAAATACTCTCGCCTCCCGGAATATGTGGTAGTGTAGCGCATGTTAGTGGGTGTGTGTGTAAGGGGAGAGGATAGGAACAAGGAATAGGAAGGACAGATCGCGCGCGGTCCGTGGCCCGTTTGTTAGGTACTGCTCCGGCATTCACCTGGCGTTTATCGGAGAAACCACGGAAAACTACCGGATCAGAGCAGCCGGCCGCGAGAATTCTCTCCAGACAGCAGCTGAATTCGACCCAGTCGAAAATCGCCGCCGACAGGACTCGAACCTAGACCTCCCGGTTAGAGGCGCTGACGAGGATCGTGCGATGTCCTTAGCCATTCTCGTAGGGTACTGCTCCGGCATTCGCCTGGTATTAATCGGAGAAACCACGGGAAACCAACGATCAGAACAAACCGGCCGATACAATTGTCCTCCAGACAGAGGCTGAATTCGACCTAAGATGTATAGCTTGTGTCGAATATTCACCAGCGTCTAGACTCGAACTAGAGCACCTTCCGGTCAGAGACGCTGCAGCTGCCAAGGCTGCTGGCGCTAGTGCAGCTATGACAGGCAATATCGGTTCCATATTCCCTCCAATCGCTGTTCCACTCCCAGCTCGCAGTCTCGTCTGCGCGTTATAATTCTTCTTAGACCTGTTGCAACCTTTTATCATCGCAGCGCTGTTACTCTCCTTTTCTTTGCTCCTTTTTTAATGGCAACTCTGATATTTACATCACTTACTTTCTTCTCATCATCTCAGACACCCAGTTCTCTCGGTTTGAAGGTCTTCGGCGGTCTCGTGTAAGAATTGGGTCGCAGGTGAGGAGGAATGAGCGTCTTGTCTTGGGCCGCGCCTAAGGCGGAACAACAGCAAAAGTGAAAGTATTTTCTAACATCTTTATGCCAACACAATAAAGAGACATTTTTGAGACGATTAAAAAAGGTCGCAACACTTAGCCTGGCGAAAAAAGTAAGCAAAAGGAGGTGAACAAAAATTAACTCTTAATAACCTACGGCTATCTGTTGCGGAAGATTCGCAGCTTCTTACGACATGAAACAAAATACAGACTAATGTTTATTTATCTTTGTAAGTTTCAAAGTTAATTTGCATTGTTACTTTACCCGGAGATAACATTATACATGTTTTTTATGCACAATGAAAAAAGTGTGGCCGACAATACCTTCCAATTTAAGTAGAAATCTGTGAAAATTGTGAAATATAATTCTGCTTCCACATTGGTGAACCAGAAAAAGTTCAAAAGCTCACAGAAACATTTCGTGATTTTCCGGGTGTAAGCAGAAATCGTTGTCGGTTTATCTGATAGAACTTTCAACAACTGCGGCTCACGATGACCATACATGAACTGAAAGAGATGAAAATCCATCATTCTGCCGACTGTTTTACAAAACTGCCATCTACCTCATTCGTTATTACCCCCCTCAATATTGAATCGCCCAGGATTGCTGGTCAATGAACAAATGTTTCGACTTGGCTGCGACAGTTCCCACAACGACGCTACCCCAACCTGCGCTCCTGACCGTACCCCTCCGTCCGCCCGCCATAAAACGAGAACCCGATTTATAGGCAGCGCCCCCGCCGGCTTTATTAACTTTTAATTGCAGCCCCGTGGGCCGACGTCCTCCTCCGCCCACCGGCTCTTTGGCGAATGGCTGCTGCTTTGTTTCCTTTTAATTCGGGACGCTCCCGCGACCTCACTCAGCGTCTTTATTTTCCCTCCGCCTCTGCCTGCTCCACCTTGGCCCGCCCCTCCCGCCACGATTTACCGCCGCCCACCCTCACCCTCTTCGCTTTCTCGCCTCAATTTACCGTGGACCGGCCCTTATACTCTTTTCCTTCCCGCACGATGTAACATAACCCGCTTTGTCGCTCTCGCTCTACTTTTTTCGGTATAATTTAGTGTGGCCGGTGCAGGTTTGTCTTTCCAGTCCCGATGTACCAAATCCCCATCCCGATAACCTATCTTATCTCTTTGTACCTTCCCCGCCCTCCTACATAACAACTCGCCACCCCTCTCTTTTCCTTTCTCATCCCAATTTACCATGGCCCACCGTCTCTCTCCCTATCTCGCTACATTTCGCCCTTCTCTCCTTCTCCCTCCCTCTTTCTCTCCTTCTCCCTCCCTCTTTCTCTCCTTCTCCCTCCCTCTTTCTCTCCTTGTCCCTCTCTAGCTCCATCTCCCTCCTTCTCTCACTTTCCCTCCCTCTCACCTCACTTTCCCTCCCTCTCCCCTCACTTTCCCTCCCTCTCCCCTCACTTTCCCTCCCTCTCCCCTCACTTTCCCTCCCTCTCCCCTCACTTTCCCTCCCTCTCCCCTCACTTTCCCTCCTCCCCCTCACTTCCCCTCCTTCTCCCTCTCACTTCCCCTCCTTCTCCCTCTCACTTTCCCTCTTTTTCCCTATACTCCTCCCTCTCTCTCTCCCTCTGTTTCTCCCTCTCTTTCTCTCTTTCTCTCTCTTTTTCTCTCTCTCTTTATCTCTCTCTTTATCTCTCTCTCTTTATCTCTCTCTCTTTATCTCTCTCTCTCTCTCTCTTTATCTCTCTTTCCGCCACAATTTACCGCGACTCGCTCAGATCCTATTTGCCTTTATCACTCCGATTTACCCCGACTCGCCCTATCCATCCGCTGCCCCTATCCATAGCGCCCCGCCTCCATCCATCCTGCTGTGTCTATCAAGAGTGAACGGCCCGCTTCACCTATCTTGGTCCCAATTTCGCCCAGAACCTCCACCTTCCTAAATTAATCCGTTTGCTTCTGACACATCCCCCCTCTGTTCGTGAGCCTTCTTTTCTTATTCTCCCCTCACACCGTGGCTTCCCCCACCACGAACCTCGGTCTGCGAAGCAGCTTCAGGCTGTCTCGACGTTCCGCCTATTTCTCCAGCTAAATACGCCAAGTATTAAGAGATGAACAGGAGAAACTCTGTTTTAAATGCCTTCTTTTTTCTCAGGAAGAAAACATTTCCGTTTCTTCTGAGAGTCGTTCTTTGTCGCGCTTCCACCTCCTTCTGCTCACTTAAGAGAAGGACCACAATAACTACAAAAGATATTATTGTTCCATGAACGCAATCACTGTAATTTGAATATACAACGCTAAAAATGAGTTTTTGTTTTTTTAAGAATTCAATTTAATCTCTTTTCCGAATGTGTGAATAATTGTAGGAAATAGTTACATTAAATTAATTACTATTAATATTTCAAGTAATTATTTAATTTGAAATTTTGTGAAGTTCAAAAAGCGTTTTTCCCGACAAATGTGTTAGATACCACGCATCTCAAGGCTCGATGAGTTTGCAAAATATTTGATTCCAAAGATACAACTCTTCAGCCAGTGTAATTGCATGGAATAACTTCTTTGCATTTCTGACTGTAGCGGGCAAATCATTCTGCAAGAGCAAACTACTGTCGTTAAATTCAATCCTGTTGGAACCCCAAATTAAATTGTAAAGGAAAAAACGGCAAAATTGTATTACTATTCTTCATTAAATTGAAGAAAAACACTGTCAGAAGAGAGAGAGTTTATTTTTATTCAGAAATTTTTATGTTCGTAAATATTTATAAACAATTTTAAACTGAACAACAAAACATCGAAAACAAAGGGCGACGTATTAAGAAAATCAGACTAAAATTGTTTGAACACAAAATCTTCTGCTTTACGATCATCGAGGACGGTTACAGGCCACACTCGCCTCGCTTTGTCGGCGAAGGTATGAGTCTGCGAGCAGCACTGACCCTCTCGACAAAGGCAGACGCCGGCGAACACATTCCGACAGAACAAAACGGCGCGTCCGGAACGCAGAGCGGCCACGACGGCGGGGCGATGGCGGGGCGATGGCGGGGCGATGGCGGGGCGATGGCGGGGCGATGGCGGGGCGATGGCGGGGCGATGGCGGGGCGATGGCGGGGCGATGGCGGGGCGATGGCGGGGCGATGGCGGGGCGATGGCGGGGCGATGGCGATGCGATGGCGGGGCAATGGCGGAGCCAGGTGGGGCGATGGCGAGGCGATGGCGAGGCGATGGCGGGGGATTGGCGGGGCGATGGCGGGGATTGGCGGGGCGATGGCGGGGAGAAGCCGGGGTGAAGGCGGGGCGATGGCGGGGCGAAGGCGGGGCGAAGGCGGGGCGATGGCGGGGCGATGGCGGCGCGATGGCGGCGCGATGGCGGCGCGATGGCGGGGCGATGGCGGGGCGATGGCGGGGCGATGGCGGGGCGATGGCGGGGCGATGGCGGGGCGATTGGCGGGGCGAAGGCGGGGCGAAGGTGGGGCGATGGCGGGGCGATGGCGGGGAGAAGGCGGGGCGAAGGCGGGGCGATGGCGGGGACGGCAGCACAACGCAGAGGGTGACGTAGGGGATGGAGGTGGCGGCGGCTACAGTGGTGGGGACGTGGTGGTGCTGGTGCGTTGGTGATTGTGGCGGAGGTGGTGGTGCGATGGCGTGGGCGGCAGCGCAACATAGCAGGGCTCGGGCGAGAAAGGGTGCGATATGTAATGAATTTCCTTGTCGTCCTTTCCGAGATTTCATTTCTCCGCCGTCTATGATAGTTTCCAAGTTACCCTTGTGATACTGACCAGCACTGATAATCGAGAGTCCCCGCAGGGAATCGAACTCGGGACAACGTGCTCAAGAGAGGTCGACAGCCATTGAGCTATGTGGTAGCTCCCTCGGGGCAGAATTAACATTATCATGCTGAACCTGGTATTATCGTGTTACCTCAAAGCTATTAGCAGGAGTTCCGAAGCAACAATTACATTATTTTCACATTCGTAGCCTCATACAATCACGAGTAAGATTTGCGGCGCAGCGTAACCAGCAGAAGTGCAATGAGCAAAATTATTTTGCTACAAATGATCCAAAACTTTCATATTTCAATAATGAATATTGTTTGCAGACAATATAGAAAGTAGGAATAAAAAAATCTGGGCCTGTTAATCCTAATTCTCACGATATTACCCCACAATCCAATTACAAAATTTTTTTTTCTGCCCTCATTCCCTGTACAGAAAGTTGCAGCTAGAAATAAATTAATTGGCTGCACTAATATCAAGTATTTCCCCCTTTATGAACTATTCCGTATTTTGGCAGAAGTAGTATGATAAGAATATATCGGGTTCATTAGTTCCGGGATGTACGGCTCTGCATAAAATAGAAAACATCTTTATTTGTAGAACATGAGATATCGTATGTATATCAGGATCCTTCAAGATGTGAAATTCATTACGAGGAACGTTTGAACAACGCAACAATACAAAGCAAAAGTTTTAATACCAAGGAAGAAATTATGTCTGTTAAATGACTTCCGTAATTACTATTCCGATGTCTTCTCATTTCTGTTCATGTTTTTATGAGATACTAAAAATCAATTATTCGCCGATGATTATAAGTAATTCACCACATAGAACGACCAATAACACAGAGAGAAAGTAGACAACAATATTACGACAGACAGAAGAATGTTCAATCGTTCAGTAAAGTGTCCTAAAACCATCTGCGAACTTTACGTTGAACGACTCCCGTTCGGCAAGAAATAAAACAGAGACCAACCGCCCAGGACCACAGTCCTCTCGGGCGACACTCCTGCCTGTCGCCAAAGCGAGCAAAGGACGTGCAGTGGACGCCGGGGCACTTGAGACTGGGCGAGCAGCGAGGGCGGCGAGGGAGGGGCGAGGACGGCGAGGGGGCGAGGGCGGGCGAGGGCGGGCGAGGGCGGGCGAGGGCGGGCGAGGGCGGGCGAGGGCGGGCGAGGGCGGGCGAGGGCGGGCGAGGGCGGGCGACGGCGGGCGAGGGCGGGCGAGGGCGGGCGAGGGCGGGCGAGGGCGGGCGAGGGCGGGCGAGGGCGGGCGAGGGCGGGCGAGGGCGGGCGCGGGCGGGCGAGGGCGGGCGAGGGCGGGCGAGGGCGGGCGAGGGCGGGCGAGGGCGGGCGAGGGCGGGCGAGGGCGGGCGAGGGCGGGCGAGAGCGGGCGAGGGCGGGCGAGGGCGGGCGAGGGCGGGCGAGGGCGGGCGAGGGCGGGCGAGGGCGGGCGAGGGCGGGCGAGGGCGGGCGAGGGCGACGAGGGCGGCGAGGGCGGCGAGGGCGGCGAGGGAGGCGAGGGCGGCAAGGGCGGGCGAGGGAGGCGAGGGCGGCAAGGGCGGGCGAGGGTGGACGAGGGCGGGCGAGGGCGGGCGAGGGCGGGCGAGGGCGGACGAGGGCGGGCGAGGGCGGGCGAGGGCGGCGAGGGCGGGTGAGGGCGGGCGAGGGCGGGCGAGGGCGGCGAGGGCGTGGAGGCCGGCGAGGGCGGGGCGAGGGCGGCGAGAGCGACCACGCGTTGGAACAGGCGCGTCAAGAGCCAGGGAGCAATTCTGCGGCGATGGCGGATTCTGCAGGCACCACACGTCCGGGCGCCGCCCCTATTAAAAAATAACGCGGCGCGCCCGCCGGGAAGCACCCTCAGGGTCCCTCCGCAGCGCCGGTGCCTTTCCCGGCGGCCGCGGCGGCGCGAGTGGAGACGGGGGAAAGACGGGCGTGGAAGAGGCGGACATGCACTCCGACACACACACGAGGGCGTAGGAAACAGGAGCAGGAGAAGTGTGGAGCAAACACATGAAGGAAAAAGGAAGAGCTGGTGGAGGTGTCGAAACAAGTAGTTTTAACACCGAATCTAGACGAGAAAGTTGAAACACAAGATGGTAAACAGAGAGGATAGATGCACAAGAAAGGGATACAATGAAATGAAAATGAAGGAACGGTGACACCAGACGTAGGATTGATTGATTTTTTCGTGTTTCCTGGCGCGTCAACAGCTTTGGTCATAAGTCCCGTAAGTGTAGTGCATGTTTTTTTCTCGGGAGATGGCTGTGATCTTCCCCCGCTGGATGACGAGATCCGGCGCCGACCTACCGTCGGCTAGTGGGGTTTCCCTCCTAACCAGGAGTCTCCCACCAGCGGGGCACCGCCCCAGTCGGGACAAGCTCTTAGCTCCCGACCTGTCTCCCGGAACATGTGGTAGTGTAGTACATGTTAGTGTAAGTGTGTGTGTGTGTAAGGGGTGAGGATAGGACAAGGAAGAGGAAGGAAAGAGCGCGCGCGGTCTGTGACCCGTTTGGTAGCGATCTGCTCCAGCAATCGCCCGATGTTGATCGGAGAAACCACGGAAAACTCCCGATCAGAGCAGCCGGCATCTAGAATTCTCCTCTACACAGCGACTGAATTTGACCTAACTGAAAAGCTAGTGTCGGAAATTCTGCCGCCGTCAGGACTCGAAACTAGGACCTTCCGGTCATAGGCGCTGCAGTGACATCAGTTGATGCACTGAGCTACAAGGCCCGGTACAAGATATTAGGAGGTGCAGACACTTCAATGGTGATGAGACACAATAAAAGTAGAAATGAAGATGAACAAGGTACGAACAAGAAGAGTCGGAGACAGCACTACGAGGGGAGAGAGGGGGCAGTCAGAGGAGGGGCGGGGCTGAACTCGCGCCGGAGCAGGAAGCGGAGGCAGCGCAGGGGAAGCGGAAGTGGAGGCGGAGAGCGACGGCGGCGGAAGCGATCATGCTTACGAGGGGGGGAGCGGACGCCCCGGCTGAGGCGGAGAGAGCGTTGGCGAAGGTCGCGATGGCGTAGGTCGACGATTCATTTCAGACATGTCTTGAATCTATTTTTTTCTAAAAATTGTTTCTAAAAAAAAAATCTAAAAAATGTAATAAAATTGAAGAAAATCAATATAATAAAACCGGTAGCGGAAGCTCAGTGCATCAACTGATGTCATTGCAGCGCCTATGACCGGGAGTCCTGAAGACGGCAGGATTTTCGACACTAGCTTTTTAGCTAGGTGGAATTCAGTCGCTGTCTGGAGAAATATTCTAGCGGCCGGCTGCTCTGATCGGTAGCTTTGCGTGGTTTCTTCGATCAACACCAGGCAAATGCCGGAGCAGTACTATAACAAACGGGCCACGGACCGCGCGCGATCTGTCCTTCCTCTTCCTTGTCCCATCCTCTCCCTTTACACACACACTTCCACTATCGTGCACTACACTACCACATATTCCGGGAGACCGGTCGGGAGCTTAGAGCTTGTCCCGGCGGGGACGGTGCCCCGCTGGTGGGAGAGTCCTGGTTAGTGGGAAACCCTTCTAGCCGACGGTAGGTCGGCGCCGGATCTCGCCATCCAGCGGGGGAAGATCACCGCCATCTCCCGAGTAAAAAACATGCACTACACTAACGGGATTAATGACCAAAGCAGTTGACGCGCCTGGAAACACGAAAAAATGAATCAATATTTTTTTTTCATACAAACACGCTCATTCCAACTGTGCTAACACTGTTGTAAGGTATAATTTTATATTTGCTAGTGTTTCATTTATTCTGAAAAGAAAACAAAAAAAAATACTCTGATAAGTAGAGACAGGATTTTTATGTAATTACATATTTTTTGTCTTTCTACTGACCCTTCTCAAAATTGTAATCTTGGCAAATCGTCGCTCTCCTAACAAAATATGCAAATTTTTCGTTACATATTTTTACATATCTGGGACTATATTACATATTTTACATATTTTGCAGTTTTCACATAATTTTTTTTTATTCTGTCAATTTTCACTCAATAATGATGCGGAGAGGGCGTTGGCGAGGGTCGAGATGGCGTGGGTGGACGCGGAGACGCCGAGGTCGGCGTGCGAGGGCGGATTCGCCGGTGGAAAACTTTTCCACCCGGAGTGGGGCCTCGGGATTACCATACTTCACGCGCCGTAATATAAAAATGCGGAATGAAAGATTACGCTGGCGTTTCGAAGAATTTAAAAGAGCGAACGCATTAGAAGTTCGAAGGGTCGCCCCCGGTCGAAGTTGGTAGAGGCACCTTCACCGGAAGAGGAAGAGGCGCGAGTCTTTAGTTTCCGCCAAGTAGTAACTCGCAAGGTGTGCGAAACTAGGAGCACGATCAGGGGATAATGAGGATGCAGCGGGGCAGCAAATATTACCGAAATGCAAAATCTTAAAGAAGAAAAGTTTGTAAATGACCCAGAAAACTAATCACGGTACGAAATTTTAATTGCCACACCTTCCATCCGTGGTTACAATACAGACCGTACATTTTCGAAAACATCATTATTCTAACATAAGAAATTAACATTTTGTCTATTCACCATCTTCGATCTCTACGAATATTAGAAGTGAAAAGTTTGAGTGATAGAGGAAAAAGACCAGTGAATCTATCACTATTATAAAATATGATCTGCTAAGCGAAAAATTGCTTAGCAAAAAAAGAAATAAAGCGAGAAAAAGCTATTGAGTGCTGGGAGCAAAACGTTATAAATTATGTGAATGCATAAGCTTTTATGCATATTTTAAATATTATGTATATGCTCTTCTGTGCGTAAGTTCTTTATATTCTATATGAAATAATTTTAGTTAATAACTTATGATTTCTAATTTTATTTTCTTAATAATAAAATCCATCGCCTTATTAAAATTTACTCACCCATTAATCATTAATAATGTATAACGATTGCAGAATTGATAATTGTCTTGAGAAAAATATATGCCGCATGTATAAATACCAGTAAAATTCATGTACGCAAATAAGCAGTTATTGTAAAAGGGGCTAAACAGGTTTTCAGTTTCAATGTGGACGTTTATGCACTAACGATTCACTTCAGACATGTGTTCAATCTAATATTTCTCTTTTTCATACAAACACGTTCATTCCAACTATGCTAACACTATTGTGAGTTATAGATAATTTTTAGTTCTTCACTTATTCTGAAAAGAAAACATAAGAACCACTCTGATAAGGTATTGTAATGGCTAAAATGAATACCCAAATTTGCAGTTTGTTGAGTCGATTTAAATACGAGTTATCAAGAAGTTAAACCAAATAAAAAAATAATAAGTAAACAATTCGAAATCATTACACTACAAAACAAACATCATAATTTTAAATGAACAGCCAGTATGTGAATTAGGAGCATCCTCTCCACCGTGACACCTAAACCGGTTTCATGGCATGTACCGCGCCGTCAGCGCATCTCTCATTCGCGTAAGTGCAGATCAAGAATCACTCGGAGTAATTACTTCATCGCCCGCCACTACGTCTGCGCGCTGACACTTGGCGAGGCCGACAACAGGCGTCAGTCGACGCGGCTGCCCGCCGCGGGCCATTCCGCCCGCCATTACACGTGCGAATCGCCCGGGGGCAGGCGGAGGGGGGAGGTGTGGGGTCCGATGACCGCCTGCGCCGCCGAGAGCCCTCGCCGTAATTTCCACTCCTCAGGATTACTTCTCCCCGCGGGCGCCCTAGCGGCAGCCGAGCGGCGGAAAAGGCCTCGCCTCCCCAGGAATGGGGTACGCGCTAATGACAAGGTTTACGGATGGCGGCTAGAAGGCGGCTGAGGGCGATTTTACGATACTGGAGGAGATCTTTTTTCTTAATTTTTTTTTTACAGAGCATACATAGTTCAGTACATATTACACTTTACAAATCTATTGAATGGCTTACATTCTAATTTACCTAAAATTAAACTACACACTAATTTGGGTGAGAAAATCTTCTCCAGACACCTCTAAAAACATTCTATTTCGGAAAATTTGACTAGGACTGCCTGGTATGGATATCTATTTTTTACTCTGGTTCAATGAGGAGTTTTCCTGAGTCTGAAGTTGTCTAGGTGTGGAATTTGAGGTATGGAGTGATAGAACTGGGTTTACAGATATGTCATATGGTGTTGTATGGAGTCAATTTGGAATTCTTTGTGGAGTTGTGAATTTGTGACAAACTAAGAAGCATTTGTAATAGTTCTAAGGAAATAGTTTTGGATTGTTTGGAGCTTGTTTAGGTTTGTTTTTGCAGCGGTGTGGAGGAGATAAAGAAATCGGAATCGGTGCGGGCTCTAATGATATTGTTTGTCGTAAAAAGTGTATTCAGGTCGCCAATATAAAGTGAAATATCATCAAGCAAAATATACAATTAAATGAAAATGAATAACTGCAATCTATGTATTATGTTGTGTTCACTAATAAAACAAAATGAAGAACCACAATATGTTGGGACAAACCTTGGAATCGAATATCTGAGTGTACGATTTCATGATGTTCACGTTGATTCTGATACCGTTTTGTTTATTAACTACAATACACTGCAATAATACCTAAACGGCCGCTCCTTAAGGTAGACAAAGACATTTTGTTGGAACTAGTTTTATGATATTTTACTTAAAGCAAAATTACCCAAATTAATTTGCAGTTAAAATAAGTAAAGCTTATCAATACTTGACCTGAAACACTCAACTTACATAATATGAGTGTCCTTGGTTTTAAAATTTATCTAAACGTTGAAAGAAATTCATATCAGCAATAAAATAGATTGTTTTAAATACAGTAGTAAATCATTAAAGTACAAAATATTTAGTGAGTTGAGGTATTCGAAATATTAGGGGTGAGGATACGAAGGTTAGGGAAAGAAGTGACTTCTGATTAACCGCGGAGTATATGTAGTATATCTGCGAGATCCAGACATTAGACATTTTCTAATAATTAAAAACACTGTGTTCAACCAAGCTGAATCATTGTATTCTGCAAGTATTGATTGCCATATTTCTCTGAACTCTCCTGAACATCCGAAGATAATTCTTGAGAGAAAAGAAACATGATTTGGGGAGGATTTAAGCACCTAAAGCACATGTAGGGGTAGGAGATACCAGCGGATGTGACTAAAAGCGCATTCGATTCCTCTGAACAAGAAGAATCCATTGGCCACATTTTCCGCCGGAAACTTCTCGAAGTTTCTGGACTAATTTTTAAAAAAAGTTACTTGATTAATCACATTGGCGATTACTAAGAATTATTTTGTAATGAATCAAACATTTTAAAACAAAATGTTTCTTCTAACTCTTGTTCATACAACTTTTTAAATATGAAGACACGTGTCAGACACATGCATTTTCTTTAATTTTTTTATTATTAACTTCGATAGCAACACGAAAAAATGAAAAACCTGGAATCGAAACCGGAAACTTGGAACCGAAAAATTTAACATGAAAAGATAATCCCTTGAGGCACTATGCTAAATTCGTAGAGCATAATATAAAATAAACGTTTCACACTGAATACCAATAGGTAAAACTTAATCTTCAAAATACGAAACACAAAGCGCAAAACGAAATAGAACTATTCCATTTGAACAAACATCGCTAATTGGCGCAATCTAACAGACATCGCATACACTGACATATGCGTTACATTTGATACCCTAAAATAATTTACACACTTTAAGAAAGCAATCAGTGGCTAAAACGTTCCCGCTATTTTGATACGACTTCCTGCACTCGAGGAAACGCATCTCGCGCGCCATCCGAGAAGACGCTCAGCGGATGCGGCGGCGCAGAATCAGTCTCCGCGCAGGCGCTATCGGAAGACGCGTCGCAGGAAGCGAAGGCCGCCGCCGCCGCCGCCGCCGCCGCCGCCCACCGGGCCGCACACTGCTTGAATCGATCCTAATGCTGACTTAACACTAGTATAGAACGATTTTCCTAAGGATGAGCCAAAGTGACAGTTCGCGAAAACAAGTGAACATCACATGTATTTCAGAGAAGTATCCCTCCGCCACGACAGCTGTTCAGTTACGGCCCTTCGTAAAGTGCTAATTGCTCCTATGAAAACATCCCTATGCAGAAGTCTAAGAGTTTCGCTAAGGTATATGCACTTACGTGAGTCCGGGAAATATTTCCATTTAATTACGTGTATGGAAAATCTCTCAACATGCTCTCACAATCAGTAAAAAAGAAAACTGCAACGAATGTAAATAGAAAGAAAAATGATTTTAAGCCGGAAACACGTGCACCGGTAAGCATCTCCATTCAAGTCTCGGTTTTGAAATAAACATAATATTTATCACACAACAAGTCAATTCAATGTAATGTTAATATAAAAAAAGAATTTTTACAGAACACATAACACTGCACTTCCTAATATCAATTATTTCTCGCAGCGCTCTATATTTTTGTCGGACAATGACACCACAAAAGGAAGTGTCGCAGCCATTTACAAGTTAGCCAACTGCAAACGAACGAATGCGGGAAGGGAGTCTAATAAGCTCAAGGGCACAACGACCACAGAATCTTCAGTTATGTTGCCAGCAGTAGCTGTCACTTTGGCTCATCCTCAGGAAAATCGCTCTATAATAGGTTTCCGCAAAATCTTTCAGCAATTTGTTGCTGTTTCTTACGGTCACCTTTACACGAACAAGAACAAGACGGGGCAATATGTTGCCAGAAAGTTGGGAGGAAGATCTTTCCGACAAAATATTGCCGATCGTTTTACATTACAACTTTTTCTTGCCGTGCTTGTTTAGCTTTTTGATGAACATTTATTTCAATTTTCAGTGTATACAAACTCCTGCTTTATTTTAGCATATACAACCGTTTAACCGTCTTACATTCATACAAAACTTCCCACTCCCTGCTACCAACCTCACATTACAAATATAAGTAATTGTTACCAACACCTCAGTGCTTGGTGATGCCACGAGGAAAATGGCGCGTAAACTTAAGTGAGGTTATATCTCACTCCGACATGGCTAGTAGAAGGGAGAAGATGCGAGTCGTGGTCGTAGTTATTGTGCTCAATGAAGAGGCAAAGAAACGACAACGTTTTGTGAAGACCTGTGACTGTATTTTAAGACGAAAGAAAAAAGGGCTTGTACAAATTCGGTTCAGGAGCCTCAATATTTTTTCGTGGACTACGATTCACGTGGGTTCTAAGTAATTTTCTATTTATAAAAAGCACAATTATTAATTCGGTAAAAAGTTTTAAAATGTCCTTTACCTACTGTTGATGTATTATAGATTACTCTTAAAATCCCTAAATCTTAGATTAGGAATCTTGATAATTTTTAACGTACAAAATTAATAATTAGGGAGCATCTATAGCTAAACCAAAATTTGAACCATTCGATAATCTACCATAGAGGATGTGCACTATTTATTACTTCATTTATTTTATTAAACATTTTTCGCTCACCCATTTTACGAAAAAACGTATATAACAATTCAAAATAATACGTCTATGTACTACCTTAACCGTACTTCCTGCGCATCTGACCGTAGCCATCATTGGCTTCTTCCAGCAATATCTTGCTCAGACTTCAATACATTTCTAGTCCCAACAACAGCCGGCAATATCTTTCCGAGGACGGAAACAGGCGTGTTTACATTACGACCGGAATATCTAGCAAGAAATATTGCCAACATCAGAAATATTTATTGCCGCAATGTTTACATTGACAAATTTTCTTGCGAAATAATCCTCGCCATTTTCTTGCAACTGTAAAGCCAGCGTAAAACCTGGCCATAATTGCAAACGCGAGTAGATTTGCGTAAAAAGGGTTATCAATGGGTTTTGGAGGTCGCTGAATTTCAATATCCTAAATAGACATCGGATGTTTAGGCACTAAAATTCGTCTTTTAGGCGCCTAAAAAGGCACTGAAAACATCAAGAATAAGGAGAAAAAAGGCACTGTTACATACACAATAAAATGGAAAAATTGTAATTTTTGTCTATATTATTTGGCAAACTGAAATGCACAAAACAAGTTCATACATTTTAATGTAAAACTAGATTTACATATTTACAACTCTTCTGCATTTTATTCTTAATAGTTTGCATTAACCAGTAATATTTTCATATTACCAGTAACTTTTCAAAGATCACAATTTCAAATTTGCGACGACTAGGAGACCAAATCCGTTTGAATACGGAGAAGAATATCTGTAGGATGTGACTGGTATATAATTTAGAAGTCCAACACTAGCAATACTGAAACCTTCTGGGAATTTATATTTATTACCGCGTAAATTTCGGTGTCCTCGGTCTATTGTCAATCGACCATGTTCTCAGATCATGGCTGGTATTTATGAAATAGGGAAATGGAGAAAAATCAGTTGGTAAACTTTCAGGAATTCTCTCGTAATTTAAATACCAAGATGTGAATTGAAGATTTCGTATTGAATAGCCACGTTTGACCATCGCTGATTTACCGATATCACAGCATTGTGTATAAAAATAATAAATAAAAAGGAAAAAAGTCCTAAAGAAGGTATTTATGCAAAAAAGGCATTTATGCTAAAATAAGCAAAAATAAGCATTATAAAACATCGTCATATGTTTGTCATTTGTCATGATTCGTGCACATGTATTATCAGCCTTTAAATAAGTTCGCTAGAATAAAATAGGCATTTCCCTAAACATCCGATGTCATCCGATGTCGTTCGATCGTTGTTCGTGATTCCGGGCGCTTCAACAGTTTAAGACATACGTCCCGTAGGTGTAGTGCATGTTTTTACTCGGGAGATGGCGGTGATCTTCCCCCGCTGGATGGCGAAATCCGGCGCCGACCTACCGTCGGCTAATGGGGTTTCCCCCTAACCAGGACTTTCCCACCAGTGGGGCACCGCCCCAGCCGGGACAAGCTCTAAGCTCCCGACCGATCTCTTGGAATATGTGGTAGTGCAGTGCATGTTAGTGTAAGTGTGTGTGTACGGGGAGAGGATACGACAAGAATTCCCAACGCGCGTATTGAATTTTGCCATTATGGGCGGGTTTTTGGGCCGATTCAACCAGTGTGCGCCGGGGCGGGGCGAGCCAAGGGCCACCGCAACCCCATTGGGCCCGCGCGCCGTGCCGCGCCGCGCCGCGCCGCGCCCGGTCACAATGCAGCAATAAACAAGGCGAGCGCTCGTAAGGCGGCATCGTAAAGCGCGCGCGCCCGTGTGCCCGCCGCCGCAAAGCGCTGCCGGGGTGATTTATCGAGTGGAGCCATCAAGCAGTTCGCGATACGACGCCGGACGGCTTCTAGACACCGCTCACCCCTCGGCCCGCCCTCAGGCAAATCCAAGAGCCTCTCCTTGCCGGACGCCCGCCCGCGTCGCCAGTCCTCGTCGCCCACCCTCGTCGCCCACCCTCGTCGCCCACCCTCGTCGCCCACCCTCGTCGCCCACCCTCGTCGCCCACCCTCGTCGCCCACCCTCGTCGCCCACCCTCGTCGCCCACCCTCGTCGCCCACCCTCGTCCACCACCCTCGTCCACCACCCTCGTCCACCACCCTCGTCCACCACCCTCGTCCACCACCCTCGTCCACCACCCTCGTCCATCACCCTCGTCCATCACCCTCGTCCACCAATCTCGTCCCCCACCCTCGTCCACCACCCTCGTCCACCACCCTCGTCCACCACCCTCGTCCACCACCCACGTCCACCACCCTCGTCCACCACCCTCGTCCACCACCCTCGTCCACCACCCTCGTCGCTAACCAACACCCCAAATAACCATCGCAAAACGTCTTCGCAAACCACCTTCGCAAACTACCATGGCCCTGTCATCAACCTCGTCACAAAATATGGTATAATACTGTACCATTTGCATTCCTGAGGGCAATTCCCATTTCCCATTCAGCCCAACACTTCACCAACTGTGCCTCTTATCCTCTCAAAGTAAATCATGGGTTCATCTGAAATGAATTCGGCTGTCAATAATACCTTGTTGGTCCATTCCAGTGATGAGCCTTAATTCACCACACAACTTGACTATTTAGTTGCTGTAACTAGCACTATTTTCTTCACTGTCCATAGAATACATCACTTTCTTCATTATCAGCACCACCAGTACGTACCATCAGCAGCCGCTAGCCAAGGTAATCATAACTGATTTTTTAGTTCTCACGACACCTGTTCTACCACGACTAGTACAGCGACACGTCTTTCACCGTCGTTACCACGCTCCACCTCCCACCGCGCGCCGGTGCGGTGACCATCACTTGCGACCGCGTTGTCGACCTTGCAGCTCTCACCCCCCCCCCCCACGGCGCCGCAGCGGCAGGGCGCGTATGACGGCCATTGGAGAGAATGGGCTCACTCCGAGCGCTCGGGAAATCCACTCTCCGGCGTCCAATGGACAGTTATTTCTCGTTTTAGGGTATCGTTTTCTGCCAGGTTTATAGAGAGCGTTGACACGTTAGTTGTCTGTATTTCATTGCTTCTATCTAATGACCTCATTCGCGGAGGTTGCCACCGCACCCCGTGTCAGCTCGGCAGTTCTCTTGTTTGCAGGGGTACCAGGCACGAACATTGGTAGCAAACGTCCGTGGAGAAGATGAATGGGTTAAACAGACGGAGAAGTTACCAACTAATAAATCATGAGCCTTACAGGTATGGTTCAATAAAGACAAGCTGGTAATAGGTGAGTTTGATAGTCCGCGTGAGAAAGGTATTTTAGTTCTTATAAATCTTCGATGTAAAGTTTATGAAGCCACTTTCATCAAATACATTCCATTCTCAATGAAAATGCATTGCAATAGCACAGTTTCTCAATTCATAGAAAAATACTAGTCTGCATAAATCGAGATTGCAATCACTCAATGCCACGTCAATGAGTTCGTTGCCTCTAATGGACTTCGTTCTCTTTTAATTCTATTCATTCATAAAACCCCGCAAAAATAAAATTGTCGTTAATCACCAAAATGAATTGATCTTGTTGGGAGTCATATAAATTGCCACTTCATGTGAGGGAGGGCAGAGTGCAAATACTCAAGAAGTATTTACGACTTAGTGTAATTCACGCAGACTACATAATGCGTGATTCACAAAATAAACGCATGACATCACCCAACATGGTGAATTTGGGATGTTTCTCAAGAAATGTATCTTTTCTTTTCTTTTCAAAACTTGTTCATTGTTTAGTAATTCTAGAGGCTGTCAAAAATATGTAAGACTAAACAAAGGATTGTTTTGTTTGACATGATTTGAAAAAAAATAATGAGCAACTTTGTAAGAAAAAAAGCTCTTTTGTTCGTTTGTTATCTTATCTTTTTATCCTCTCAAGCCACTTTCTATATTAAATTATATCAATGTCACTACGATAAATTCACCCCCCCTCTACGCCATTCAGATACTCACAAAAGAACTGAAGGCATTCCATCTTTGAGCGCCTCTTCCACTCATCTTCTTCCAGACCAGCGTCACGCTCTAGTTTCACTTCCTTATTGCGCCGAAATCGACACAACCTCTTTTTAACAGTCGCATACCCATGGAACGGTCAACCTTGGACGAAGCGTAGTTTTCAAGAATTCGAACAAAGATTTAACATAAAAAACTAGCAGACTGTCAAGTGTGTGTTAAAGTCAAGTAATGGAGGAGTAGTACTCTGTTTTAATTCTATTCACTCATAAAATCCCCCCCAAAATAAAATTGTCGTTAATCATCCGATTGAATTGATCTTGTTGGGAGTCATATAAATTACCACTTCATGTGAGGGTGTAGTAAGTCAAGTAACACAGGTGGAGGGAGACTCGAAGAAGAAAAAAAAAATATTGCTAAGCGAGTGTTAGAAATCGTCCTCGCGCAACAACGTTCTCATTTTGATGGAGTCCAAGGGATTTGTGGCTGGGAGGGGTCGGGCAGGGCCTCGCGTGAAAAGAGCCGGCGAGGCGCCCACATATCACGCGCGCGGCCAGCCCAGGGCGCGCGCCATTAGGGCGCAAGTAGGGGGGGGGGGGGCGCGGCGCCGCCACCTGCGCCCGCCATTAGCACGCGTTAACATACCGCCCGCGCCCAGGCGGCGGCGGCAGCGGCGGGGGCAGGGGCTGCCAGAAAAGCTCCAGCAACTACCCTCGCGACCTCGCGCTTCCCGCACAGAAACGACACGACGCGCACGCACGTCACACCACGCACGTCACGACACGCACGTCACGACACGCGCTCCATGACACGCACGTCACGACACGATACGCACGTAAAGACTCGCGCGTCGCGACTCGCGCGTCGCGATTCGCACGCCACGACACGCACGTCACGACACGCACGTCACGACACGCACGTCACGACACGCACGTCACGACACTCACCTCACGACACGCACGTCACGACACGCACCTCACGACACGCACGTCACGACACGCGCGTCACGGCACGCACGTCACGACACGCACTCCATGACACGCAAGTCACGACACGCACTCCATGACACACACGTCCCGCCACGCCGTGCCAACTCAAATCAAGTCAGGTCAAATCAAGATACACCAACACGCCAAGCCATGCCAGGCCACGTCACATTCTCACACGCCAAGCACCACCCCATACCACATTCCGTCTGCTAATTTAAGCCGCGTCACACCGAGCCAAGCACATTCATCCACGCTACTCCCATCCACGCCACGTTACATTCCTTCACTGCGTCACGACACGAATTGCTCCCCCACGCAGCCCCCTGATCATCCATGCGAAGGGCACAAGACCCCCAAACACAACAGCCAACCGTAAGATCTTCTGGAAGGAGTGAGTTACAAGACCATCTCTCTAACAGTTATAGATCCACGAAAGGAGTAAACCACTACTGGAATACACTATTCTCCCCAATGAATGATACGTTCCGTGATAATGGGTCTTAACAGTTTCCCGCTTAGACAATAACGAGCACATCCCAACAGACCCGGAACGCTTGGAGTTCGCCTACCTTTTTTTTACTGCAAAAATTCCGATCACAACAGCCAGGCGTAAGATCTTCTGGAATGAGTTAGTTACAAGAGCATGTCTCTAACAGTTAGTAGATCTACGATAGGAGTTTAACACTGCTGGAATACACTATTCTTCCCAATTAATGGTATGTTCCGTGATAATAGGTTTAACAGTTTCCCGTTTAAAGAACAATGAGCACTTCCCAATAGGTCCGAGACGCTTCGAGTTCATTTACCTTTCTTTTACTACAAAAATAAGTTTAAGAAATAGTTGTAGTAACGTCGGTCGTATATACGAAAGAATCTATCAGATCACGACTAGTGCAATCAACCATACAGATCTTGAAGATCCTCCTCAGCACAACAGATCCCGCACTGCAAGTCATTAGCGAAATCGAGGTGAGGTAGTACAATTAGCCGAGACGAGCGTGCACCAAGGCTTGTACCAAGAAGCGCTGGTAATTTGCGACAATCTTCCTGCAAAAATCGTAAAAGGCTCCAGAGTTCCTTAATGCCAGGAACACCAGTTCATGGTCAATGATCAGTGTTCTACAACCAAGGTCGTGACGACATTTGGCATTTTGAACTCGAGTAGAGCCCTATCCACACACACACTCTTGCTACTACAGACTTCTTATGTCGCTAATTTAAGTCGTTGGGCCAAAGAAGCTTGTAAACAGTTCTGACATTTCGTCTTTTTATAACTATTTTCCTGAAAGGTTCGATGTATAAAAATGTCGAATTCGCAAGCGGCGCTTCTTTTCCGAAAGTGGTCATGCCAGCTCGTTGAAAGGGTGCTTATTCTTTTCCTATTACCAGCCTGACTAATAAATGTCTTCTTGATCCAGTAAATGGCGCGCAGACAAGTTAAGGAGACCTGGAAAATAACCAGCTCTGCAGACACGACCAAATATGTCTTGCACTGGTAGGCAAGTGTACGAAAGTCTTCGGGCTTAAATCAATATTTCAACACTTCGGTCTTTGACAATGAGAACAATGCAAACGCAATTGCGTGAATACTCATTTTATCAGACTCGAAGTCAACATCTCAAAATATAATGGTTCCATTCTTCATAAAGTACTCTCATTATACACCTCAAACAAGAATTCAGTTTTGTCAACATCCAATTTGCATGTTAAATACGTAATGTACATATGAATATCAGAAGGAAGATGTTTCGAATTACATGACATAACAGTGGGTCAACACAATTATAGGCATTGTTGTACTATAGACTACGGAAAGTTGACATTACGCATACCTTTATTACGTTGGTGAGCAAAATACCAATCTGGGAAGCCCAATGTTTTTAAGGGGAGGTCATCAAAATGTGGATCATTAAAAACATCTTCCAAATAATGTCAAAAATATCCGTGGTTTGACTCATCGCCCGAACCTAACACTTCAGAAACTCTTTCTACGCCTTCACATGCCAATTTTGAAGTACAAGCACGGAGTACAAACACGGAGTTTAACACAACAAGATAAGAAATCTATAAGTGTATGCCACAGAAACATGGAGAGGAAATTATTACTGATCAGACTGAAGGATAAAGTAAAGAACGAAGAAATGGGTAAGCAGAACGGTTTAAAGGATTTAGCAGCAAGGGCCAAAACTGGAACATGGAAATGGGGTGGTCACGTGGCAAGATGAAAAAGTGACAGATGGACATATATGTTAACAACCTGGTACCCAAGACAGGGAAAAGAAGCACAGGACGCCCTAAACAAAGATTGGCTGTTGTCTTTAAGAATGTATATGGCAACATATGGTCAAGAATAGCAAGGAATAGGGAAACATCCAAGGCTCTGGAGAAACAAAGCATTACTGAAAGAAAGTGCTAAATGTGAAAAGGCGCATATGTAAATACAAAAGTAAATGTAAGTGTGAAAACTAAAATAAGAGTAAATGTATAAACAAAATGAAATGCAAAGTAACAAAAACGTGGCACTAGAATATACAAGAAAACTGAGTGCAGTTAGTATTAAAATAGCATATAGTGCGAGCTGGTACAAGATAGCAGTACTGTAGTGATAAAACTAAATCTCTTAAGGACTGGTTCACCTAAAGAGATAACAAGAACCACCAGTGTGTTCTGACAGGAGGCCCCTGCCCTTTTAGGGATTCAACGAGTTTATATCTTCATGACCATGATTATCATATCCTAGACAAAGTAAAGAACTTCAGAGCACATTAAGGAACAATCGAGTTTCATTAACACTGTTAGTTACAGAATATTTTCATTAATGTGAATAAACTTCTGATAAATGATCGTTGCTTTGAAATTTGAAAAAAATGTGGAAAAATTCGATTCTGATGAATCAATGCCAAAAAAAGTCTCTCATTCTGATCATGACATTGCCAAGGTGATTTTGACGTTTCTTCCTGTGGCCTTCGTCTCAAGACCATAGATTTCTGTAATTGCCTGCACACCTCATAGCCACCCGTCTCAGCCCCCTCTCCACGTAATAGACTCGACGCCGCGAAGACCACCTTCTCCAAAGGTCTCTAAAGGTCCAAGTTCTGCTAAAGGAAATACTGTTTGTTTAATTTCAAATCAAATGTCAAAGTATAATTTTACACACGAAGTACTACCAAAATTTTAACAAATGATGAACCATTGAACTATTTTTTTTTGTTATCTATCTATTGCTGGTGAGAAAAAATATATAGTTCTATTTTTAAAAAATCGAAGATGATTAAATTTCTCAAAAACTGAAAATATTACAGTCAATATTGTAACGGCATTTTACTTGCCCCATAGTTCCACATTGTTGAGTGAATCAGTGAATCATTTAACAGTGAACCACTACGGTAAACCACTAAAAAGTTATGAGGGTGGCTTATAGTTGTTGGGGCATCGGTATGTTACACTATGAAATAAATAATGGTATATTTTACGATTACAAATCTTTTAATCAATTTAACACCATTAAAAATCGTAGGTTCAGATTTATGATGTTAAAACATTTTTCTCAGTAAAATGTATAAAAGTTACAGGAACATACTTCAACATTTTTTTTTTTTTTTTTAGAAAAATCGATTTATTGATCTCATACCTGTAAATAGAAATCTTAAAAGTTTAAGTCGAGCAGAACAGACTGCCTTGGTGGGTACGTGTTCTGCACCAATTCTTTTCCTGAGATAACCGCCGACGCCGCCAAATCCCCCCCCCCCTCCCAAGCGTCGGCGCGAGGGTCCTCGAGGCAGCGCTGAGCGCCAAGGCCACAATGTCTTCATCAGGCCGCGGCGAGTGCACCCCGGCCGCGCAGGCAACGACCGCATGACACCCGCCCGCGCCACCGCCTTTCAGCGAGCGGGGCTACCGCTTTCCTATTGTAACAAGAACGTTTCTTAAAATATAACGAATATCATCGTACGTAGGTCAACCAGCTTGGAAGGAAATTCAGGTTAGACTAGAAAAACCGAATTATTTCGGCCGAAACGAACACACTCACAAAATTCGAACAAGGAAACAAAATTCAGATCTTGGGAAATTTTCCTTTTCTAACAGAACAATTAAAGATTGGAACAGTTTACCCGCAGCAATTTTCAAAGCTCTTCCTCTAAGTGTCGGAAGTTTTAGAAATAAGTTGGAACAATCTGAGAGTAATAGACATTAAATGAGTAAGTACTGTGAAGTGCGGTGAAGTGCTGTGAAGTGCTGGTCAGTGTAATTCAAAGCAAAAGCAGTGTAGTGTAGTGTAGTGCAGCGCAGTGCAGAGCAGTCAAGTGTAGTGAACGCGATCAATGAATTTTTAAAAATCTAATTTAGTCAATACCCCGTGTGGTGTCGGGGGTTTTAGTAGAATAGCACCACGGGACCTCCCCCTGTTGTAGAAGGCGACTAATCGGAGCAGCTGTCCGCTGTCCCTCCCCTAAACATCCTGTCATCCCCACTAACTTCGTGTGTCATTGCTTCCACTTACTAGTGGCACACTTCTGTTTTCTATCCTGTAGGCTAATCTTCGTATCAGCCAACTCTAGTGTTTCCGACCCCGACGCTATTAGGTTGCGAGGGCTAGGGAGTCATTTCTATCTTACTCTTCTATTCTAACCATATTCTTCACTGTCCCCCCTTATCTTCTTCCATTTCTTTGTAGCTGGCGGTAGCTGAAAAACGCGGGGGAGTAAACCCTGTACAAAATCCCGGTCCTCCAGGTTGGGGGTTGGACGATGGGCTAACAACCCTTCTCCAGAAAAAAAATACTGTTCAGAAACTCGAAGAAAAATGCCGGACTGTTTTTGGAAAACGACATATTAAACGGAAAAAGGATATGATTCTGGGAACTTGGAATGTGAGGAGCTTGTTTAAACCGGGTGCATTGGCAATCTTGAAAGAGGAATTAGCTAAATATAAAATTTCGATAGCTGCTTTACAAGAAATGAGATGGACAGGGAAAGGTATGCTGGACTCAGGCGATTACACAGTATGTTACAGTGGTCATGAAAGATTGGCAGAATTTGGTACAGGATTTTTAATCCACAAAAGTGTTAAACATCTTATCACTAAATTTAATCCAGTAAACGAAAGATTATGCTCTATTAGAATCAAAGGGAAATTTACTAACATAACAGTTATTAGTGTGCATGCACCTACAGAAGATAAGGAAGATATTGGAAAAGAAAATTTCTATTGTCAGTTAAGTAATTTGTACTTAAAATGTCCGAAACATGACATTAAACTTATTATGGGTGATTTCAATGCAAAAATAGGTAATGATCATATGATGACCCAGTTCGTAGGGCGGGATACACCCCACACCATTACTAATGGAAATGGATGGAATCTAATCGACTTTGCATCAACCAAGAAAATGGTTATAAGCAGTACAACCTTCCCTCACAAGAAGGTACATCTGGAAATATGGAGATCGCCAGATGGGGTAACACGTAATCAGATAGATCATGTACTAATTGATAGTAGATACACCAGTAATATCACAGATGTAAGAGCATATAGAGGTGCTGATTGTGATAGTGACCACTACCTGGTGGTGGTGAGATTACGACAGCGAATATCCTCAGTTGGTAGGACTAAAGGACAAAGAATTAAAAGAATTGATGTTGAGAAATTAAAAAATGGAATTATAGCAAGGGATTATAGAGTAAGCGTAGAAAATACACTGAAGGAACTACCAGAATATCAGGAAGAGGATAGTGTTGAAAAAATATGGGGCGGTATTAAAAATTCCGTAATTGAAGTATCCCAAAATATATTGGGAAAACAGAAATGGAATAAAAGAAACAACTGGTTTGATGAAGAATGTAAAATGGCTTTGGAAAACAGGAATAAAGCACGGCAAAAAATGCTACAAAGAGCAACACGATGTAATTCTTACAATTACAAAGAAGCAAGAAAACTGGCAAAAAATATTTGTAAAAAGAAAAAAAAATTATATGAAGAACAAAAACTTGAGGAATTGCAGGATAAGTTTAGAAACAATGATAGCCGAAAGTTTTATGAAGGAATAAGAAATATAAAAGAGGGTTTCCGCCCACGAACAAGTTTTTGTAGAAATAAAGATGGAGATCTAGTAGGTGGAGAGAATGAGGTGTTAAATACATGGAAAAACTATTTTGAAGTGCTACTGAACCCCCAGCAGGAGGAACGAACTCCTGAACAGAAAGTGATTTACTATGGACCTGAGCAATCACAACCACCACCAACATTTCAAGAAATAATGAAAGCAATAAGAAATATGAAGGGAAATCGAGCACCAGGAGAAGATATGATCACAGCAGAGCTGATTAAATTTGGAGGCAGACAGCTGTGGAAACACATTCATTATCTATGCCAAAAAATTTGGGAGACGGAAATAATACCAAAGGAATGGAGCACTGCAATAATTTGCCCTGTCTACAAGAGTGGTGATAAACTAAATTGTATAAATTACCGTGGAATATCGCTCCTTAATACAACATATAAATTATTTACAACTGTATTATCATGGCGGCTGGAACCATATGTGGAGGATTGCCTTGGAGATTATCAGTGCGGATTTAGGAAATATAGGTCTACCACTGATCAAATCTACACACTTAGAACAATTTTAGAGAAAACATGGGAACAGAATATCGAAATACATCAGTTATATATTGATTTTAAACAAGCCTATGACTGTGTTAATAGGAAACAACTCCTACAAATAATGATAGAATTTGGTTTCCCAAGTAAATTGCAAAGGCTAGTCAAAATGACTTTAAAAAACACAACAAACAAAGTTAAAGTACAAAACATGCTATCAGAAAGTTTCGAAACTATGACTGGTCTTCGTCAGGGTGATTCACTATCCACACAACTATTTAATATATGCTTGGAAAAAGTAATCAGAGCCGTCAAAATAAATCCTAGAGGTACAATATTTAATAGAACTGTACAACTTTTAGCATATGCAGATGATGTTGTTATCTTAAGCAGAACCCAGAAATTCCTCATAGAAAGTGTAGAAGAATTAATAACTGCTGCTAAAGTAATCGGTCTTAAAATTAACTGCAGTAAAAGTAAGTATATGATTAATCGGAAAAAGAATGAACCCCCCTCAAACTTTGAAATAGGTAAAGAGAAATATGAAAGAGTAGAAGTATTCAAATATTTGGGATCTCTCATTACTTCCACAAATAGTATAGAAATGGAAATAAAAGCACGAATGACCTCAGCCAATAAATGTTTCAGAGCACTAAGATATGTATTAAGGAAAAGAAATATATATAGATACCTCAAGATCCAAGTATATAAGACTGTTATAAGACCAGTAATATTGTATGGTGCCGAGTGTTGGACATTAACAAATAGACTTGAATGTATGCTGATGTCCTGGGAGAGGAAAATCTTAAGGTGCATTTTCGGCCCCACATGTGAAAATGGGCATTGGAGGATAAAGAGTAATTTAGAACTCACCAATATGTATAAAACAACAGATATTGTTGCAGAAATTAAGGTCAGAAGACTACAATGGCTCGGACATCTATTACGAATGGAAGAAGAAAGAACCCCAAAAATTATTTTCTGTAAAGAACCTGAAGGAAGAAGAAAGAAAGGAAGACCCCGTTTAAGATGGCTGGATGATGTGGAGATGGATCTGAGAGTGATGGGAGTGAGGGGGTGGAGAAGAAAGGCAAAAGAGAGAAGTGAATGGGCATTGATCGTTCGAGACGCCAAGGCTAAACTTAAAGGGCCGTAGTGCGACAGAAGAAGAAGAAGAATTTAGTCAATATTATGTAGCTTGTATTAAATTTTAGCATCACCAACATGTAATTATTGGATATCATGACAGAGTTGAAATAATTGTTATAATACTTAATATTAGTGATAGTATGATTATTGCATCTTCGGCTTGTACTGTACTCCTTTATTATTATTGTTATTATTATTAATATTATTATTATTAATATTATTATTATTATTATTATTATTGTTATTTAACTGCCTCCGGGTCATACCCAATTGCAGTTCAAATAAATGCATGTATGTAATATTATGAAAACGAAACTAGAATTCGCAAGAATCACCGAATTCAGATAGGTCCATTGATATTCTCGAAAACTCCGAAATTGTTCGAGAAAAGGAAGAGTGTAATTTGGGTGGTTTAGAGTGGAGTGGGGTAGGGAGTGGGGGAGGAGAGGAGGAGCGCTCGGGTGCGATCGGCTCTAGTCTGGTGAAACGCGACAGGTGCGTGGACCACTGCAGCAGGCCAGTGCGGTCCGCCTAGCGCCAATTCTTGCATTTGAGCAGCCCTGATTAAAATCCCTTCGTTCTGATGCCTCCCCCCCTTCAAATCTCACATTGCACCAGAGACTTCCATGATTGTCACCATTTCGGCAGGCGTGGCGCCACGTCGCGGGGTGACGCCGGGGAAGTCGCATCGTGTTGCATCGTGTCGCGTCGCGAGGCGTCGCGTCGCGTCGCGTCGCGTCGCGTCGCGTCGCGTCGCGTCGCGTCGCGTCGCGTCGCGTCGCGTCGCGTCGCGTCGTGTCGCGTCGCGTCGCGTCGCGTCGTATCGCGTCGCGTCGCGTCGCGTCGCGTCGCATAGCGTCGCGTCGCGTCGCGTCGCGTCGCGTCGCATCGTGTCGTGTCGTGTCATGTCCTATCGCATCGCGTCGCGTCGCGTCGCATCGCATCGCATCGCGTCGGTGGGGGGGGGGGGCGCAGGCGGCGAGGCCGTGGGCCGGCGCGGGGACGTCGCGACGCCGCTTTTGTTCCGCCGCTTTGTTTTCGCCGAGTGGCGACGCCGCGACCCACGAGAGGCCTTCCGCGCGCCCTCCGCCCTCTTCGCGCGCCCTCCTCCTCCTCCTCCGCAGGGCCGCGGGCGGCGCTGCTGCCGCCGACGCGACTCGCGCACGCGGGCGGAGGAAAGCCCTCACATGGCACATCCAAACACACAATATGGCGACATCAAAACTCGAATTGGATTCCTATGTAAAGATGAAGCACGAGTGTAGAAAGCATCTTACATTTTTCAAGAAATTTTCTCTCTATATAAGTAATGAAAACAAAGACTCTTGGGTCTGTGCCATCGTTTCCTTACAATTCGAACCTGCTGCGCTACCGACCAAATGACTGATAGCTAACACCACATGGGAGGCACCTGGCGACTGATTTTGAAGACGGGAAGACAATAATTGAATCGTTTATTTCAGAAACCCGTCAAACGCCAAATTTGTCATGTCGAGAAAATTAAGAAAAAGTGACCCAGTTTTTCCGATTTCAACTTATTTTTTAATATTAAAGCAGTTAATAAATGAATTTTTCAGGTAAATATGGAATAAGCGCTATGTCTATTCTCATGGAACAATATACCACCGCTAAAGCGCATTTTAAATTCTGGCGTTTGACGGGTTTCTGAAAAACAAGATTCAATTGAGGAATGATGGCATGTGACAAGAAGCGCGCGTTCTAAGCTATTAATTCACCTGAAGAAAAACTTTAAATGTTTTCTGTTTTTATTACAGAAATCCGACTGAGTTTTTATTTCAAATTAAATACTTGAAGGATATAATCATTGTATATATATTTTATGTACCGTCAGGCATTTACGTAACGTCAGGTTTCAATCAGAAGTCATTGCTATTATCCCCGCACGTTTTATTGAGCCCTCATTTCGCTAGATGGGGGAGTGGGGATTTGATTATTTTGTTGGCAGGACTATTATATGAAATTGTAGCTCGTTTTTCGTTGCAGAATGGTTTCTATTACCTGGGAGCAAACATTTCTGGTCATCATAAGTTGTCAACAAAGCTTGCTGCTATCACTTATTGTCAATTCAACTAATCTTAGCAAAGCAGTGGAGGTAGGTATGTCGGGGCTCAAGAAAACGTTCGCGTTTATACGGAAGGCGCGTCTTCAATTTTTTAGCAGAAGTAGAATTTGGCCTAGTGATGTTTAGATTTTGAAATATTTTGGTAATTTTTGTCCACAGAATGCTACTTACCATTTTCGGGAGGAATAGACTGCCGTTTAAGATCACGCGAATATAAAGTTTTCGAAATACAACCGATTCTCTAGAGCGATCCAATGTATGATCTCTCTAAACATATTGTCTATTGCAACTCCATTTACATTTATATAAATGTTTTGCAAATAAATGAACGTGACAGATGATATAGAACGATCTCCAGTTCCCGCTTTCGGCTTTCTGCATGAACAGTATTTTCCAACTATTTTTATTTATAGAGGCAAAGCATGCGTCTCAAGTTAAAAACATACTGTCACGGGTCATTTGCAAATAAATTCAAAAAATACGAACGTTGTACGCAAGCTGAACGCAGTAGACACGAATCCCTGGCAAAAATGAACGCCTTTAAAGAGGTGCTCCACAGGGAGGGCTTTGAGCCGCCCCTGCCGTCTTCAATGGTCCGCGCTCAGATAGGCAAAGCGGCGGCTGGCGCGTCCTTGTCGCTTGGAGACCGTCCCATCTCCAGTCAGTCAAGCGAAACCATATCGACAAGGACCGCCAGACGCATAAAATGAGAGGCAAAATTCCCGGAATTTCGGAAGAGGCTCGTGAAAGGAGACATGCCGACCCATTCGTTCGTCAACGCACGAAGATTAGGCCTTACGAAAAGACTCCGTTCCCAAGGGAATATACGTCTTCGCCGCCACCAACTTCACAAGTGCTTTGAGGCCTCTTGCTCGTATTCAAATGACTACAAACATCAAAGAAGAAAATTCTGAGAAATTCGAAACAGTTTTGCCTGAATATGCATAATTAGTAAAATATGAGAAGGATTTTAGTCATGAAATGCAGTATCACCAAAAACCGCAAACTGCTGGTAATATCATGAACAATATAATCAAGGCTATTTTCAAGGTTTTTAAATTCTATATTTAAGATGTATAGTAATATATAACAAAGCACTATCCCGACAGGGTACCTCTCAAGATATGAAATTATTATTTCTACAAATAAAAGTATCCAAAGTATCCAACTTTGGATACTTTTATTTGTAAACATATATTGACAATCATGAAGAAATATTGATTTATTATTTCTACAATTACATCCAACCGTATGATCGACATCCAAACAATTTTCTCTAATTAAAGAGACTGACGATAATGAAGTAAAATACACAGTCAAAACAATTCTTCTCGTCACACATTTTACTTTATTAAACAAAAAGCCCTTCAGCAATGCTTAATTTACGTTTTAATATAAGTAGTTGAAGATTCTCAAGAAAGCCTCGGCTTAAGTCCATTATCTCTCACGCCGCGAACACCAAAAAACCAAAAGAATGAAGAAGACCCAAGCAAGCGCTTTGTGCCTGGCTAAGACAAGGGGACGCGTCGTGGGGGAGAGCAGGATTATAATGAGGTTCCCAGGCGGCGGCGGCGGCCTGGGCCAGGCCAGCGTGCGCGAGGTCCCGCGTGCGTCCTGGAGGCCAACCGTCCATCAGAGGGCCACCCGCAGGCGCAGGCACGCCCACAACTGCCCCGCGCGCCGCGGCACGCACCAAACACCCGCAAGCACGCCCGCACGTTGCAATGCACCGCGTGTGCAAACTGGGTGCGAACTTTCCGATATTTTTGAAACATTGTTTTAGAAAGTGAAGAGGGTTTAAACTTGCAAATTAACTACGAACGTTTCCTACAATCCGTGCTACGACGGGTGCGTTTTTTTATCTAGGGCTTTATCCAGCCAACAGCCGGTTACCCTTTACGTCCCGAAGGGACGCATATTCGACCATACAAACACTTGCGGGCTCCTCTGATCTGGGGTCAGCAGAACGCGAGGCCCTCCGCGACAACACATACATACAAAGTCAAGGGACAAACAGCCATGCCCAAGGCGGGACTCGAACCCGCGACCCTTCGGACCGAAGGGCTGAGTCGGTACTCGCTCTTAGCCACCTCGGCCATCCAGGTCGGCACGACGGGTGCGTACACTCCAAAAATGTAAAGAACGTCTAAACATGACTCTTCGTGTACACTACAGTGTCCGCAACAAAACTCTTGACGATTTCCGAGTAAGGCAATTGTAAAATTTGTTGTACCGTAATGTGTGTTGCGGATTCCTAGTAAAGGTGCTGTTACAGTTGTGTCAATCCGCGAATTCCTTTTCTTAAACTTATTTGATAGAGAACTCGAGGAGAATTCCCTAATCAGCAGTAGCACACGTTCGATGTTTTGTGTCGTTAGTTTCTTATACATCGTCAAAAGAGTCACCTTTCCTGTGCTTAAGATATAGTACGTTCAGTATAATGACGTCTGTTCAGGACCTCACATGCCATGGAGGAGTCATGTACGCAAACTCCAAAGCGGATACTTTACGGCTAATGAACGCGTAACATTCCTTGAATGCGGATTTAAGTTTTAATCATACATGCTGAGATTGATTGATTTTTCCGTGTTTCCGCGCGCGTCAACTGCTTTGGTCATTAGTCCCATAAGTGTAGTGTTTTTTCCTAGGGAGATGGCGGTGATCTTCCCCCGCTGGATGGCGAGATTCGGCGCCGACCTACCCTCGGCTAGCGGGGTTTCCCCTAACCAGGACTCTCCCACCAGCGGGGCACCGCCCCAGCCGGGACAAGCTCTAAGCTCCCGACCGGTCTCCCGGAATATGTGGTAGTGTAGTGCGTGCTAGTGTAAGTGTGTGGCCGTGGCCCGTTTGGTAGAGTACTGCTCCGGCATTCGTCTGGTGACGATCGGAGAAACGACGGAAAATTATCGACGGCCGCTAGAACTCTTCTCCAGACAGCGACTGAATTCGACCTAACTGAAAAGTTCGTGTCGAAAACCCTGCCGCCGTGGGGAGTGTAACCTAGGACCTCCCGGTCAGAGGCGATGCAGTGAAATCAACTGACGCACTGATGTACACATGCTGAGCATTCTAACATTTTTTCAGGGCGACGAAACGCTTGCACGAAAATCACAGAACAATCCGCAACGAGCACTCTCGCCCTGCACGGGGCCCACTGCGCTTGCCCGCCGGGGCCGTGGCGAACCGCGGCTATTTTCCTTCTAATTAACTCCATGTTTGACCCGCGCTTAATATAATCGGGCCGCCCGAAAATAGCCGCCTCTCGACGCACGACCCGCCCGCCGTCCCCGTCCCCGTCCCCGTCCCCGTCGCCGTCCCCGTCGCCGTCCCCGTCGCCGTCCCCGTCGCCGTCCCCGTCGCCGTCCCCGTCGCCGTCCCCGTCGCCGTCCCCGTCGCCGTCCCCGTCGCCGTCCCCGTCGCCGTCCCCGTCGCCGTCCCCGTCGCCGTCCCCGTCCCCGTCCCCGTCGCCGTCCCCGTCGCCGTCCCCGTCGCCGTCCCCGTCGCCGTCCCCGTCGCCGTCCCCGTCGCCGTCCCCGTCCCCGTCCCCGTCGCCGTCCCCGTCGCCGTCCCCGTCGCCGTCCCCGTCCCCGTCCCCGTCGCCGTCCCCGTCGCCGTCCCCGTCGCCGTCCCCGTCGCCGTCCCCGTCGCCGTCCCCGTCGCCGTCCCCGTCGCCGTCCCCGTCGCCGTCCCCGTCGCCGTCCCCGTCGCCGTCCCCGTCGCCGTCCCCGTCGCCGTCCCCGTCGCCGTCCCCGTCCCCGTCGTCCGTCCCCGTCGCCGTCCCCGTCCCGTCCCCGTCCCCGTCCCCGTCGCCGTCCCCGTCGCCGTCCCCGTCGCCGTCCCCGTCGCCGTCCCCGTCGCCGTCCCCGTCGCTCCCCGTCCCCGTCGCCGTCCCCGTCGCCGTCCCCGTCCCCGTCCCCGTCGCCGTCCCCGTCGCCGTCCCCGTCGCCGTCCCCGTCGCCGTCCCCGCCGCCGTCGCTCATCCTTCGCACGCGCGTTTCGACGACCGTCCTCCGCGTCGCGACACCTGTCCACAGGCCGCGCGCACAACGCCTTCCGGCGTCCACAGTCTACTATCTCGTCGTTGTGGTTTCCTTGTTCTCGCTGGTAGGTTGGTTGGTGATTCCGGGCGCGTCAACTGCTTAGGGCATTAGTCCCGTAAGTATTGTTTTTTCCTAGGGATTGATTGATTGATTTTTTTGTGTTTCCGGGCGTGTGAACTGCTTTGGTCATAAGTCCCGTTAGTGTAGTGCATGTTTCTTTTCTCGGGAGATGGCGGTGATCTTCCCCCGCTGGATTGCGAGATCCGGCGCCGACCTACCGTCGGCTAGTGGGGTTTCCCCCTAACCAGCACTCTCCCACCAGCGGGACACCGCCCCAGCCGGAACAAGCTCTAAGCTCCCGACTGATCTCCCGGAGTATGTGGTAGTGTAGTGCATGTTAGTGTGTGTGTGTGTGTTGGGGGAGAGAATAGGACAAGGAAGAGGAAGGACAGATCGCGGGCGGTCCGTGGCCCGTTTGGTAGGGTACTGCTCCAGCATTCGCCTGGTGTTGATCGGAGAAAACACGGAAAGCTACCGGTTAGAGCAGCCGGCCGCTAGAATTATTCTCCATACAGCGACTGAATTCGACCTAGCTGAAAAGCTAGCGTCGAAAATCCGGCCGCCATCAGGACTCGAACCTAGGACCTCCCGGTCAGAGGCGCTGCAGTGACATCAGCTGATGCACTGAGTTCCAGCTCCCGGCCTTCTTCTCGTCGTACACAAGTAACGAGTTTCTTCAAATGGAGTATCGTCTAATCGAATTAATAATATTAATAATAAATAATACTAAAATTAATAATAATAATAATAATAATAATAATAATAATAATAATAATAATAATAATAATAGTAAAGATGAAAAACCGGTTCTAGAAAAAAAACTAATGTTTTCAAATACGGTGTGTCTTCTTATAGTAGATTGCCAGTCTTAGCCAAAATCTCATTACTGATGAAATGCAAAATATGACCGCACTTTTTATGTAATTCTTCTTTCAAAACAAAATAATGGAAATGAAGCATCATGCATGCCATAAAATCTGCAATGTCAGAAACAGAAGAGGCCACACACTTTGACTACTGCAAAAGTTTTCATAAGACATACTAGAAACGAGTACTTGCAAAATAGTCCCACAGAGCAGATAAAAACGGGAAAATCCGTCGTTCGTTATCAGAGGATGAGACCTCCGCGCTCAGCCTTCACCACGATAATGCCGGAAATTTACAAAAAAATTTCCTTCTCATCCAGGTTACAATCACTGGCAGTTCTCTAAAAAACATTTCATTTCCACATTGAAGGGAAGCCGCAGGTTTCCGGCATATTCGCTTAGTATTAAATCGTTCCGTTCTGAAATTTTTTTGTCCAGCATGGCAAATTCATTTCTATTAGAAGTTTCGATGTCATCTGAATTTCCTTTTCAGTTGTCCCCTATAGTTTGAAAATATTTCAGAGATTCCTTTCCGTATTCGAGATAAATTAAAATTCGCTTCGAGTCTAGTTCTAACATTGATTGTGACATCTCAAGTTGTGAGAAAAATACAAGATTTCTTTCTTTCTAAATACATTTCTTTCTCTTCCCTTTTCCGTTGTATCGCTACGTCATCTCAATCGTCTCTGTTTCTCACGGGGGGTGGCGTGGAATGGAGGAACGGGGCAGCGGGGATCGGGGAGGGGCGGGGACGGTGGAAGGGGCGAGAAGGAACAGGACGAAGCGGAACGGGGCAGTGGGGAACGGGAAGGGGCGGGGACGGTGGAAGGGGCGAGAAGGAACAGGACGAAGCGGAGCGGGGCAGCGGGGATCGGGGAGGGGCGGGGCGGGGACAGCGGATGAGGCGAAAAGGAACAGGACGAAGCGGAACGGGGCAGTGGGGAACGGGAAGGGGCGGGGACGGTGGAAGGGGCGAGAAGGAACAGGACGAAGCGGAGCGGGGCAGCGGGGAAGGGCGGGGACGGGGGAAGGGGACGAAGCGGGGCAAGCCGCAGAGGGCGAGGGAGGGACGAAGCAGGGATGAGCGGAGAGGAGTGGGGCGGGTGGGATGGATCTGGAGGTCGCAAGGGGGCGACGCTACGAGTTGACGAACAGAGAGGAGCGAGGCGGGAAGGAGCCGGGTCGGACGAAACTGGGTGGAACGCGGCAAGATGGGTGGCAGTGGGGCGAGGCAGGTCGGGGAAGGGGGAGAGGAGCAGGATGGAACGGCGAGGAACAGGGATGAGCGAAGCAGAGCGGGGCGTAGCGGTGCGGACGGAGCAGGGATGAGCGGGGCGGGGCAACGTGGAGGGAGCAGAAGCAGGGCAAGGCGGAGCGGGGTGGAGCGGAGAGGAACGGGAGGGACGCAGCAGGGATGGGCGGGGCGGACCGACGTAGAGCGAGCAGGAGCGGGGAGGAACGAGACGAACGGGGCACAGCGATGACGAGCGAGTGACGCGGAGCGGGCAGGAGCTAGGTAAGGCGGAGCGGGTGGAGTGGGGCAAGACGGAGCGGGGTGGAGCGGTGAGGAGCGGGAGGGACGGAGTGTAATGGAGCGGGGCGGCGGGACGCGATCGGGCAGGAGCGGTGACGAGCGGGTGACGCGGAGCGGGCAGGAGCTGGGCAAGGCGGAGAGGAATGGAGTGGGAAGGAAAGGAACGGAGAGGGTGACACGGAGATGGGATGAGCCGGAGGAGTGGGGCGGGGCGACGCGGTGCGGACAGGAGCTGAGTAAGGCGGAGCAGGAGAAGCGGGACGGGGCGACGCGGTGCGGACAGGAGCTGGGTAAGGTGGAGCGGAGCGGAAGGGGGCGGAGCAGGGCAGAGGGGGGCGGGGCGGGGCGGAGCGGGGCGGGACGGAGTGGGGCAGAGCGTGGCGGGACGGAGTGGGGCAGAGCGGGGCGGAGCGGGGCGACGCAGAGCGGGGATGAGCAGGCGGAACGGAGCAAGGCGTGGCGGGTGGAGCGGGGAGGAGCGGGGCGCGGGGCCCGCCGCGCCGGCCGGCGAGTGACTCGTTACGCGCGCTGCCAAGATTGGTGCGGATGCGCTGTCAAGACGCGTCGCGCGCGCCGGGCGTCAGGCGACGTTAACCCCGCGAGTCAAGTGACGGCCGCGGGGCGCACGGCCCGAGCTCTGTCGCGGCAGCCCGCCGCGGGGCGACGCCCTGCAGCTCGAGCGGCACCGCTGCGCAGGCGCAAGTAGCATGCGAAATCGCCCAGTTAAATATCTTTGACTTCAAATAGCAAATTAATCTGGAGAAAGCACATAACATCAATAGCACATATAAAAATATTAAAATTGTATCCATTCATAAATAGAAAATCAAACTCATCAATAGACTCGAGTATTATTCCTTGACGAAGGATATCATGGATAAGAACCCAAAATGTATTGCTTATTTATCCTTGAAAATAGATTTTATTACATGGGAGCTCTTTTTTTTCAAAATTCATGTATTATTATGTAATTAGTGTAGGGATCACAGAATTTTGAAAATGTGCACAGAATTCACTTCCCCCCCCATAGCACGTCATACGCAGTTTCAACTTTTTTTGACGTAAAATAAATAAATAAATAGACTCAGCATTAATAATATTTAAATACATTATACTACCTTCACTGACCTACGCCTGCCCAATTTGGGGAGGTGCCGCTAAAAGTAACCTTCAAAAACTGGAAGTATTACAAAATAATTTTTTAAGAAATGTTGTAAAAGCTCCATGGTATTTCAGAAATGATCAAATTTTAAAGGAATTGTCCATAGAACCTCTGAAAACTTGGATTTTAAAACTTTCTTCCAATTTCTACTCTATTCTTGTGTCTTGCCCAGCCACTCCTTTGTACACTCTAGGTAAATCAGTCAATCTTTTTCCACGAATCAAATCAAGATATTGTAAAGACCTACTACATCCTCCTTAATTAGCTGTAAACAGGTTCCAACATTTCTAAATTAAATATTTATGTTTTTAATCCAAATATTGTACGTACTTTTTCTGAATGACTCTTCCTGGGTATCCTTAGTTGTTATTGTCTTATATTGTCAATATTATTGTCTTCAAGCATTGTACTTGTACGATGAAATGTGCTTAAAACAAAATTGTATATACTATGTATCATAAAAACCCTTGAAAGACATAATAATGTCGACCAAGGATAATAAAAACTATTTAAAAAGAGGCGAAATCGCACGAGGCGGCGCTTCCAACTGCAGGCCAGTGGCCCAACCGGACTGACACCGGTTTTCGGCAGCGATTCCTATTTTGTACTTGCAAATGCCTTCCAGAAAACACTCCTGAAATATTTTAAGCCATTTCTGGAAACTGATATCTGGCTTAACTCCGACCGTAAACAAACTTGTCAAAGCACACAGCAGGGAATGTTTCAGAAAGTTTTCAACCTATACAGAGAAATGTTTTTTTTTTTTTTTTTTTTTTGTTTTTGTTTTTTTTACATCGATCTTTAACGCGAAGACTCTCTTGTCTGTCCAAATCGGAATTCCAAATCGATCATATTACGAACGAAATACGAGGCCCGATTTCAAGTATCAGGTTGTATTTACGACAATGAAGGATCAAATTTCATTCGTGCGTCATTTCATTACAATGAATTGGGAGTACACAATAGTTCTTCGAATTGAACTTGTGATCTCTTTATTATTCACGAACAGTGTTTCAGTTAATTAACCATTCAAGAATATCAAATATACGCATGAACAGAACGTTTTTGAAGACACCGGACACCGGATACATAAATTGGTCCATGAAAACAACTTAACCCTTGATATTTGAGTAGGACTGTGATTCCTGTATAGAAACAAATTAAATTAATTTCAAATATACAATTGTAGATGTATATCATCGCGCTAGCCTGCATTGCATCTGCTTTGAATTTTAAATCTATAACATTCTTTATTGCAGTGTTTCAACTACATATGAAATCCCCATAATACACTATCTACATTAGAATGAAAATGTACTCCGTGATATATTATCACTAAGAGTTACACGTACACAATTTAATTGTTTAAATTGCACGGTCACTGCAGCGCCCCTAACCGGGAGTCTAGGTTTGAATTCTGACGGCGGCAGGATTTTCGACGCTAGCTTTTCAGCTAGGTCCAATTCAGTCGCTGTCTGAAGGAGAATTCTAGCCACCGACTGCTCTGATCGGTAGTTTTCAGCGGTTTCTCCGATCAACACCAGGCAAATGCCGGAGCAGTACTCTATCAAACGGGCCACGGACCGCGCGCGATCTTTCCTTGCTCTTCCTCGTCCTATACTCTCCCCTTTGTAGCGTCGTGTCGCCTTACATACATACACACTTACACTAACATGCAGTACACTACCACACATTCCGGGAGATCGGTCGGGAGCTTAGAGCTTGTCCCAGCTGGGGTTTTGTCCCGCTGGTGGGAGAGTCCTGGTTAGGGGGAAACCCCACTACCCGACGGGAGGTCGGCGCCGAATCTCACCATCCAGTGAGGGAAGATCAACTCCATCTCCCGAGGAAAAATAACATGCACTACACTCACGTGTCTAATGACCTAAACAGTTGACGCGTCCGGAATCACTAATCAACCAACCAACCAACCAACCAACCAATCAAATTGCCCAGCATCTCCTGGAAGACGAGTTTGAGTTTCCGTTGTCTGTAGGCACCCCGGCCCTACAAAACGAAACGCCAACAAAACCAAGAACTGCGAATGAGGATCGTTTGAAAAGACCCCGTCGCGGGTGACGAATGCGGCAGCTTCTACGCACGAGGCGCACATCGCGACCGGAGCAACCGACCACTCCGCCAACCGCCGGCAGGGGCGGGGCCGTCGCGTGCGGGCCGCGCTGGAGACCCGCGCCGTCTCCACCAGGTACCGAACTTCTTCATTTGACTCGGGGGTAATTGAATAAACTTTTATTGCGCTTTTTGGGCGTGCCGCCGCCGCCGCGAGCCGATGCTCGCCACGCGAGGCGCTCGCGCGCTCGTGGCCGGCGGCGGCGGCGAACGACTCTCCTCTCCTCGGCGCCAGGGTCTCCGCCGGCGGGGCTCCTTAATCGAGTTACGAACTTCTTGCGCGGGGCTGGTCGGAGTACTAATTAAGCCGAAAGGGCTCCTTGCGCTCGCCGGTCACGGGCCCAATGAGCCTGGATTGCGCGCGGCCACCGTTCGCGCCTCCTCCCAGGGAATGCGGAATCGTTCGCGGAATCGCCCTCGGTAATCCCCGGGAATCGTTCGCAAATTGCCTTAAAAATGTTTCAAAGCCCTCGTGGACTTTACGGATCAGCTTTTCTCTGTAACTGCTTTTAAATTTATGACTCTGTTTAATAACAAGCATATTTCAAGAATCTGTAACGGACTTGTATCCCGGTCTTAGATCGTTTAAAATGTTCACGAGTATTTCATTTGCGTGCGATTTAACGTGATAGATTTTTTCGTGTTTCCGGGCGCGTCAACTGCTTTGGCCATTAGTCCCGTTAGTGTAGTGCATGTTTTTTTTCTCGGGAGATGGCGGTGAACTTCTCCCGCTGGATGGCGAGATCCGGCACCGACCTACCGTCGGCTAGTAGGGTTTCCCCCTAACCAGGACTCTCCCACCAGCGGGGCACCGCCCCAGCCGGGACAAGCTCTAAGCTTCCGACCGGTATCCCGGGATATGTGGTAGTGTAGTGCATGTTAGTGTAAGTGTGTGTAAGGGGAGAGGATAGGACAAGGAATGGGAAGGAGAGATCGCGCGCAGTCCGTGGTCCGTTTGATAGGGTACTGCTCCGGTATTGCCTGGTGTTGATCGGAGAAACCTCGGAACACTAGCGATCAGAGAAGCCGGCCGCTAGAATTCTCCTCCAGACAGCGACTGAATTCGACCTAGCTGAAAAGCTAGTGTCGAAAATTCTGCCGCCGTCCGAACACGAACCTTGGACCTCCCGGTCAGAGGCGCTGCAGTGACATCAATTGATGCACTGAGCTGGCGCTCCCGGTGCGATTTAACGTAAGATTTTGATTAAAGTGTTAATTCATTTGAGTGCGTTTTTATACAAGTATATCTTCTATCCTTTTCCTTTCGAAAGTTAAATCTATATTTAGAGCCCATTTTTTAATGCTGACTGAATTTAAATTTAAGACGAATTAAAGATTTTAAAAACTCTGAATAAAATGAAGCGTGACAAAAATAAATCATAACAAGCATGGCAATAATAAAATAATCAAAAAAGAAAGACTGAAGGAAAAAAAATTAGATGTATTACAAAATATTGGAGGAATGCATATTTTACAATATCAGTGAAAGCAAAATTCAAGTCACGTTACTCTTAAATGAAGACTTCAACATTTCTTCTTCAACACAATAGAGACAAAACGAAATAAAGTGAACCTGTATTACCGAGCCTATTGCGATGCAATTTTTTGAATTAATGGACAAACGATCGTCATTTTTAAAATATCTCTCATTTTCCACGAATTTTCGTGTTCGCAGTCAATGCCAGAGAGTGCCTCAAGACACAAACTGCATCAAAAACGTTCATGACATACTGAAACATGAGATTATCTCCCCTTCCACGAAATCGCTCAGGTCGTAATACACCACGAGCATGACTTCCCTATTGCGCTACGGCGCGAGAGGTGTCGAATGCACATTAGCGACCTCTCGCAGGCGACAGCCGCTAATGATGATGACCCGGTAATGACGCTTCATTGCGGCGGTGGCGGCGGCAGCGGCGGTGAGGCTGGCGACGGGATGACGGACGGTAGGCGAAGAGCTGGACAAGAGGAGGAATTAAGAACGATGGGTGGAGTCAATAGTAATGCACGTGTCATAATAATTGCTACAGTTGCTTCGCTTAGACGCATAGTCTATCAACGTGTTTTATCATCTCCTTCCGTTGTAATGCAAATGTCACATTTCCAAAACTGTATATTTTCATTTTTAATTTAATGACCCCTATTACATGTATTAATGTTTATTTTTCAAGGTATGACATGCGGCGTCGTAATGGGATGGTGGTAGCGGCAGCAGTAGGGATTGTGACGGCTCTAGTGTCGGTAGTGGTGACAGCTGTGATGCTAGTGGTGGTGGTGGTGGTGGTGGTGGTGGTGGTGGTGGTGGTGGTGGTACTGGTGGTAGCGGTGATGATGGTAGTGGAGATAGCGGTGACGATAATGGTGATAGTGGTGACAACAGACAAGATAGTGGTGACAATAGAGGAGATAGGGGTGGCAATAGAGGAGATAGTGGTGACAATAGAGGAGATAGGGGTGACAATACAGGAGATAGGGGTGACAATACAGGAGATAGGGGTGACAATACAGGAGATAGGGATGACAATAGAGGAGATAGTGGTGACAATAGAGGAGATAGTGGCGATGATAGTGGTGATAGTGGCGATGATAGAGGAGATACTAGTGATGACTGGAGATACGGTGATGACAATGTAGATAGAGGTAATGGTCGTGAAAATAGTGGTGATAGTAGTGGAAATAGTGTGATAGTGTAAACAGTGGTGATGGTAACACAGATAATGACGGCGCGCGAGAGAGCAAGGCCAAGTCGCATGCGACCGGCCACGCATCCGCAGGATTTGTCGAGAGCCCCATCAACCGAGGGACACGGAGATCACGATCCGATGGCTGCGAGCGCTGTTGCCGTTTAAAAATTCAACGCGCGACGCCGCAGCCGCGTGATAGTCGTTGGGAATGCACCGCGACAACCCAGCGACCGCAGCTTCCAGCGAAAGGGGCCGTCGGTACGCTCCCACACCTGTTTACGCTCTAAAACCCATCACTCATCGATCTTCACATCTGCCACTCCCAACCGCCATAACCATCTACAAAAGTATCATAACACACAGGCGCGGTAGATTTTCAGCTAGGTCGAATTCAGTAGCTGTCTGAAGGAAAATTCTAGCGACCGGCTGCTCTGATCGGTAGTTTTCCGTGGTTTCTCCGATCAACACCAGGCGAATGCCGGAGCAGTACCCTACCAAACGGGCCATGGACCGCGCGTGATCTCTCCTTCCTCTTCCTTGTCCTATCCTCTCCCCTTAGACACACACATACACACACACTAACATGCACTACACTACCACATATTCCGGGAGACCGGTCGGGCGCTTAGAGCTTGTGCCGGCTGGGGCGGTGCCCGCTGGTGGGAGAGTCCTGGTTAGGAGGAAACCACGCTAGCCGACGGTAGATCGGCGCCGGATCTCGCCATCCAGCGGGGAAGATCACTGCCACCTCTCGATGCAAACATGCACTACACTTACGGCACTAATGATCAAAGCCGTTGACGTGCCCGGAAACACGAAAAAATTAATCAATCAATCACCCAGGCCCGACTCGTCATTAAAAGCTGAAAGACGGAGCCTCTCCTATAGAAATCGCCCCCAAAAGAAATTTAAAAATACATTTATTAATGTATTGATATATTAATAATAGATTTATAAGTTGTATTATATAACAATTATATCAAAAATTTTGTTTGTGAGTTCGATAACCGTCGTCGGTAACGTTTTGGAAGCTGTGACAAGGGAAGACAAAAGCGTTAGGCTCCCACTTCATTTCGCCATAAGGCCTGTGTAAAACGACGAGGCGTGACGTCATGCATTCACTGCATGGGCTAAACGGGCGGTCGAAGGCTGTGGACAAGCAGCCTTCAAGGGTGGGGCGTAGGGTCTGAAGAAGGGCATGCTCACCAGATACCATTACTGTGCAGCTCAGCGAGTAGCATTGAGCTTCAACTAGTTTTCCCAATATGCGGTAGGAGCGCTACTCTGTTATGCGTGTATCGGAAAAGATTTTGTTTAGAAATACAATGCATGCAAAGTGATGCAATGCATTTCCAGCCTTGGGAAATTTACAAAACCACGAACCGCGACTGATAAGACCACTTCTCCTTTACGCCTGTCCAGTTTGGGTCTCCGCTGCAAAAACTAACATAAACAAGCTCCAAATAGTCCAAAACAATTTTCTTACAACTATGCTCCTTGGTTTGTCACAAATTCACAGCTCCACAAAGAATTCCAAATTGACTCCATACAACAACATATGACATATCTCTTAACCAAGTTCTATCACTCCACACCTCAAATTCCACACTTAGACAACTTCAGACTCCGGAAAACTCCTCATAGACCCAGAATAAAAAATAGATATCCATACCAGGCATTCCTAGACAAATTTTCCGAAATAGAATGTTTTTAGAGGTGTCTGGAGAAGATTTCTTCACCCAAATTAGTTTGTAGTTTAATTTTAGGTAAATTACAATGTAAGCCATTCAATACATATGTAAAGCGTACTATGTACTGAACTACGTATGCTCTGTAAAAAAAACCTTTAATAAAAAAAGACCTGTTTACGCACGGCTCATACGGGCGCGGACTCGCGGAGATTTATGGCCGGCGGTAATGTATCTGCACCTGAAAAAATGGGCAGTAAACACAGAGAGCAATCTGTAAAAAGGTAATAAAAATACCCCAGAGAGTGGATTTAGTGCGACATAACCACGGTATTACTTCTTATTCGCATGAAACTACATGCTATTAATAATGTGATGCGATCGCATTAACCGAACTCACAGTGTGTGACAATTACAATGGATTTAGATTACATTTAGATTTATTACTAATTCTGCAAATAAGTGTAAGAACTTGGTGGCAGAATATACTCACTAAACATTACAGAACTTAACAACTATACAAAATTTACAAAAACCTAAAGTAATTTTTTTTTAGTTTCTCCCACGCAGAGATGGGTCTTGTGTTGTACACGGTAATGAGATGTGCGGTCGAAACAACATCGCAGGTTTACAATGCCAAATTTCTCTCCGACTTCGGGGAAACTTTACAGGAGGAATTTTGAATCTCTTTG
Organism: Teleogryllus occipitalis; assembly: GCA_011170035.1. Classification (NCBI taxonomy): domain Eukaryota; kingdom Metazoa; phylum Arthropoda; class Insecta; order Orthoptera; family Gryllidae; genus Teleogryllus; species Teleogryllus occipitalis. Next base: position 387,520 of record BLKR01000646.1, on the reverse strand, counting down.
GAAGTGCCATGGGCATCATCGCCGAGGGGGACAGAGAGAACGTGTCCCTTCCAATAGCTCTTGGTATTTGGGGTTTATTGGAGGAGATTCCAAGTAATCTGAACTTAACTACTGAATGGTTCCTCCTCAACAATTTGGTTATGGTGAAAACCATAGAGATGTTTAATAATATAAGATAAAATGCTCTAATTTTGTGTATAGAAAGTATCTAGAAGTCTTATTTGAAGACTGTTTTAATATGTTATAATTCCGAAAAAAGACAGTTCAGATATATCAAAACACTTTTGCGAAAAATGTTTGACTGAACCTTGCCATTCTTAGTCGGTGTACCGTTACATGTTTACAAAGGCGACTCTGACGGATTATGAGAAAGGAGAGTAATAAGTCATGTCACATTGTAAGATCCACTCCGTACTTTTCTGGGATACTATGTAGGTTGAGTAAAGCACTTACCGAGATACATTCAAATGATGACGAAATGTACGAGTATTTAAACAAAATAAGGCAGAAACGTAATAAATAAATATTTCATGTGTTGAGTGGGCAAAAAATCTTTCCTGGAAGCGTACAACGGTAGCAAAAACACACTGTCATATTAACATAGAGAAAGGGAACTTAGATAATGTGAGTAAAAAGTGAATATCTCAGCGAGGTAAGCCTGTCACAGGATTCCAAACAAAACATTCATACAAATCAAATTTCCAGAATTGGAATAAAACACTTAACATTATTTAGCCGAATGATCTTCCGCAGAAAAATCTACAGCAGTAGCATGGCCACAGCTTATACATCCTGGGGATTGCTCAAACAGTGCCGTCCTCTCGAAAATAAAAATAAAACATACAGAAAGGAAGATCATGAAAAAAAAAACTAACAAATGATTGAGAGGAAGATGCATTTTTTTGCGTAATACATTTTATAAGCACATCGCTTCCAGATACGTTCTCTCACTCCTAAATCCGTAAAAATCGGTGGCGTTCCCCTGCTGGGCCACCGCGAACAGCAACGCCCGCTTCCGCGAGGGCAGGGGCTGGGCGGTGGCGGGGGCGGGTCCGGATGCGAGGGCGGGCGAGGCGAACACGTGAGTCCGTGTCGGCGCCGCGGCGTTGAGAGGAGGGCGGGGGAGGGGGGAGCCCGCGGGCGAACACGAGATCGTTCTCCGGCGCAATTGGCCCACTCGACGCTCTCGGGACGGATCGCTCGTGCGGCGGGGGCGTCGAGGGCCCTTGGCAGGTGACAACGGCGGCGGCGAGGACGGAGGTGGTGGCGGTGAAGTCAGCGGAAGTGCCGTCGTCGCTGGTTGGGCGGTGGCGGTGCTGGAGGCGGTGGCGGTGACGGTGGCGGTGGTGGTGGCGGTGGCGGTGACGGTGGCGGAGGCGGAGGTGGAGGCGGAGGCGGTGGTGGAGGTGGTTGCGGAGGCGGTGGCGGAGGCGGAGGCGGTGGCGGAGGCGGAGGCGGTGGCGGAGGCGGTGGCGGAGGCGGTGGCGGTGGCGGTGGCGGTGGCGGTGGCGGTGGCGGTGGCGGTGGCGGTGGAGGTGGCGGTGGCGGTGGCATGGAACAATGGAAGCAATGTTGGCGACAGTGGTGATGGAAATTGTGGCGCTGCAGCGGTGGAAAGTAGGCAACTGTAGCAACGGCAGCGACAGTGGCAACGATAGCGAAGGCGCTGGCGGCGAACGTAGCGACGGCCACGATGGTCGAGGAAGCGTCAGCAGTAAAGGAGACTGCAGATGCGTTGACGGCAGTGGTGGCAGTGGCACGGAGGCTGAGAGAGATTTAAAAACGAGCCCGATATGGAAAGAGCAGAATGGGAAAATTGTACGGAGAGGAAAGAAGAGATTGACTTTGTAAGGAAAGTAGGGGGTTAAGAGTTACCGGAGAAAAAAAACACGATACGGAAAATTTATAAGTATGCGAAGATGATATAACGTAAAAGAGGAAATGGAAGAAGTACAGAAACTTAATCATTAGCCAATTAACGCTGCGATGAGAGAACCTTCCAGAAAACAAGAAAGAATCATCTGCAAAGAAAGAGCCAGTGTAGTTACAGTGTAACGTGGATCTCACGTGGATAAAGACAGGAAAAAGCTATTGAAGAAAATGAAAGTTAAAGAAAGTTAAGAAAAATAAAATGGGTGCACCTACACAACATGGTAACTGAAATAAAACGATGAGAGTAAGTAATGGATGACCTGAAATTATCCGAAGTAGAGAAAACAAGTTATATTTCTTTTACAGAACAAACAGTAGAAAACGAGATAGCCGTAGAAAATGACAAAATGAAGTAAATTAAGTCGATCCGGTGGCCAAAATCGCTAAGGCAGTAGTGTCTTAGTGATTTCGGACCAAAGGCTCGCGGATTCTAGTCCCTCCTCGGGCATGGTTGTATTTGTGTTTGTCCTTTCACCCCTTATCATCACCATATGGTTTCATCTTCACAGTTACCGTTACGTTAATTTGAGTGGTCACTAATGAGATAGATATTGATGCGACCTTAAATAACAGAAAGTAAACAGAACAACACACACGTGCATTAATATAGAAATAAACAACAATACCAAAGAACGCAAACAAAGCAGCACGACCGCGGCGCAGAGGTTGGAAAACATCCAGTGGCGGCGCGGCGTGACTCGCAAGCCGCCGCCGCCTCCGCCGCCGCCACCACCGCCCCCGCCGCCACCGCCGCTTACGCCGCCGCCGCCGCCGCCAGCACCGCCGCCGCCGCCTCCGCTGCCGCCACCGCCACCTCCACCGCCACCGCCACCACCGCCTCCGCCTCCGCCTCCTCCACGGCTTGGACCTCCGCCTCCACCTCCTCCTCCTCCGCCTCCGCCTCCGCCTCCGCCTCCGCCTCCGCTCCGTCTCCGCTCCGTCCTCCGCCTCCGCCTCCGTCTCCGTCTCCGTCTCCGTCTCCGCCTCCGTCTCCGTCTCCGTCTCCGTCTCCGTCTCCGCCTCCGCCTCCGCCTCCGCCCGTCTCCGCCTCCGCCTCCGCCTCCGCCTCCGCCTCCACCTCCGCCTCCACCTCCTCCTCCTCCTCCTCCTATGCCTACGCCTCCGCCACCGCCTCCGCCACCGCCTCCGCTACCACCGCCGCCGCCGCCGCTTCGGAAGCGGAGGTGCGCGTCGTGGCGGGAGGTGAGGGGGGCAGAGGGGCGGGGCGTCTCCCGCGGCGACGGCGAACACAAAAGAGGCGATAAGATCGCGGGGCCCTCGCAGCGCCCGGACCGCGCTCCCGCCACGTGCACACTCCGCGCGGCGGCGTCCACCACGACGCTCTGCCACCAGAGGTCGCGCGAATCGCGCTGCGCTCTCCTACGCGAACGCCAACCCAATCCCACGCATGGGGAACAGTGCGTCGGCCCGGACTGATTATTTCGTGATACCTCGCGCATAAACTGTTATGGTCATTAGTCCCGTAAGTGTAGTACTTTTTTATTCACGGGAGTCGGCGATGATCTTCCTCTGCTGAATGCTGAGATCCGGCGTCAACCTCAACGTCACTTTGCGTGTGTTTTTTCTCTAGCAAGTTATACCCAACCACGGGGCACCCTGATTTTTCGTGTTTCCGGGCGCGTCAACGGCTTTGGTCATTAGTCCCGTAAGTGTAGTGCATGCTTTTCTCGGGAGATGGCGGTGATCATCCCCCACTGAATGGCGAGATCCGGCGCCGACATTCCGTCGGCTAGCGGGGTTTCCCCCTAACCAGGACTCTCCCACCAGCGACGCGCCGCCCCAGCCGGGACAAGCTCTAAGCTCCCGACCGGTCTCCCGGAATATGTGGTAGTGTACAGCATGTTAGTGTGTTTGTCTAAGGGGAGAGGATAGGACAAGGAAGAGGAAGGAAAGATCGCGCGCGGTCCGAGGCCCGTTTGTTAGGGTACTGCTCCGACATTCGCGTGCTGTTGATCGGAGAAACCACGGAAAACTACCGATCAGAACAGCCGGCCGCTAGAATTCTCCTCCAGACAGCGACTGAATTCGTCCTAGCTGTATAGCTAGTGTCAAAAATCCCGTTTCCGCCGGGACTAAAGGATCCCCCATCACATTGAAGCTCTGAATCGCCTAACCCGTTCCCGTTGACCACGGAGCCAAAGCTTGTTGGCATAGTCTGGAAACGTCCGCCCAGACCCCTGTTTCTCGGCGCGGGACTCTCCTCGTTAGTGGCGAAGTGGATGCAGTGTAGACGGTGCTATGCTCCTGGGTGCTCGAGCTTGCTCACCAGTTGCGCCTCGAGCCGTCGATCTTAGACAAGATTGGTTATGTTGCTTCTCCCGCAAACCAACATTCAGTGAAGTCCAACGGAAGAGTTGAAATCACCGGTTAGAAGTCGAGTTCCATCGTAAGTGCCAACGTGGGTTTACAGAGGAGACGCATTGGGGGTTCTTAGCCACTCGGGATGCGGTCGGGTGGTCCCCAGTTGGGCTCTTGGCTTTGTCATGGCGGTACCCCATACTCATGGGGAGTTTTCACATAGCGCGTTGTAGCGCCGCAATCCTTAGCGCTGACATCGTCAGTCATGTGCCAGCTGACCACCAGTCAACTCTTTCTCAGAAATGAAATATCTTCCGAACAACACTTCATTATTTGTGCACCAGTACATAATTCATAAACTATCTTCAGCCTCAGCCTCATGCATCTGCCAAGCAGGTCTGCTTACCTCGACCTCTCAAAGAATTCTGGTCATTTATTTTATGTTCCTCAACAACGTCTCATGTTGCCAGGCAGGAACAAACCACTGCGTTACAGCGTTTTGAGTGGCCCTTAATTCCACTCCAGTCTGCTGATCGTGCTAGTCTGGAAAGATAGAAAACCTGAGCTGGTGGCGTGTCCCTCGGATTTATTTGAGATGTTCCTCTGGAGCGCTGCCTGCCGGCGTATCTGGCCGCCAGTCGGATGAAATATTAGTGCTACCTGAAGGGTGTGTGGATTACTAGTCAAAGGCCAAGGTGCCCGCTTTGAAGCGAATAAAATCCCTCCTAGTATGAAACTTACGCGTCCTTGGGAAGTTCCAATGCCTAAGAGCACCAAGATGCCAAGAGAACTAGCCAACGCCAAATACGACCAATTTCATCATGGCAGCTGAATTCAATTTGTATCCGAGATAGAATTCTTACGACCGGCTGCTCTGATCGCTAATTTTCCATGGTGTCTCCTGTAAATTCCAGACGAATTCTTAAAAAATGGTCCGCAAACCGCACGTGATTTTTCCTTCCTTTTATCCACCTCCTCTACCCATACATCTTTACACGCAAAACATCTAGAGAGACCTCTACCACACATGTCGAGAGACTGGTCGAGTTTACACTTGTCCAGGTTGGGGCATAGTGTCTCCCCTTAGCGGAATACACGGAGAGGGCAACCCACAAGCCGGCACTACACTAACAGAGCCGATGACGATAATAGTTAAAGCGCCAGCGCAAACACTAAATAATCCATCATTACCGGCTCCACCATTTCCACAATCGACAACAGTTCCGCAAAAGCCTCCATTCCCACTCCTGCTTCCATCATTTAAATACCGCCAACATATCTACTATCGTGGTTCCAATTTCTGAACTTCGTCATGCCCCTTATCACTGCCACCAATGTGATCCTGAGTATCCTTTTTGCCCAAATTTGAAATTCGAGATGAGGGACGATGATGTGTCGCAATGATCTGAATGACAAATGAAAGAGGTAGGTGAAACGGAAGAATCTCGATGACTTGTAAATTAGCTTTGGCCATCACTAATCAATGAAAGATTGGCAGATTTGAACCCTCGTATCAAGAGGAGGAAGGTAAGCTGTCTGACCAATAGATCAAGGAGTCGTTCGATTTCTATTACAGTCAGCGCAATTTGAATAACAGTTCTCATCACACTTCACCGTCAATTGAACAGTTGTCGCCATGACCAGCAGAACCGCTCCCATTTATGGCATTTTTGCTGTCTTATCAAGAAGCGTCACTGCCATTGCACAATAGTAACATATATTCTCATCCATCCTCTCGAAAGTTTCCACAAACGTCGTTTTATCCACGATTCCGACATCTCTACAATTACCAGCTCATCACCAATGTTTCTCTTGTCCACCACTCCGTCTATGACGTCTTCCCCACGTTGCTGCTGGTGACACATGCTTCTCGCCGCCACTCCGTCTCCATTACCTTCTTTTGTTCCGCCGTCAGCGACTTTAAGCCGCCGCCAGGTGCAGCAACTGTCGCTTCTATCCGCCCCTCCCTCGTCTTGCCTCCACACTCGCGACGCCACCACTTCAACTTTTACGCGCACCGCAACCGTCACTCATATCGCAGACGCCGCGTCCTATCTCTCCCACAATCTCGGCCCAGTTTTCCACCCGGACCCCCGGCGATGGAGGATGCTGCCCTTGGGACCGCGACAAGCTGCAGAGGGAGGAGAGAGAGAGGGGGAGAGAGACAGACAGACAGACAGACTGGCGGACAGACAGACTGACATATTGACAGACAGACTGACATACTGACAGACAGACTGACATACTGACAGACAGACTGACATACTGACAGACAGACTGAGAGATGTCACCGAGCGACAGGACACCTTCACAGCCCCACGTCTTGTGCCAAAACTAATCGTCGCTTTGGCCCGCTGACTTGCAAAAGTGTTGCGAAAACAAAGGAAAAATTTGTTTAGGAAGAGTCAACAAGAAAGGAAATGATAAATCAAACTTCATTTTTCTTTCGTTTGCAAAAATCATGAAACATCGAAACGATTTGCATTTTCAACTATATATAAATTTTTGTTTATTATTACGATTTTTGAGATAAAATGGAATTTAAAGCACAGGAACCCTATTGTTATCATTCTTAAAAATAAGAATGTCCTATTCAAGAGATTATTACCTACAGTAATTGCACGTTCCTGATTACCTGTGCACGTCATTTCCTTCTAAAATTGTAACTTTATTATTGACATTAAATTTTATATGGTTAGAATCACAATGGCGTTATACAGAATAGTTTTCAATAAATCACTTGCCAAAGCAATAGGACTTGAATAATTCACAGTAATTCCAGGTAATTGTAGTCACGCATCAAAAAATGCAAGATATGATAGAATGGTTTTCACAACGTAACTATTATTGACAAAACGAACAATTTACAGATTCATCAAAAAAGGGCAATCAAAAGTAACTGCCAGAATATGAATACAACATTCCATTGCAATTAATGAAAACATTTTCAGAAATGTGTCCAGGGCAGTTCTATCGGACACATGTGAGTGGCGGACAGCGGTTTAACATACATAAAGGAAAATCACTTGAATTCACAAGGTTCAAAATGAATTGTTTCCAATGAATTATCTAATATTTGTTACAAAAGTTAAGTTAAAACTTTAAGAGTTTATTTTTTTTAAATAATACTTTAAAATGGAAAATTAAAAAAAATATACAATAATTAATTAGATTAAAATTGTGTTCGCGTTATGCAAACATGCAAACATTACGCAAATTATGTTCGACATGAAAAAATAATCACTACCAGATCATATCCAACCCAAAAAATTAAAAATATTCACTTCTAACTACACAAGAACAGAAGGTCTATTATATTAACATCAACAACAGGTTTTGTGTGACCCTCTCCGTCAACACACAAATAACATTTTCATTTCGACGAACCCAGTCGCCGCGCCAGGTACGGAATATCAGGGAACGCGACCCGGCTGCGGCACGCGCCGCCACCGCATGTCAGCGCACGTTGCGGATTCACAGCGGACGTCACATCGGCCGCCAAACGGAGGAAATGAGCGGTTTGCAAACACGCGTCCGGGCGTTGGGGCAATGACGTGAGCGCGCGCGAGCTGCCGGTGAGGTAAGCCGGGCCTGGGCGCGGCCCGAGTAATGATGCTGCCGTGGGGTCAGAGCGGGGCGCGAACGCACCTTCCGAATGGCCAAACGCGCACAGCGCACTGCCCAAAGCTAGCCATACACAACTCCTGGATCGACGTTCTTTTAAGAAGACATGTGTATCATGCAATATTGTCGAAGGTGTTGAGCGCCAAAAGATATACTTTCCAAGTACGCCAAAAGTCACTCTGTGAGTATGTAAAACAAAGACATACTTTTCGAGTAGGCAAAAAAGACACTTTCCGAATACGCCAAAAGACATACTTTCCAAGTACGCCAAAAGTCATACTCTCTGAGTATGTAAAAAAGACATACTTTCCGAGTACGCAAAAAAGACACTTTCCTAATACGCCAAAATACATACTTTCCGAGTATGCCAAAATCATACTCAGTGGGTATGTCAAAAAAGACGGAGTACGCATAAATAGACACTTTCCAAATACGCCAAAATACATATTTTTCAAATGTGACAAAAGACATGCTTAGCAATAACGCCAAAACATACTTTTCGTTGAGTCATTTACAGATACCACTTGAAGTACAAGATACTATCATTGCTACTCGTTAATTAACCTCAAATATTTAGTTAAATCAGTTTTATCAATAAATAGCAATTAAAACATTCAGCTCTAACCACCTCTGACAACTCCAATCTCCGATCTTATAAACGAAGATTTTCGAAATTGATTTTCTGGAGCATTGTAAAACCTAATTACACATTTTGAATAATATGGACGTTTATGAGAATCTAACTTTCGTTCAACTATGAGTTATAATGCGTAACATTTTCGGAAAACAGAGTGAGAATAAATGCGTTGCATCTCAAACCCGTATATTCGTTATAAAACACATCATTAATCTATTTTGAATTGCACGCATTTATAATCATTTACAACATTTAAAATTTGGTGTATTGTTCATTATGCTAATAAAAATATTTACGGGACGACAAAACAAAAGCCTTGCGGTGGGACAGGATTATAACCGAACACATCAAGCACACGCTCTATAAACTGAGCTACGAAGCTTAGAAACACACCTTAGGTATAATCCTCGATTTTCCGTTCTCTTTTTTTTTTCCTAGGGATTTTATCCAGTCGACAGCCGGTTGCCCTTTACGTCCCGAAGGGACGCATATTCGACCATACACTAGACAAACACTCTTGCGGGCTCCTCTGATCAGGGGTCAGCAGAACGCGAGGCCCTCCGCGACAACACACACAAAGTCAAGGGACAAACAGTCATGCCCAAGGCGGGACTCGAACCCGCGACCCTTCGGACCGAAGCGCTGAGTCGGTACTCGCCCTTAGCCACCTCGGCCATCAAGTTCGGCTTCCGTTCCTTTTTACACCAGGAAATTCTCTACAAAAACACCGAAATAAAATGTAACTATACATTAAAATCAATTGAAAAGGAGTACCTTGTGAAAATTGCATGAAACAAAATGAAAAATGAAAAACAAACTTTGAAAATGAGAAACAAATTTCACATTTACGCCAACGATGTAACAATTGCGAAATGAACACGTTGGGTTTATGGATGTTTTCGCTGTTTGCTATCAGACTTAAAAATTAAATACTTGATTTTAATTATATTTAAATTAATAAATAATTATTACATTGGATTATAATAATTATTATATTGGATAATAATTATAACATAACAACATAATTATTACATTGGATAATAATTATTACATCGGATGGAACGTTAATTCCTATTCTTCTTCTGTACTATTTCAGAGACCTCCGGAAAATACTTGAACATGGCTCCTCCCCTCCGCGGTTCGGTGTCATTTGCGTCCCGCGTGTGGTGCGGTCGGGGGGGGGGGCGCAGGGAGGCTGTAACGCACGCGGCCGCGGCGCAGCGCTCGCAACGGTTCGCCACGCTCGTGCGCAGCCGAGTGCGCTCGCCCGGCGAGGCCATAGGTGGATATGTGGGTATCATTCGATTGATTGATTGATTGATTGATTGATTTTTCGTGTTTCCGGGCGCGTCAACTGCTGTGGTCATTAGTCCCGTTAGTGTAGTGCATGTTTTTTCTCGAGAGATGGCGGTGATCTTCCCCCGCTGGATGGCGAGATCCGGCGCCGACCTACCGTCGGCTAGTGGGGTTTCCCCCTGACCAGGACTCTCCCACCAGTGGGACACCGCCCCAGCCGGGACAAGCTCTATGCTCCCGACCGGTCTCCTGGAATATGTGGTAGTGTAGTGCATATTAGTGTAAGTGTGTGTGTGTAAGGGGAGAGATTAGGATAATGAATAGGAAGGACAGATCGCGCGCGGTCCGTGGACCGTTTGGTAGGGCACTGCTCCGGCATTCGCCTGGTGTTGATCGGAGAAACCACGGAAAACTACCGATCAGTGCAGCCGGCCGCTAGAATTCTCCTTCAGACAGCGACTGAATTCGACCTAGCTGGAAAGCTAGTGTCGAAAATCCTGCCACCCTTAGGACGCGAACCTAGGACCTCCCGGTCAGAGGCGCTGCAGTGACATCAATTGATGCACTGAGCTACCGCTCCCGGTGTATCATTCGAAGACAGCTCTGTTTTGTTTACCCAGAAAATTGTTTGTAGTTGAGGAATATTACCGAAGGCTGGTTTCGAAACATAACAAATAGCACAGCGAATCTAATATATTCGTTATGTTCAAAGATTTAAACACACATTAGAATGTATGAAACAACATGACGCTTCTGGGGAACCAAAATAAACAATTTGCAGCTACCATTATTTCACACTGCCTCTACGTCAGACCATATAGATTCTAATGCATTTATCTAAATTATATTTCCGTCATTCGGTTGAACTGCAACCCTCAATTTTGGGAGGCATCAGCCACCGTTGGATCGAAAGAAAGAATTTCACAGGAAGGTAATGAATTACACTTCTTTATAAATACTGAAACACGTTCATCACGGATCTAAATAAGACAGATACAAATGCAATCCTGCAGCAAGTAGGAGGATTCACAATCAATTTCTTCACTCCGATCAATGCAAACACGAAAACTATGCGTCATAGAATTTTCAGTCTATGGTGTGAGTAACGTTCTTCTAATAAACTAGATATATTGGGATATTATATTACATTTTGGAGGAGTGGGCTCTTCTAGGTGCTCTCATTACATAATAATGGTATGGCGAACAGTATTTGCAATTCACAGACTGTAGAACCAGGAACATGTACGCAAGGTATTTTCCTTGCGAAAGCTTGCGAGGGGAGACGATTTACAAATGAGAAGGAATGCCACAGGTTCGCTAGCTGTTTATAGTTTAGGAACGACCCGTTTTAATTTTTCATATTTTGTGTAGTATTATGCTTTTTATTACTTCCATTTTACATTTACTACACTTTCATATTATAAGTAGTACTATCCATAAAAAAAAGCTTTGAGAGTGCATTCTTTACATCTTTCCATTTGACATCTTTACACATTTCTTACACATTTTTACATTTCAGTATCAAGTTCTTAGATCAGCACAAGAAGAGAACACCCGAAAGCAACGGCGTTTGCTGACATTCGAACGATGCCCCCCCCCCAATGTTTTAGCCCTAAGATTCTCAGAACATAGAGGAAAGTGTGCGACAAACATGTAACCAAATGAGCATGATGTTTAAACCGTTTGTACAAAGGTTTAACTTCAGTTATGGCCATAGACGTGCGCAGCCTAAAACAAGAACGTCAACGTCATATCTGGGCCCCCTTTTCGATTAAACTTTTTTCGGTTATGCTGTAGTAGTAAATAATTCAATCATAATAAAAAGATAATGCAATTATAGCTTTATTTAACAATGAATAAATTCGACTGAACTTGTTTTGAACCATTTACACATGTACCAAATGTCTTAAAGAGCCTCATTTCCAAATGGCGTATGACAATTTTCTAAATTGTCCGGTTAAAATGAGGGGAGAGTGAGGGATTTAATATATTTATGTTAAATTCAATGCTTCATTACGTAAGGAAAAAAGACCCCTTTGAAAATTTCCAGGGGTGGGGCAAAACTCCCTCCAATGCGCACGCGTGTTTCTACCAAACACGCGTAAAATTCCGTGAACGATCGTCGAACAGATCCCACACCTCCGACCCCTTCTCCAGAAACTCATCCGCCACCCCCACGCCCCTCGTTAAGCGAAAACTTCTCAAACTCATTCTGGAAAACTGCTCGTTAGCGAAGAATCACGAAGACTTCCGGTCGCGGACAAAAGAGCGCAGCGCCACAGCGTTAAGGCACCATGCACTGAGAGGGGGCGCGCTGATTGTCACCCACGCCGTCGCTTCCCCCTGCTCCCTTAGAGAGCAGGGGGACCCGCACCTCGGCATCACTCATCGTCAGCGCAGGCCCCTGCCACGTCATTCTGCGCGTGCGCAATTAGCCGCCCACAAACACCGGCGAGCCATTCCATGTCAAACCGCACAAAAAGGACCGAAATTTGACCTCCGTATTTTTTATTATTTTCTACTTTCTTGTATTTTTTATACGAATAAAATATGTTAACTTGTGAATTTTAATATTTTTCCTAACTCAACAATTTTTGGAAATATTTCATGTTGAAATTTGCTACAAATGACGCGCCTAACTAATTTTAAAGTATCACATACTTGAATACGTTAATTATCGAAACTCCCTTCAAATTCCATTTGAAACATAAAAACATGTTTTTGTTTTTAGATTTTCAAAAATATTTCTATTCCAGAATTTTCAATTTTTTTCCAAAATTTATTCCATTTATTCCAAAACTTAATGTAGACATAACTACGCAAATACGTTTCAAGCAAATAAAAAACGCGTGTCTCTTTTTTTTATGTTCAGATTTAAGAAAAAAAATATCGTGTATTTTAAAAAACAAGTCGTGTCAACTCTTGTACGATTTGATGTTGAATGGCTGTGGTACGATGTGCCTCAAAATCTGTCCATAAACAAAAAATTTAAAGTGCGCGCCCAGAATTTTGAATTATCAAACCTTGCACTCAAGTGACCACAATACTTCAGTCTCAGAGAGTTATTTCAAATGTTTTTGTCTCTCGTAGTTGTTAAGCTAAAATTGAATCGATAACGTGTAATTCGTTCGTTAACACTCGAACTGATTCATTTTTGTGGACGAACTGCATTTTACCTCTAATCCATTTTGTTCCTTAAATAAAATGTATTGTTTTAAATTTTGAAATTTCATTACAATATCTGTATAAAGCAATCTCTAAAACCATAAAATCCATAGATCTACACACATCCGACTCATTTTTTAAGTCGATCCGCCATTTTGAATTTTTAAATTTCATTGCAATATCCAAATTCGGCTACCTCAAAACCACCTATACGTATTTCTTTGTAAATTCACTTGCATTTTGCAAGTATGAATGAATGAATGAATGAATGAATGAATGCCTTATTTAACGTGGGAGACTCAGGCCATGATGCCTGCTCTTCCGTCTGACCACGCAAATTTCGTTACGCTCCTTTCACCTACTAGAGGAGATAGAAGGTATTACTTGGGCGACGAAACAGGCAATTTGAATTTAGCTCAGAGGCTTCATTTAGGCTTGAGGATCCTTTACATGCAGTAAATCTACTAACATGGGACAGTCGGCTTTACTTCCCCTCCGAAGGAAGGCGTACGAAGGATTTTTCCATCCACGGCTTTGATCGTATTTGAACCCGCGAACATGGGTATAACAGCCCGATACGCTAACCGTTACACCATCGCCGCCGCTAAACACCATCGCCACCGCTAAACACCATCGCCGCCGCTTGTGGTTTATGGCCAGGATATTATGGCCAGGCTTGGGAGTGTTTCGCACCGCGGTGACCCGGAAGTTTCGACGCGAACCATACAAGAGGAGGCCAACCCGGTCACGATACCACCCCGATACAGAGAAGCCAGCGCGCTTCAGTTGTTTCCAGCCTCCTCCGCCGCCGCTTCTTCCTTCTCTTCTTCCTCCCCCCCATCCCCCCCCGCCGCGCCGCGCCGCCGCCGCTCGAGACAAACGACTACCGAGACGGGAGCGCCTCCGGCCGGGGGAACAATGTTAATTACATATTTTGAGGCGGCGTGGAGACGATGATGACGTCAGACACGGAGGCGCGGCGGCGGCGACATCAGTGAGCGGGCAGCGGAGGCGGAGAAAGTGCGGGGGGCGACGGATTTGGGGCCAGTGGGAGCCAAAGTCGAGCAGATGAGCGGACTTTGAAGGAGGGAGAGACTTGGCTGTGGTAAATTGGCAAGCTAATAGATAGTGGTTTTCGTTTGTACTGATGCTTCAGTACAAAAGAGCTGTTTGATAAATGTTCATGTACTGATGCTTCAGTACAATGGAGCTGTTTAATAAATATTTACCTCACATCAATAATTAACACTCATTGCCATGTGAACATATAAAATGTGTATTAGTTACATAACAATGTTACAACACGTTTGTGATACCATTGTTAATATTGCATGATTAACAGAATCTAATGTAGGAGTTCTTTAGTTTTGATGAAACTAAAACGAGGCGAAAGGACTTCACCGTTCATAAATTAAGATATCCATGATACTAAGCAGCATTCATATATACTGCTTTCTAGGCTTTTCAAATATTCCAGTAACAAATGATACTCCCATCTCGTCAATGCTGTGAGACGGTTGAGGTTGAGGGGAAGCAAAAAAATGCACCATTAAAGACAAACTTTCGCTAAAACCGTTTTAGATAAAAAAACGTGACAATGTGAGTACCAAACTCGAAAGAAACAAAGTTCAAGTTCATGGGCAAAACGTTTTGAATAAATTCTTCTAAATCACATCAAATCATATCACGACATTGAATGTACAGCATTGTATGCACATCGTCAAGCTACTAATCCGAAAAAACATATAAAGAGATGCATCATTCTTATAAACTTCCTTCGCAACCAAGCACGAAGATGGATACAAAATGTAACATTTCGAAGAACTTTTGTCTTTGTGAAACACAAAACCACACTCTGTACTTATGTCACATAGTGGAATGAGCGCAATGTTAGATTCCACAGGGTTATTACAATTGAAGAGTTCAGTAGAACAAGGAGCTCTCCCACATTTTTTGTAAAGTTGAGTTATTAAAATTAAGTATAACTTCAACTATTATTATTTTGGTGTAATATTTGTACGTTATTTAAATCCAATATGGACTTATATGCAAGTGTACTGTGTTTCAAAGTTTAAAAGGTACTCAGTTTTATTATGGAAGTTGTAATAAAACTCTTAATATTTCAAAACTAGGTCAATGTGCGGTAATCTCTTGTCCAGCTTAGCCTTTCAATTAAAAATATATATATATTTAATTTCCAGCTGAAAGATCTTTTCTTTCTACAATTTACAAAATATTTATGATGACGGGTGTGAACAGATATCGCCCTCTCCCAAAAACCTGTGTATCTCCATGCTGGTGGGATATACCTGATTGAGGAAAACCCCGCTAGTCGACAGTAAATTTCGCCATCCAGTGGGGGAAAGATCACCACCACCTCCCGATGGAAAAACACGCACTTCACTTACAGGACTAATGACCTCAGTAATTGACGCGCCCGGAATCACTAAGAATCAAACCGCCCTTGACTCTCCACAGGTCTAACCCCCCCTCCCCCGCTTCCAAGCGCAGCGCGCTCCTTCATCTTTCATGGTCGCTCGGCCTCTTCCCGCCGTCGCCGCCAGGGCGAGTGGCAGCGGGGAGCGGCCCGCCCCCGCCCAGCCCCCACCCAGCCTCCACCCAGCCTCCACCCACCCCTGTCCCTCCCCGCCCCTGGCCTCCGCCCCACCCCTGCAACCGGCCTCCGCCCCATCCCCGCCCCCGACCCGGGCCGCGCCCCGCTCCCACCCCGCCCGCGCCCCGCTCCCACCACGCCCGCGCCCCGCACCCACCCCTCCCTCGGCCTCCGCCCCGATCCCGCAACCGGCCTCCGCCCCGCCCCCGCCCCCGCACGCGCCTCGCTCCCACCCCGCTCCGCCTGCGCCCCGTACCCATCCCGCACCCGGCCTCCGCCCCCCTTCCACCCCGCACCCGGCCACCGCCCCGCTTCCGCAACCGGACTCCGCCCCACCCCCGCCCCCGCCCCCGCCCCGCTCGCGCCCCGTTCCCACCCCGTACCCGGCCTCCGCCCTGCACCCGGACTCCGCCCATCCCCATCCCCGTCCCGCCCCGCTTCCGCCCCTCCCCCTTCCCGCCCCCAGCCTCCGCCCTACCAGTACCACCCGGCCCCGCTCCCGCCCGACAACGCACGGCGCAGCGAATGGGGCAGTAGCTCAGGAGCGATTAGCGAGCGCCGGCAGATGGCTCTTTGGGCGCAGGGCGTGGACGACACGCGCCGCTTGAGTGGCACTCGTAAAATGAAGACGCTTCCTTGGGTCATCATCGCATTACTTCAGCCTATAAGAACACGGTCACAAACACAGTATGATACCTTTTTATACGAGGCGTATCTAGAAAGCAAGTTTCCCTAGGTCGATAACGAAAAGAAAACACATTTTTTCAACAAAAAAAACTTTCATTGTAATAGATTAAGCACATGTACTATTTTTTCACATGATCTTCACCTGAACTGAAACATTTGTCATTACGAGGGGTCAAATTTTGTATCCCTACATCATAGAACATTGCCAGCTGCGATTAGATAGGTATTAGAGTGTGAGAGCCACCCGCTATTATGGGCCACTGTAATACAAGTAATGCTGCCCAAATAGCAGTCCGAAATCTTGAGGCGTCAGAAAACATGGAAACGGCTGGCGGAGATACAGACTGTAGGGTGGTTGGTCAAACTGTGGTTCACAAACGACCTCGATCACAACATATCTTCTGTTTTATTATTCCTATTACATCTTCTTCTATTCTTTACTTAAAAATGATTTTGCGCTAATTAAAAATTGTATGTACAGTTATCATTAGGAAACGGATTTCCATGCAATTACATATTTTCATAGGAACTAGATGCCCGTACTGAATTATATTTTTTAGAGTTTACAAGACATCCTAAATGAATTAGAACTATTTTTATTTTACATATTATTTTGGTATAATTACATATTTTTTACATATTTTACCTATTACGACACATTTCTTACATATTTCGCTAAATTTCTATTTATTTATACATCGACACGGAACATTTGAGATGCGCGTTTGCAATACTTTGTTATGGAATCATGTTTCTTACAAATCAAATGTAATGCTGCTGTGCTTCTATTACCACCATATCTCCGCCATGAATTGCCAAACTTATCCCCCCCCCCCGCTTCCTGCGTCCCTGCGAGTCAAGGATGAGCAGGTTTTTAAGAACAAAAGAAATTTCAAACACGTGCTTGCTTATGTTTGAAACAGCAAATTCGTTACTCGATCGAAAACTACCAAATATTTTTTACAGAAAATTGTCTTACCGCGTTGTTCAATTTGGAGGGTGGGATATATAGCCTTTAACCACCTCCCCTGGGATCCATCACTCGCTACACGGTACTACTATTCACTTGTACACCGGCTCCTCGTAAACATTGTAACATATACTATGAAAGTATTTTATATTTCGAATACAATTCTTATATGTGGTGATATCTTGTATACAATTACTTCAATAGAAATAGAACCTACTTTCAGCCACTCCCAATCCCTGTTAAGAACTGATCGGTGACGTTCTACGGTTGGAAAATGCTTGTAGAGAACAATTTTAAACACAATAATGAATTTTTATTTTACATATTTTTTTATTTTTTCTTACATGTTTTGGAAAAAATGCGTACATACATATGTACATATTTTGCATTTTTAATTACAATAAATTCCGTTCACTATTTATCTCATTTATACAACAGAACGTGGATCTATGTAAGACGCGAAAGAACTCAGAATGTAGACTTGCTCTACCAGTATTCATGACGCAGGTACGCGTCACAGCCGGAGCAAATGCTCCCGCAGGCAATATGCATAAGCCGTCCTTTCGGGGAGCGTAACGCATTGGGTTCGGGTCGCCTCTCGCCACACTGACAGCTTTCTTGCGGCCTCTTACACGATGTCATGCGCAGTGGCATACCGTGACAAAATCAAATTGGGAACAGCGCGCCAAGGTGCGAACAGGAATTTTTCCAAGCGGTAATACCCAAAAATAGTTATCCCACTGTCAAGAGGATAGTTGTGTGTATGTATCGGATGAATTACTCAAATCATCCGTTATTAAAAGAAGCTAGAAGAAGAAACACTCTTTGATCACTCGAACGCAGGACCTCAGGGCATCAACTGATGTTACTGCATTACCTCTGACCAGGAAGACGTAGGATTTGAGTCTGGATGGTGGCGGTTTGTCGACACTAGCCACAAAGCTATAGCTAAGAAATATTAAAAGATAATTATAGCGGTCCAGTAATCTGATAGGTAGTTTTCTGTGGTTTCTCCTATCAATACTAGGCGAATGCAGGAGCTGTACCCCAACAAACGGACCATGGACCGCGCGCTATCATTCCTTCTCCTTCCTTGTTTTATCCTCACCCCTTACGTAC
This sequence comes from Teleogryllus occipitalis, assembly GCA_011170035.1. Classification (NCBI taxonomy): domain Eukaryota; kingdom Metazoa; phylum Arthropoda; class Insecta; order Orthoptera; family Gryllidae; genus Teleogryllus; species Teleogryllus occipitalis. The sequence goes on along the minus strand of BLKR01000646.1, from coordinate 369,157 downwards.
ACACACCTACACTTACATGCACTAACACTACCACACATATCTGGAGACCACCCGGGAACTTAGAGTTTGCGCCACACTTGTGGAAGATACATGGTTAGAGATAATTTCGCAATCCGTCGTGTAGGACTGCGCCGGATCTCGCCGTCCAGCTGGGAAAGATCGCCACACTCGCGTTAAAACAAACATGCACAACACTTATGTTCTCATCAGTTGACGCGCGTGGAAACACTAACCAAATCAATCAATAGAATGCGATGACAAATTAATGAAATACACTTGAGCGAGAAAGATATGTCTTCCCAGAGGATTTGGTAATGGAGGCCTGTAAGGAGACTCCGCACTTTAGGCTTCGGAGTTTTAGACTCCCATGCTAGCTACTTTGCGATGTGCACTCCGATTTCTTTACAGAAAATTAACCCTGAGGGGAGATCGGGATACACGTCCCTTAAGGCTCCTCTACTTTTCTTGTGGCAGGGCGCTGATACAAAAAACACGACTTCAACTTTGAAAAGTCGGAGAACATGATCTAAAGGAATATATAGTATAAGGAGGATTCTATTAATTTTCTTCTTGTATTTATCTTCAAAGGGTGCACTGTAGAGCACCCATTACAGAGCACCCCACTACAAAACCTAGCTCATTCTGCCTCACAGCACCGTTTTGTACCCAAATGCGAAGAACCAACAATCACGAAAGACAATTGTAATAAATGGTGTATGCATTTCTTGTATTGGAACACAAGTATATGAGTACATAAACCCAATGTACTGCATTTAATTATGTTCTACAATAAATTATTTAACATGTATTCGTATTTTAAATGTTGTGTAAAATATGTCCTTCGTCATGTTTTATTTAATTTGCATGCTCATCTTTGAATTGCGTCAAGGTTTTGATCCATTTTCATTATATTTCGTGTAACTAATAAAAATACATAATATATAATAGAAAACGTATCCCTTATAATTCGTTAGACAAATAATTCATACAACTTACAATTCGTTTTAGTAAGTGAAACATTCATTTCTTCATATAAGAACGCCTAACAGATGTCTTCCATGCCATGTACTTAAAATTAAAGATTTATTTCTTTATTTACGAATTTCCCTGAAATCCGAAAAACTGAGGCTTTGAAGTTGTTTGTTTTCTTTATCCCTAACAAAAGATTAGTTGTTGCAGAATTACGAGTGCAGATACGAACGGCACACTGTGCAAGTGCCCGCAATGCATTTCCATCGTTGTTGCTACGTGTGAAATGCATTGCATAATGCAATGCAACGGGACCCCGAAATTATTGAATCGCTTTCATTGCAGAGTATTAACAATTTCCAATACCTACACGGGTTAAAATGGAACGGGAGTAGGTCAAAGGCATAGTGTGGTGACTGTCACACAGAAATTGCATCCTTTCTTTTTGTTTACTGATGAAAATACATCACAGAACGCGTGATTATGTGTTTGGAATAATTACCTGATCGTCCAATTTTCCCTAGGATGGCGCACACGCCATTTGACGTACGGATCGAAATTTCGTTTATAGACTGGCAATCAATAAAGGACAACGACACAGTGTCACGTGTGAAAATGAAGGTAGTCGCGCGCTTTCATAAACGCTGCAGATGTTGGTCTCATTGTGCCAAAATGAAAAATTCTAAAAACTGGATGAAAACAGAATTACGATTTGTTTTGCTCATCGACAATGCACAAGAACGATCAAAAGTAGAACGCGGAACTCAGCAATTTAATACAGTTTGAAAAAAGGCGAATTGTCAGTCACAATTTCGTCCCGTCTATTTGGATACTCCAAAGCCTTACATGTCTTGTCGAACGTCAAATAACAGTCCTTTCTCTTTTTTGCACGTTTGGGAGAAAAATCAATCACTGCTTTTTAGATGAGAGTCGAAAATTTAATTTCCCGACAGACAACATCCTTCTTTTCCAGTAACATTCAGTTGTTTCATCCGGAACGCTTCTCGTACAAAGAAATCCACTCTAGAACAAAAATAAATAACCCGCTAACGAACATCGGATCGAATGATTGTCTCGAAAAAAAATACACCCTTTCCCAACACGACCCAATCTCGAAAATACAATAACAAAACAAAACTCCCCCATATTGCGTGGAAAATAGAATATTTACAAAGATGGCCTCGTGGAAGTAATCCACAGCAGCCAGGCAAACAACGAGGCGAGCGGCCCGGCGGGTGCGTGGGGGCCTGGGGGGGAGGGCGGGGAAGGGGAGGGGAGGGGAGGGGAGGGGTAGTGACCGGCTCTGCACAGTGGGCGCTCGGAACTAATTACCCATGAATATTCAAGTGGTTAATTCGGTGTCATAATCCTTTGCGACTGTGATATCTCATTTCCAGCGGTCGCTGCCAAATCTATGAGGCTGACCGGCGGCGATGCAGCCGCGCCGTTTCGATGTTGTCGGTTCGCGTCGAACTGGGGGGGGGGAGTGAGGATTTGGGAATGCGACTGTAGAGACGGGTAGAGGCGTATAGTACGCAACTCATGAGTGAAGAACTGGGAGCGGTGGCTCAGTGCATCAACTGATGTCACTGCAGCGCCTCTGACCGGGAGGTCCTAGGTTACACTCCCCACGGCAGCAGGATTTTCGACACTAGCTTTTCAGCTAGGTCGAATTCCGTCGCTGTCTGGAGGAGAATCCAAGCGGCCGGCTGCTCTGATCGAATTTTTTCCGTGGTTTCTCCGATCAACACCTGGTGAATGCCGGAGCAGTACCCTAACATACGGACCACGGAATGCGCGCGATCTTTCCTTCCTCTTCCTTGTCCTATCCTCTCCCCTTACACACACACACACACACACACTTACACTAACATGCACTACACTACCACATATTCCGGGAGACCGGTCGGGAGCTTAGAGCTTGTCCCGGCTGGGGCGGTGCCCCGTTGGTGGGAGAGTCCTGGTGAGGGGGAAACCTCACTAGCCGACGGTAGGTCGGCGCCGGATCTCGCCATCCAGCGGGGGAAGATCACAGCCATCTCCCGAAAAAACATGCACTACACTAACGGGACTAATAACCAAAGCAGTTGACGCGCCCGAGAACATGAAAAAATCAATCTCAATCAATGAGTGTATGTTGCCGTTTGCCAATGATGCTTTCTATGGGAGAGGTGAAACTAGGCAGAAAGATTTTGAAGAAATGCGAGTATGGTTTTCGTTGCACTCTCTTCATATTCTCATAAGTAGATATCAGTTCGTATTATAATCGTACACGTCAGTAAATGAACCTTTCTTTTATATATATAGTTATTTTATTTATTAAAAAAATTATTAATATTCTAAAAAGGGGGAATAATTAAAAAACCTTCATTAATAAAGTGCGGTGGATTTGGAAAACTGTAAAACTCATTCAATGTTACGCATGGTATTATTATATTTAAAATTAGGTTATTTTCTTATTTGAAGCAGACACAATACTGAAAAACCAGGACCCTATAAGATCTTTTGTGACACTCAGACCCCGAAATTCTTAATTTATCTCGTATTTTTCTAGCAGTCGCTGTGAGTCCTCGGTAAGTAATTAAGAAAACTTTAAATCAACTAACATGCAGAGAAACAGGATATGTAGAAAATGGAAAAACGCAATAGGAGCTGAGCAACACTGAGCAACAAACGAAGAAAATAAAAGAAAGTTTTTTGGAGATACGTTGTGCAAATGATAAAGGGCTTTCATTTTTCTCATTATGGTTAGAGACACAAAATTCAAAAACAAAAAGTAATAAATTATTATTGTCAGAACGATTAAAAACCCAAAATGCAATACATAATATACAACTTTAATCACGTTTTGGAATATTTCTTATATTGAAATTATTCATATAACTTCTTTATTTAGTTTTTTCATAAAACAGTTCAAGTGATCAATCAAATTGTTTACATACCGCGTCGCAGATAATTCCATCTAATCATCCAAGCACCGCTATTGACAAATGAAATATTTAATGCTTAGCATCAAAGAAGAGCGCAATATTTTCTCATTTCTCTCGCTACGCTCTGAATCTGTCACAGGAGTCCGCGCACTGCAAAATATTTTCAAAGACAAACCTATTTTCGTTGTTTTCAGAAAAAATACTACCAGAAGAAGTTACCGACGCGTCCCTTCAGTTCGCTTGGCGCGCATCCTACCACCTCGGCGGATTTCGTCGCAGCGGTTCCTCATGAATCTTCTGTGTGTGTGCCAAGTTTTCGCTTTACGACTCCCACATCCGGAGGCGACATCGCACAGGCCGGCGGTACAAGGAGCAGAGGACGACACGGAGGAAGAAGTTGCGGCAGGGGAGGAGGATCGCAGTGTCGGAAGTGGCGAACATGATATACAGAGGAAATTGAGACGACCATTACTTCAACGACCGTACACGATGATCGAATTCAGGGCAGCTTCGTGAAGAGACTTCGGCAACGAGAAAACGACCAACAATCTTTGTTATTAATTTTTTTTTATTAAATCACTTTTCTCTAAGTTCTCACTATTATTGATATGTGATGTAACATTGGCTCAGAAAGTTCCTGGATCAGAAATCGTGAGATCTCGAAATGTCAGGAAAAAAGAACACATGTCAACGTTCAAGGGTCTGCTGGGTCAAAAGTTGTTAGTGTGTGAATGTATTCTTGTGCCAACGAAATAACGTCTAGATGCGTAAGAGAATACCATCAGTAAATAATAAATTGTCTGAGATCAAAAACGTCACTAATAATATTTACCTTTGTTCAATACACAACACTCAATACTCAGTGAAGATAACTATTAATAGTGTCCACTACATTGTGTTTGGGTTCTTCGTAAGCACCATACATCGTTGGAACACATACACTTCGCATCCAGCATTTTAATTGAACTTTAAAAGAACAATAGAATCAGCACCTAAACAGCCAAATTTATTAATTAAAATTTTGTATCCTTCCTTGCCTAGCATTCTTGGTGTGCATCAATGTACCCGTAGGGATCGTGGCACACACGGAAGCACGAGCACAGCGACGAGCAAAAGCAGCTATTCTTTGTTCGCCCTTAAAAAAAGCCGATGTAAACAAACCCGAGGTATTCATCCGCCTTGCTCCGATTATCAATCGCCGACTTCGCTCGCACTACTTTCGGCCACGCGCGCTCAGCATAGTCCGTGGTCACTCAAAAAGAAACCCCGACATCTGCAGATCACCAGACGAATATTAACATTTCTAATAGCTCCGCAAACGCATGTTTACAAACATTAACAGAAACTACGTAATAGTAAAACTAATTAAATCATCCTTAACTATCAGTTTGCAAAGTTAAATTTTTTAAAAATCTTTACAAGCATGAAAGGAACAAGTGAATGACATATTCCAATTTTCATTATTTCGACTGTATTAACTAATATTTACCTTTTAATCTCATTCAAACAATTTACTCCCAATCACTCTGCTTCAGGAAGAGGTTAAATTCCTTCCATGTCTGAAGCAGATGATGCGATGCTGGAAGAGGAATAGCTGCGAAGTCGGAAAAAACGAAACAGAAACGGCGGCGACGGCGGGGGCAGAGGAGGCGACCGAAATAGTGCAGAGAGCAGTAGCAACGGTGCTCGTCGAGATGGATATCGGAAACCGTGCGCAGGGGGGAGGGGCAGCGGGAGGGGGCGCGCAATGCAGCGTGCCGTGACCACGTGCTCCCACGAGGCGCCCCCCCCCCGGGGCGGCGGGCGCGTAGTCGGGATTTATCCTTCGTTACGCGCCGCGCCGACGGCCCTGATTACCCAGTTATCAGCGGTCGGGCAGGCCGATCGCCGCTATCCGCACGGTCGCGTCGCCCTGAATAACGCATCGCCCCCGGTCGGCACGACGCGCTGCCCCGCCCTGCGTCCCCCAGCCCCGCCCACCCATCCCGCCTCGTCCTCCCACGCCCACGCCCCGCACCGCGCTGCCCCGCCCTGCGCTCCCAGCCCCTCCCACCGCACCCGCCCGCGCCAGACCCCTCCCCGCGCTGCCCCGCCCTGCGCCCGCCAGCCGCCTCTCCCCTCCGCGCCCACGCCCCGCCCCGCGATGCCCCGCCCTGCGCCCCCAGCCCCACCTACCGGACCCGCGCCAGACCCGCCCCGCGCTGCCCCACCCTGCGTCCCCAGCCCCCGCCCGCACCAGTCTCGCCTCGCCCCGCTCCGCCCACGCCCCGCCCTATGCTGCCTATCACCGCCCCGCGGCCCCGCCCCCGGCCCCGCACGCGCCAGACCCCGCCCCGCCCACCAGCGCCCTCCCTGCGTCATGCCCTGCGCCGCCCCTCCCCGCCCGGCTCGGCTTTGCCCGCGCCTTGCCTGCGTTCGGCCCTCCGCCACCCCTCCCCCCGCCCGGCTTTGCCTGTTCCTTGCCCGCGACCCGCCCTCCCCGCCCTGTGCCCCTCAGCCCCGCCCCCCGGGCCCGCCCTGTGCCGCCCTGTGCCCCATAGCTCCACTCCCGGTCCTGCCCCCCGGCCACGCCCCCAACCTCGCCCGCTCAAGATTCCTGCCTCGCCCCGCTCCGCCCGCGCCCTGAGCCACCCAGCACCGCACTGCCCCGCCTGGCTCTACCCATACCTTGCCCGCGTCCGCCCACCCCGCCCTGCGCCGCCCAGCCCCGCCCAGCCCCGCTCAGCCCCGCTCAGCCCCCTCTATGCCCGCCCGCGCCAGCATCCCGTCTCGCCACGCTCCGCCCGCGTCCTGCCCACGCCTTTCCCGCGTCCCGCCCTGCGCCGCCCTTCTCCGCCCCGTTCCGCCCGCGCCAGCATCCCGCCTCGCCCCGCTCCGTCCGTCCGAGCCCGTCGCTCGCGCGGCGACGCAACCCCCCAGGCCGCGACGCGGTGTGCGACCCCCCTCTCCCCCCACACACCGCAACGGCCCGCAGCGGAACGGCAACGCCGCTGTCGTCGATTCACCTCCGCAGAGCCTCATCTGTCATAGCCGCGTCCCCGCTATCAACACACATCGCCGCTGCCCGCGTCCGTCGTGTTCCCATTAACCCTATTATTCCGAATAGAACACCTTTCGTGCCGAATGCACGAGCTTGCGCCCAATGTTTAGTTACACAGATTTTATTTCTTACGCCTTCTTTCGAACTGGAGTTTCCCATTGCGTACTTCCTGTATTCGTTTTCACATTATCTCTTATACAAACTTCTAACATCATTATAGTATAAATACGAATCCCTCCTTTCTCACTCACTTTCTCGCAGATATCTCCTTCTGGCAGTAATTCCAGCAACACAATCCATTTACTAATAAAACTCCATATTTTTCCCCCATTTTTCTTTAAGACATGGAGCACCATAATTTACACCTTGCCCCGTGACAGACCTGCTGAATATTTTGAATGATTTTCCTCAAAAAATTTCGACTAAACTTAATCGCAAAGGAAACCATTTACAGCATCAACCCCTTCACCACACTTGTTTTCGTCATTTTCCAAAAATTTGAGAATAATTCTTTCAACTACTCTAATCAGCTTAGTTATTTCCATTTTCCCTAAACTGCTATCTTGGGAATAAAACTTAGAAAATATCATTTTCCAGCAGTTTCTCTTCTAAGTTGTAATAATCCTCAAATCTTTTGTTTTAAACCTCAATGTTACTAAATCATTTCTTTTTTCTTTTCTATGGTCCAATGTCATTCTGGCCTTCCATCAATCCTTTCTCTTATTCTCTCTCATTTCCTTTTTCATTTCCGGCCTGATGCTTCCTGCCACCGCTCAGCAACCTCTTAGCCCCACCCTCGCTTTCAACACCCCTCCCCCCACCGAGAACCAACCCGCGTGGCTCCGAAGCAACCCTCTTTATCCGCTCGCTCTCTACCCCCGATCCACCCCCGCCCTCCCCCTCCCTCGTACTCTCCCCGCCCCGCCCGCGGCCTCTCTCACTACTGCCCCTGCTCGCGCCCGCCCCGTACCGCTCCACCCTGCCTCTCCCCGCCATGCCCGCCCCACCATGCCCCGACCCGCCATGACCCGACCCGCCATGCCCAAGTCCACGATCCCCCTCCGCTGCCCCCGCCCCGACCTTTCTCCGACATGCTAACCGACTAGCCGCCCATGGCCACTTTCCCCGCTCCGCTCCGCTCCGCCCCGCCCCGCCCCGCCCCGCCCCGCCCCGCCCTGCCCTGCCCTGGCCTGCCCCGCCCTGCCTTTGTCCCCGTCGCGTTAGCGGCCCCTCCTTCGCCAGCCTTCCGGCCCACACCCCATCCCTCCACCCCCCCACCCGCACACCCACCCGCGCCCCGCGCCCACGTCCCCACATCCACCCGCGCCATCGCCCCCGCCCGACGATTGACCTGCCATTCCGCGCCTCTGGCACTGCGTGCAGCAACTGTCAACGAGCCGTCGCGGAGCAGATAGCGCTCCGAAGCGCACACGAGCGCCGCCGCCTGGTTGCGATGCGCGGGGCCGCGCTCCGTGCGACGCGACGGGGCTCATGGGCGCTCATGAATGATTTATTGCCGCGCGCAGATTTTCAACAGACAAACTGAGGCCGATCATAACCCGCGTAACATACGGTGACAGCTTGACTTTGCGAGAGGATGCCAACAAGAAGCTTATGTGATGGACAGCTTCTTCCTCGCTTTTCGTTCGCTTACGAAGGGCGTGTAAATTTTATTGCGTTTTATTGTTTACAAGAATATATATTGTGTATTGTCTTAATTAATCTTTACATGAATTCCATCATAAGTGAAATTTCCTTTTGAAATTGCATATGACTACAAGCGGAAAACTATTTATAGTTGTGGGGAGCGCACTTCTTTGTATGAACAATTATTGAATGTATTGTATTTTGGTGTTAAAATTGACCAAAAAATATATAAAAATACATTTTATTTAAACATTACTGAAGAGATTCATGAAACGGTTCTTCTCTTTTGAAGCACTCGGCATTCCCTCAGGAAAAATGTCGCTAATTGTCGTGAATATCAAACACCCTCCTCTTCAGGAAAGTATTTTGCATTTATGTACTCTCTCGTGTCCCTTATCGGCACTCCGCGTTTAGAGGTGCTTACGTTAGCATTTTATCCCTCATCGGCGAGCGTTTACTCAGCTTATCGACTTCATCACTCGCCGGTGCCTTGATGGCAGGACGTTCATCACGCTGTTACGAGTATCAACTTGTCCACACAATCGCTAGGGTAAATATGGCTGGAAAATCACTACAAAGATCACGACACCTTTGGTCACGAAACTACATAATTCGAAGACCTCCATCTCTATTCCTGTTTCCAATGGCGTGGCTAATGAGGTGAAAACCGAGCAATTCGTGATTCAGTTTAGCTTCAAATATCTTTCTGTTCTGTACTGTTTGGAATATGTATATCCTACAGAAATTATACTACATAAATTCTAAGCATTTTAAAAATGTATAATGAATGATTGCAAGGATTTCGAGGGTGCTTACTCGCAAGTTCATTTTATATCAGTACAAGAGCCGCACAACCGAAGCATGTAAGTGGTTCACACAATGATAAACTAATTCTGTGGATAAGTACGATCGTGTCATTATTAATCACTATAAATACCTCAATTACAACAAACAGGAAACACAGTTGCGCGAAAAAGTTCGTGATAGACACAATGCCTTTCTGCACTTTAATCAGGGCAACACGCTTGTGAAAAAAAACTGATATGAAATCTTCCATGTTCTCCCACGGAAACCGTTTGATCACCAACTGTTTATTCAGATCACCATTTTAATCTGATGTTGCAGAAGAGAAATTTCAGCATTCGCTTTACTGTAGGCAGGATACGGTTAAGATAGTTCGCAAAGCTCTATTCTCCCCCTCTACATGTGGAGCTCATACAGGGCACAGGTTTCACGTACATGCTATGAATGAATGAATGAATGAATGCCTTATTTTACGTGGCGAGACTCAGGCCATGAGGCCTGCTCTTCCGTCTGACCACGCAAATTTCGTTACGCTCCTTGCACCTACTAGGGAGGAAAGAAGGTATTACTTGGGCGACGAAACAGGCAATTTGAATTTAGCTCAGAGGCTTCATTTTGGCTTGAGGATCTTTTACTTGCAGTAAACCTACTACATGGGACAGCCGGGTTTACTTCCCCTCCGAAGGCGCACGAAGGATTTTTTCGCCCTTAAAAATCCACGGCTTCGATCGGACCCGCGAACTTGGGTATAACAGCCCGATACGCTAACCGTTACACCATTGCCGCAGGTATAATCTTTGAGATAGATATTTGAATTTAAACCGAAATAGATCTACTGCAATTTGATGACAATGTGAAGGAATGAACACTACAATTAAACAAGTGACATTCTGAAGATTCATATCAAATTTCAACGAAACACGAATTATTATTAGGAAATTCAAACTCTAATATTATTTACTAATAATAATGTGTTTTTAATTGATGTTTGTTTCTTGTGAGACTTTAGTGTTTACTGCGCGTTACATTCCAGTGACAAATGCTTCTCTACGAAAGCGCTCTCATAAATTCAAATGATGGAAACTCTTCCTTCTCTTACCCACCCGTTGGATTTCCCAGATTTCATTCAATCCAGGTGCAAGTTGCTCACTCGCCTCACCGGCACTTCGCATGAAACCCAATCATTTCCTAGGAAGCCAGAGCTGCAGAGTGTTTCCGCCCATCAGGCTTCGAGACAGTTCCTCCTATTTCCTTTCCCCACCCACCGCACCTCCGCCGTCCGCCAGGGCCCGACCCCGTAAGCTTTCCCCGCCCAGCCCCGCCTGTCTTCATACATCCGCGCCAAGCCCCGCCCGGTCCTCCCGCCCAGTCCCCCGCCCGGTCCCCCGCGCGGTCCCCCGCCCGGACCCCCGCCCGGTCCCCCGCCCGGTCTCCCGCCCAGTCCAGTCCAGCCCAGCCCAGCCCAGCCCGGCCCAGTCCAACCAGTCCGCCCAGCCCAGCCCAGCCCGGCCCAGTCCAACCCCGCCCAGCCCCGCCCCACGGCGCGCCGCTGCCGTGAAGCAAAGAGAAGTGAGAGCGCGCGCGCCCGCGAGGTGCAACGTTGCTAATTCTGCCGTCAATCACCCTCGCTAATAATTAATTTGTAATTGCAGCAAGCGCCTAATGGAACGCGGTCTAACCGCCGAAGCTTATGCACCGAATTACTGGCGCGGCGTGGCGCGAGGCGAGGCGCGGCGAGGTGAGGCGAGGCGAGGCGGCGCGGCCGGGCGCTTCCGCACAACCGCCCAATGGCGATGATTACGGCCAGGGCTTGCCAGAAGTTGCATAATCACAGTAATTGCACCATAATTCGCCTCGCCGTATTGTGCGTTATATAAAAAATTGTTGCCCTGGTCGGGTACCGTAATGGCACAACGGTCGCGGTGTTCTCATGCTCTGCTAAGTTGTAACGGGCCTATGCACACACATGTTCGTGGTATTCTGTCCTCAGTGTAAAAGAAGAAAATGATAGGAGTTTGCTAGTCGCGTGACGGAGCTTTGAACCGTAAAATCTTAGAAACATTCGGGTCGCCTGTGCATGTGATGTTCCCGTGGAAATGCTTCTGAATTCATTACGAAAGGTACAAACGTCAATGCAAGTCGTATTGAAATCCGAGGATAACATGGGCTTAGAGTCATAAATGTTTCTACTACAAATTGAAGACATTCAAGGACGAATACATTTTCGATCTGTACAAAATTCATTACAAAAGGAACAAACGTCAGTGCAAGTGGTATTGAAATCCGAGGATAACATGAGCTTAGGGTCATAAATGTTTCTACAACAGATTGAAGACATTCAAGGACGAATACATTTTCGTTCTGTGCTTCTTAATATTCAGTTGAACTCTCTTTTCTCAATTCATTTTCGGTGTCTTCTACCCCCTTGTATCCAGTCAAGTGCACAAAACAGTACTTCGTCGTCTCATTCACCCCACTCCACTTCCATTTAAATAGGTTTGATCGCTGAAATATTATGATTTCGTGGAATATTATGAAATTGTGTAAAAATCCGTTTATTTTGTATGGAATGCATTTTACTATATCATAAAATAATTCTCAACATCTTCACTTCCAAAAACTGTTCAATTATTTCAACGGCTCGAAAATAATTAGATCATTCACACCGTTCACGGAAGAAGAAATCTTAAACAAGCGTATTACTATTTGCCTTAACCTACCGCGAAATCATTCCGAAACCTTAGTAGACCAAGAGAGTGTCATAGTTAAAGACCGAATTCTCGTGTTACTCCATCTTTTCTTTGCTAACTTTAAATTGGATAAAACCTTTGAATCATGTAAAGAACGTTATTTTAGTACGTGTTTTATTTTGCACGAAATTGCACGTTTGGGGGGTTACTGCACGATATTGCACATTTGAGGTGATGCTACCTGAAAATTGAACATTTTGAGATTTCACTGAATGAATTTGCAAGATTCATAGTTTTATTGCATAAAATATAATTTGTATATTATCAACTTGTTCTAATTTACATTTATTTAAGGTTTCGTTTAAGAAAAAAGTTTTTATGACAACCCGGCAGGCCATTCGGGTGGTCTGTGAAACCCGAGCTTAATTTATATCAATTATGCGTTTTGTTGCCCTAAGAACAGAGTGTCTGTCTTTTTCGTGATGTCTACAGTCTAATTAAAAATTCAGAGTTATTCCAGCAGGGATAGGTACGCGGCCCTTGGTTGCGGCCGCTCGGCAAACGCTTCGTTCGGAGTCTGTCTTACCAATCGGATCATACTATAGACCGATTTTCCCAAGGATGAGCCAAAGTGGCAGTTCGTGAAAACAAGTGAACATCACATGTATTTCAGAGAAGTATCCCTCCGCCACGACAGCTGTTCAGTCACGCCCCTTCGTTAAGTGCTAATGGCTCCTATGAAAACATCCCTATGCAGAAGTCTAAGTGTTTCGCTTAAATATATGCACGTACGCGAGTTCGGGAAATATTTAAATTTAATTACGTACGTGGAAAATCTCGTAACATGCTCTCACAATCAGGAAAAGAAAACTGCCACGAATGTAAATAGAAAGCTCTCAATCAGAGCTCGCCACACAACAGCACAAAGGCCGGAACCACGTGCATCAGTACGCATCTCGCATTCAAGTCTCGGTTTTAAAATAAACATAATATTTATCGCACAAAAAGTTAAGGCAATGTAATGTTAATAGAAAAAAAGAATTTATAGAGAAGAGCACATAACACTGCACTTCCTAATTTCAATTATTTCTCGTGGCGCACTATATTTTTGTCGGACGTGTATATCACAAAAGGAAGCCATTTACAAGTTAGCCAACTGCACACGAACGAATGCAGGAAGGGAGTCGAATGGGCTCGAGGACACAACGACCACAGAACCTTCAGTTATGTTGCCAGCACTAGCTGTCGCTTTGGCTCATCCTTAGGAAGCTCGTTCTATATATACGTTTTGTCAGTCTTCACTGAACTTCCCCACACGAGACAGCACGCGCGAGTCACATTTGACTTTACGTCCGGGTGCGAGTCTCGGAGACAAGCTGCACTGCGTTTCAAATTCATGGAAGTTCTCGGAACACATGTTATCCTGGGAGGTTCCAGAGAGAACGAACACGGTTTATGTCCGATTTTGGCAGCGTTCACGTACACCAGAGTGAGGCTCGGCACACAGACAAGTATAAATATAGAACAAAGTTTTTTGTCTGTACTAATTGATAGAAGATGCAATAATTCCTCTGAAAATAATTTGGAAATATACATAATTGTAAATTATAATTAAAACAATTAAGAATATTGCTTCTGTAATTTAATTATTTTTGATTTATGAAGGTATATTTGCATTTTTAAATTTTTGTATTTACTTTTTTTTGTTTTATGCGCGAACAATATGTAAAATGCCAAATACGGTTTGTTTAAATAATATGTGCAAACTTAATTATAATAACATTAAAATTAAAATATTTCATTCACCTTAAATATCTCAAAGGTTAGGGCTGAACGTGTGAGAACCGTTTTACTTCTCACAACACAAATCACTCCACAATACAACACATAAAAACGGACCCAGAACTACACAATAGAAACAAATTGCACGACACGCTTCGTAAACCATAAAAAGTTTGATAAGTGACGATACAAGCCAAACAGGATGCAAACTATACAGAAAAATGACGCATACTTCATTTCTCTGTTCAGATTACATTCAGTCTGGTACTTCATTTTTTTGTATAGAAAAAACTGGCCGTGTAAAACGTGTTTTAGACCTTTTCAGTCAGTCGCTGGACATGATTTCCGAGGTTCCCTTGTGCTCATCTCATACTTACAATTTTAGAAGAGGAAGCAGCTCTCACATTATGCCATTGCGTTGTAGACGGTAGGACCATGACGAATGAATTTGTTTAAATATTCCGAGAGTGGGAAGATTGACATTGAAGGAAGAGGGTTCAAACGCGATACACGGTAGACGGGATAACCCCACAACACACAAGTAACATCCGTGCCCGGCGTGGGATTCGAACCCACGAACGTTCGAGCTGAGAAAGGCGTGCCTGCCTTCCGATTCCCTTTTTCTATTTTTTAGCCATTGTCAGGGGCGGTAAGATGCTCCAAGCTCGTATACTCCGGTTTAAACGTACGGTGACCTTGAAGGGCCACTATATTAAAATGGGAGTATAGTGCAGAGCAATGGAGTGAGTGAGTGGTCGGCACTCTGCAGGGCGGGTGGGGCGGGGCAGGAGGGGAAGCCGGGCAGGGCAGGGCGGGGCAGGGCAGGGAGGGGCGGGATTGGAGGGGCGGGGCAGGATGGGGCGGGGAAGGGAAGGGGCGAGGCGGGGAGGAGAAGCGAAGCAGGGCGGGGATATACGGGGAGGGGGCGGGGCGGGGCGGAGCAGGGCAGGAGCAGGGGGAGTGGCGGGACGGGGTGGGGCGGGGCATGGCAAGGGCGGGGCGGGGCGGAGCAGGGCGGGGCGGGGCAGGACGGGGCTGGAATGGAGGGGCGGGGCGGGATTGGTGGGGCAGGGCAGGATGGGGGGAAGGGAAGGGGCGGGGTGGGTGAGGAGAAGCGGGGCAGGGCGGGGATAGACGGGAAGGAGGCGGGGGGAGTGGCGGGACGGGGTGGGGCGGGGCATGGCAAGGGCGGGGCGGGGCGGAGCAGGGCGGGGCGGGGCGGAGGAGCAGGGCGGAGCAGGGCGGAGCGGGGCGGAGCGGGGTGGGCGGGGCGGGCAGGGCGGGACAGGACGGGGCTGGGATGGAGGGGCGGGGCAGAGTGGGTCGGGATGAGGCGGGAAGGGCGCGGCGGGTTGGGGCGGGCGAGGAGAAGGGGCAGGGCGGTGGTGGACAGGGGGGGGGGGGGGGGGGGGGGGGGGGGGGACGGAGTGGCGAGGGTCGGGGCCGGACGGCGGATGCCGTGTGAAGCGGCGATCAAACGGCGGCATGCGCGCTCTCGCGCTCCCGAACACGATTACGCGCACCACGCCACGCCAACTGCAATTGACTCCGCTCATGCACAAAGACACCCAGTCGCGCGCGCCGCGCCCGCAGATAAACGAAAATTAACAAGTTTCTGCCTACGATTGTAATTACGCTCAACGCAACGAAAGATAACAACTTCGATGTGGGACAAGCCTTCAAAAAGGAACTACGAAAAGAATCTGTTTAATTTCTCACATGTGTAGAATATTCATGAAATATTGGAACTGGCAAAAAGTATGTCATGTTGTAGAGAAAACATTTTTAAGAAGTATAAACGAGTGCGGACATTGATTGGACGATTGTGTTCTCTCAATCGCGTTAACGAATATTCTTTGCATATTACACGGCTATTCTTTATTGATGCCAAACAATATTAACAAATTCCTCGTTACTTTATCAGCTTATGACACAGCGAGATAAGATGAGCTTGTCAAGGATGCTTGTCAAGGAGGGTTCAATAACTCCAAAGTGGAAGTGCAGTTGACTAAAAGAAAAATGGTAAGTGTGCAGAGAACCAATGAGAGACATTGTACCCAATTTAGAATTAGTTCTTCAGGGAAAGGGCCTTCCAAGTGTCAGTAATTATTAAAACTATTATTATTATTAAAACTATTATTATTATTATTATTATTATTATTATTATTATTATTATTATTATTATTGCAAGTAAATTGACGGAAGGGCGATTGGGAAACAATCCATTTGAGGCAGCAGGAAACTGTGCTTTAGATGTTATAAATCATTCTTTGTTGGAAACAACTTCTATGAAGCTTTGTGTCCATCATCGGTCCTAAACATTCTCTCAAGTATAGCACACATTTGATTCAGATGATAATTTTTTATCTAATTCGAATTTCTCAATTTTGTGAAAAACGAAGAGTTTACCTTTTTCATCAATACATTTCATTTATTTTTCGACATCCTACTACTTTCGACTCACATCTAGGCTAGTCTTGCGATTTCTCCGAGACTAAACTGTAAATAATTTTAAAGCAGTAGATAAGTTTTAACTTTTTTTGTAATGTATTTTCGTACCAACTTCAACTCCATAGATGGCACGTATATACCATTTTATTGTTTTTTACTTGATTATATTTTTTTCTAATGGTATGCTACTGATTCTAACGGTTGTTTTTGTTGTTATGTACTTTCATGTATTTTAGAACGCAATAAGATGGATGCATAGTTCAATGAAACGTTTCTCACAAAATCAATTCTAACATTCGAAGTATTGTTTCCTGCTGTCTTCAAATGACTCGCCTCCCAGTGGTTCTACTGTCAATTTATTTTCAAAATTAATCACGGGGCTTTCAGGAATACCATTCAAACATCATCATTTTTATTATTATTATTATTATATAATAATTATATATATATATATATATATATATATATATATATATATATATAGAAAGTCGTGTTAGTTACACTATTTATAACTCAAGAACGGCTGTACCGATTTGGTGAGCAGGAAGCTTAGAGCCAGGAGGCGGACATAGGGTACTGTTTATCGCGTTCGACAGCGTTCCTGTGTGAGAACGCACGTTTTTGCTCGTACGCAGTACAACAAGGATAGTACAGTTTCTCACAGTGAGTGCGACGCGAGAAAAAGATGGGACCGGCTGTTAAGGCGGAACAGAGTTCGCCGGGTCAGCTAGTATTACATAAATCTTACATTGGTTGCTCAGAATGGTAGGGAATTCGGGGAAGGCTAGATAAACCAAATTATTTAAATAGATTTGATCACAAATATTAAATTGGAACAACAATACACAGAACGGACGTAGGGAAATTCTCCTTTGTAAACAGAACTAAAGTAGAATGGAACGATTTGCCTGCGGCAATTTTTGAGCCCCTTCCTTGCTCAGCGCGAGGTTTTAGAAAAAAAATATAGGAAATTAGTCAATAGGGTGAAAATGTATAGTGAAGTGAAATGAAGTGAAAGGTGCAATTATGCGTAGTCTACAGTAAAAAGTATTGAACAGTTAATATATAGATAAAGTGATAAGCAGTGCAGTGAAGTGAAGTGAAGGGAAGTGATTTCATTCTTTCTGTTTGTTTCGCTAGTCGAAAACGTCTTTCTACAGGCTATGCGGACAAGCGGTATTTATTCATTTATTTGTTTATAGTAACGCGTGTTTTATGTATTAGAAATGTAATAATTATTATAATTTTTTATACTATTGCACTATGGTGTTAGGTAAAAATGTTTACCCATGTTTGTCTGTATGTGAATGAAGAGGTGCAGGTTGGTGTGTATGCGGGGGTTCCTTGGTCTATGTATCTACTCGTGTATGTTTGTAGGTATATATGTAAGTATGTATGTATGTATGTATGTATGTATATTTGTGTACTATGTAAGTTTATTTATCTATATGTTAGTATATATGTATTTTCATTTGTAGTATAGGAACGGAAATGCCTTCTGCATCTAGGAAAGGAAAAAGACAATTTGTTTTTATGTGGATTTTATATACATTATTATGTTATTTGTAATTGTATTTGTAATTGCAACTGTACTTTCGTATTTCTGCACATTGCCACCGGTCATCATCTGCCCAATTGTAGAATAAATTCCTATCTATCTATTATTAAAAATTTCTGTTTAGCAAATGACGTGACGTCGAGTGAAAACTACCCCTTTCTCCGCGAACCATTCAATTATAAGAATAACAAGCAATTGCTTCCAATTCGGCCCAAATGGCGCCGACATAAGCGGTTGTTGCGCGCAGTGCTCCCATTGGCCAACGCGCGGGTGTGGCCAGGGCGAGTCGCGTTTTACTGCGGCCGTTTGCGCCGACGAGCAGCAGATTAACATGCCGCCCCCGATTTCCCGTTTCCCAGTTCACGCTACGACTAATCGCTCTTGAACTGTTCCGAAGTAATCCATTTTTATTCGAGGCTTTTCTCGAAAGGACGATCGTTTCTCATCCGTCCATAGCGCCCGGCCCGAGCCCCGTCCGGGGGACGGACTTCCACCCACCGAGGATTAAAGTACTAACGAGTTTGAAAATTTAATAGTACGCAGCGCGATGCGTTTTTATAAACGAGTGGTATTGTCTTTCGGTATAACGCGAAGCAACTACGAGGAACAAACGTTGCCAGAAATAATTCCAATTGACAAAATTGCAAAGTGGCTTTTCATGTAATGCGCACCATTTGAAACTTTGTGCCGAAAAACTTCTACATGCATTCTTAAAATTGTATGAAAATTTGGGGAAAATTACACTAACGCAATGTAACAATAAATTTATTTGACACAACGTTTCTGTTAAATTATGAATATAATATCTGAGTAATCTTAACACAGCTGCTTTAAGTGACTGTCCTAATAATACACAATGTAACAAGGCAAAGTAAACCATTAAAACACACAATCCTTAAGGGATTGATTGATTAGTTTCAGCGTCAACTGCTATAGTGATTCCTTAAGTGTATTACATACATTAAATATACCCCGGTGAGTGGCGGTATTCCTCCCCCCGATGGAACGTGGCAAATACTAGAACCGATATACGTACACGCCACCTTGCGGAGTTTCCAACACCCCGCAGGTATCTCCACCAGGGGAGTACTCTCACAACTGGGACAAGTTCTAAGCTCCCGACATGTGTGGTAGTGAAGTACATAAACGTGCGTTTGCACACAAGTGTGTGCACGTAAGGTTAGTAGAAATACTAGTATACGAAGGGACAGATTGTGCGCGATCCATGGACCGTGCGTCAAGATACTGCACCGGCAATCGCCTGGTATTGATCGTTGGAACCAAGGAAAACTCCCGATCAGAGCAATCGACTCCTAGAATTTTCATCCAGACAGCTACCCAACTCGACCTAGCTATCTAGCGAGTGTCAAAAACCTGTCATCGCGGGGACTCAAGTCCCAGAGTTTTGACTTTTTTTTCCTAGGGCTTTTATCCAGCCGACAGCCGGTTGCCCTTTACGTCCCGAAGGGGCGCATATTCGACCATACACTAGACAAACACTCTTGCTGGCTCCTCTGATCTGGGGTCAGCAGAACGCGAGACCCTCCGCGACAACACAAAGTCAAGGGACAAACAGCCATGCCTAAGACGGGACTCGAACCCGCGACCCTTCGGACCGAAGCGCTGAGTCGGTCAGTCTTAGCCACCTCGCCCATCCAGGTCGGCGAGTTTTGACTTCCCTGCCAAAAATGCTGCAGTGGAAACAGTTCTTAGGAGGTACACAATTCTTAAAAATATTTAATTAAATCCCATATTTTTTCCTCTTGCAGTAATCGCTCCCAGAAAACTAAATCCCCATGCTCCTATGAATTACAGCTAACAAGTTATACTTAATATCTTACTTACAATGTAAATGTTGACGAATGCGATGTTTTGTAACAGAATATTATTTTGTTTTGTTATTTTCTTGCTTCGTCAGCGCATCTTAACCGTTCGTATGGTCGCACCACGTCAAGAGAAACTTTTCGTCAGCTTCGCCCTTCGAGCTGGTTTCCCCAATATTACTCTCTTCCCACGCCTTCATTTGCATACCGTCGCCGGAGAAGCAACAAAGCAAGAGCTCCCGGTGGGGAGGAGGCCGCGACCGCCCGCCCGCGCGCGATAACGCCTCGGCGGTGACATCATGCGACGCCAGAGGTCTTCGGTTTGACCCCGGCGTGCATCCCTCTTCCTAATTACCCCAGCCTTTATTAAGTGTCAGCCTTCCTCAGACGCCGGGAAAGGAAGGGCAGACTGACAGCCGCGAGCGCTTCCCCCCCTCCCCCCTCGCCCGCGCCCCCCCCCACTCCTGCCGCCCGGCAGCCGCCGAAAATATTCCCTCCTCTTCAAGGGAGAGAGGGCCTTTCCGGCCCGGAGCCGAATGGCGCGTGGGTGAACTTCGAAAGTTGTGTCCCAAGCATCAGGAACATGCGATTCCAAAGAAGTAACGTTTCGGTTCACAAAACA
Organism: Teleogryllus occipitalis; assembly: GCA_011170035.1. Lineage (NCBI taxonomy): Eukaryota > Metazoa > Arthropoda > Insecta > Orthoptera > Gryllidae > Teleogryllus > Teleogryllus occipitalis. The sequence continues at coordinate 348,841 of BLKR01000646.1, read as the reverse complement.
AATATCGGAAATACGTTGCACATTACAAATAAACAATTTCATGAAGTAGGTGGGCAAAAAAGACAATATCTCAAGGAACTCTTTAATATTTCCGGTAGAGTATAGGTTGGTTGTTGATTAGTGATTCCGAGCGCTTCAACAGCTTAGGTCATTAGTCCCGTAAGTGTAGTGCATGCTGTTGTTCTTTCCCCAGGAGATGGCGGTGATCTTTCCCCGCTGGATGGCGAGATCCGGCGCCGACCTACCGTCGGCTAGTGGGGTTTCCCCCTAATCAGGACTCTTCCAGCAGCGGGGCACCGCCCCAGCCGGGACAAGCTCTAAGACCCCGACCGGTCTCTCGGTATATGTGGTAGTGTAGTGCATGTTCGTGTAAGTGTGTGTGTGTGTGTGTGTGTGTGTGTGTGTGTGTGTGTGTAAGGGGAGAGGATAGGACAAGGAAGAGGAAGGACCGATCGCGCGCGGTCCGTGGCCCGTTTGTTAAGGTACTCCTCCGACATTCGCATGGTAGCTTGCGAGCGCAATATAAGCTACGCTCGTGGCACATAGCGAAGTCGCTAGCCTTTCACCACTGAGGTCCGGGTTCGATTCCCGTTGAATCTCATGTGAAATTTGTTCCAACAAAACGAGTTTGGCTGCTTCACAAGGGCTAGTCCAACCCTTGTGAAGTGTCCTAAACCCTGCCCCTATCCTTACTCCTTCCCAATTCTGGCCGCTGGGTAGTGACGCAGGAGCGCGTAGTAGGAGGCGCGTACGCGGAGATGCTACCTGGCGGTCCTCTTGACAACTGACTGCGACGTGACGCGACCTGACAGTGATAATGGAGAATTACTCCAAAAAGCGCGCAAAGTAACGGAGGATTACTCCACAGCGCAAAGCGCTCAACGACCCGTAAGGGTCTTCGAAACGCGTTGCGTCAAAATGAACGCAACAAATTAAAAAAAAAAAAAAAAAAAAACAATATCAACATTTACAATACACTAACCACCGACATTTCATTTCGTTAGAAAGCATTTAGTCTTTCCCTCTGAGCTCATAAAATCCAGGATAACGTCTAACGAATTCCTAGCTGGGAGTGAATATTGAGCTCGATTGCTTCAACCAGGTGTATAAATCACTGTCTGTTTAATCTGTGTGACTACTCGAAATTGAAAACAAAAATAATTACTAGCAGGGCTCTGAATAACTCAAGGATCCGTTTGTGTACCTTATGCATCGTACGAGCATTTTAATTACCGCCCACATATCATGAACAACTGTCAGGAACTCTCGATCTGCATAACGGGCACACGCACAGGTACATAACTCTCACTGGCAGCCGCCCTGCGATATCCATCGAGGAAGGAGCAATTGGAAAGGAGCAATTGCAAAGGAATCGGGCGATCAGGCAGGCGCTCACGTGCATGAGCTCGCAACTCAGGCGCGCGACACACTAATATTCGCGGCCCGTAAATCTCGAGGAATGTGCAATCAACAGATGCGACCGACACGGTCTCGCGCCGCGCCGCGCCGCGCCGCCCGGAGCAGCACAGTGGGCCGAAACGAGCACGCGCAGCATACACTGCTACTCCCGCGTAAGAATTTAACCACGAAAAAATGTAAATAAAAAGTGAAAAAAATATGTATCGTATGCAATTAAAAATATGTATGTATTTGGTGTTTTGAGTCGGTAGTCCTACTTTGCAGGCCATCCAGGTGATCATTTATGTTCATATCAGAAACAGAACGTAGAAATATAACTGTGATTAATTATAATTTTTCGCACTATTTATACCTGCAAGAACTTTTTTGCGGACATTATAATTTTGAAATTGCAATATTGTATGTATGTATTTGGCATTATTGGGTACGAAGTCCGACTTCGCCGGCCAGCTACCGGTGTCCCCCATGCCTGGGCCTAGTTAAATTCCCATGATTGGGGGTTAGAACGACATGAGGTGAACATGACGTATTTTCTTCACCGTTACTAGCAAGATCCGCCTGATTGAGCTTTTCTTCGACACGCAGCTACAGAAACTGGGACGGTTTGAGAGGAAAGCTACAACTATATTTTTGCCTCGACCGGGAATCGAACCTGGGACCACAGCACGGAAAGCTAGTACGCTGCCCATGTGCCATACCAGAGGCTTAATTAAAAATAAAACAAACAAAATGATTCCGGGATAGAAATTGGCTGATTGGGCAAGGCCGTGTCATTTTGATTGATTCAATAGTGATTTCGGGCGTGTCAACTGCTGAGGTTATTAGTCCCGTAAGTGTACTGTATGTTTTTAATATCTGGAGGTGGAGATGATCTTTCCTCACTGGATGAGGAGATCCACCGCCGACCTACATGTAATTGTAGGTAAGGGGTGAGGCCAGAACAAGGAAGAGGAAGGAAAGATCTCGAGCAGTCCGTGTTCCGTTTGTTAGGCTACTGCTCCGGCATACTCCAGGTATTGATCGGAGAAACCACGGAAAACTACCGATCAGAGCACCCGGTCGCCAGAATTCTCCTGCAGACAGCACCTGAATTCGACCTAGCTAGGTAGCTAGTGTCGAAAATACTGGCGCCATCAGGATTCGAACTGTAGGCCCTCTCGCCATAGGCACTGCACAAACATCAGTTGATGCCACTTAAGCCGGTAGCCACAACTTCATTAGAGGCCTTCTTCGAACTTAAAACGCTTTTCAAGAGAGCGAATTAGACGCGCGAGAGAGCCTGCTCTAAACGCGCCTCTCTCCGTCGCTCACAATTCACTCACACGACCCTTACCCGCTCTCACTAAGCACTCTCCCATCGCTTACCCGCCCCTCACCCAGCTCTCTCTCCCCGCCCAGACACCGCTCTCACCAGCCTCGCCCACCCACTTCTGCCGATTACCCGCCCCTCACCATACACTCACCCATCTCTTACTCACCCCTCACCAACAATTCACCCGTCCCTTACCCGTCCTCAACATACTCTCGACCATCCCTTACCCGCTCATCTTACATTCACCAGTCCCTTGTTCGCCCCTCATCGGGTAAGAGCACAATCTCACCCGTTCCTTACCCGCCTCTACCCATACTCTCACCCGTCCTGAACCCGCCCCTCACCATACATTCTCTCTTCCCTTACCCGCCCCTCACCAAACTCCCACCCGTCCCGTACCCGACCCTTATCATACACTTACCTGTCCCTTGCTCACCCCTCGCCATACTCTCGCCCGATCTTTGTCGCGCACTAACTCACCGCTCACCCCGTCCCTCAACAGTCCCTCTCATCATCTGGGCTGTCTGGGTGACGTTGCGTCGAAGGATGAGGGGCCAACGTTTCGACCGACAAATCGCGGTCCTCTTCAGGGTTTCTTGTACAGGCAGTACAGCCCTGAAGAGGTCCGCGATATGTCGGTCGAAACGTCGGCACCTGAGCCTTCGACGCGGCGTCACCCGGACAGCCCAGATCATGACTCTGGCCGCGGAAGCCTACGAAATCAGTCCCTCTCATCGATTATCGCCGTTCACCATGTTCTCAACCGCCCCTCATCCACCCATTCACTAACCGATTGCTAGCCGCTCCTCCGCCTAGTACCCTCCTCACTCAACCGCCTTTCATCCGTCTCTCAGACACTTAACAATGTTTACATGATACAATAATAAATCGTCAAACCACATTGAACAGACAACAAAATGCACTACAATATTTCACAACTGTTTTCGTGTTTTCCATTCATTCTATGCTTTTAAAATGTATTTCTATGACTAGAAATTCGTGTATGTCATTGAGGGCAGTAATTTCCGTTAATGTAGGGTGCAATGCTCTGCAAAGGGCTTTATTAACTATCACCTAGCAGTGCCTTCTTTTACTATCATGAAGAATTTTCATACTTTCGCCGATTAATCACTATCTTCGTGTCAAAATTCCACAATCTGTAAATTATAGTCCTCTTTAATGTAATTAACATTTTTTGAACACAAATAAAATATCAAATCAAATATTTCAAGAAGGTACGATACGTATCATAAAGTAGCAATGTCAATATCATTAAGTTTGAAAGACGTTGCGACAGAAGGAGAGTCATGCTTTTTTCTTGTTTTTCTGAGTTTCTTTCCGCCCAATTAACCGTTGAATCAATCAACGCATTTTGATTTCAAAATGAAGCGTTTTCTTATTTGGATGGAGTCCATCCGATGTTGGGAAAGTTACCAAAACATCCATGTTGGGAAAGTTACCAAAACAATGATACATAATGCATTATTTGCCATTTGGACTGTATAAATAAGTATAAACAACCTGTAACAACTATTGTACTACAGCTTCCGGGTCAATGACCCCCATCTCGATCAGGTTTTTCGTCCAGTTTCCCTGATCCATTGAGCAAATGCTGAGATGGCCCTTGTTTTGCTTCTGGACATAAATGTAACTTCATTTTCTGTGCACGTCTTCTAGAATTCAATGGGAAATACAATTATTCAAATTATCGTTTCCATGTTGTCGCGGCAGGAAGTAATAAGAGCCAAAATTTATTGCTTATTTATCTTTGAAAATAGATTTTATTACATGGGAGTTTTTTTTGTTGTTTTTTTCTCCCTTGCAAAATTCAAAATTTATTGCTTGTTTATCCTTGAAAATAGATTTTATTACATGGGAGTTTTTGTTTTTTTTCTCCCTTTCAAAAATTCAAAATTTAAGTAGTATATGACTTAGTGTAGGGATCACAGAATTTTGAAAATGTGCACACAATTCACTTTTCCCCATAGCACGTCATACGCAGTTTTTAACTGTTTTTTTTACGTAAAATAAAAAAAATAAAAAAAAATAAATCATCAAAGAATATTGGAAAAAGTTACAACATCACGGCGGAATTAACAAGTATTCAAGGAACCAACGCTAACTGATGTAATGTTTGGTCGTTTAATTATTTTTTCTCTTCTTAACGAAAAGCTATCAGAAATCCATTCAAGCAAATCTGCTAAATAAAGTTCGTAAGAATCAATGAGCAAATCCGATGTCAGACCACAGTCATAGATTATCATCTTTTAGAGCAGTGAGGTTTCAATAATTTAAACTTACTGATACTCTTCTTTACGTGCACCTTTCGGCTCGTTCGTGCAAGTGCCCTGTCAGATTAGCAGTGAAGATTCCAGAATGTAAATTGATTGATAAACTCCTTTGTCTGCGTGCGTCTTTCGGATTGTACGGGCCCAGTGTTGGCCGCTCGACGCGATGCCCAGCGCGCATGCGCCAACAATCGCTCTCCAATGGGCGCCTCCGCATTCAAGCGTCGACGCGAATTAACGGAACGGAGACGTTTAAATCGCGAGAACGCAGGCCGGAACGCCGCACGACACCACCAGCCGTATTTCAGCCCTACGTCGCCGCTCCAAGGCGGCTGGAGGGAAGGCAGGGGTTAAATTATAAGGCGTCTTGTTGCTCAAAAAGCACAACAAAATTACAGAGAGCGCATTAAAACGCTCGGTACAATTAACCGCGCGTTCTTAAAACGAGCGTGAAGCTTTGTCTGCATTGTACCCGCTAACGAGCTAGATTCGCTAAAATGGGTCTAATTATAGAATTGTCTGGAAGAGAAGAAAGGTAAAGCGTTGTTGACAGGCGTGTAAACGCGATGAAGAGAACCGGTCGCGCAGACCTAGCGGGTTCGTCCGCTTCCAAACATGACGCTCGCACTTAATTGTCGTTGTGTTAATTAAATTAGAACCTATCGGTCCTCGGTAAATTGGATGTCAGTCACATTACATTCAAGTCAACTACGAGCAATTGGATGTTAGTCACACTATTTTAATACTCACAAAAACCTATATTCATATTTCATTTACCAGTACAATAAAACGGCCATCTTCATTAAGTCGTGACTTCTATTAGCGGCCATTTTTTCGTCAAACCGATTTTTTTTTCTATTACATAGGTGTAAATATTTCCTCCTTTAAGTTTTCACTTGGACACGGGGTCAACATTAAGGAACATTTTTTAGATAAATCTACGGTCGGTCATAATTTTCTGACAATTTTGAGATTCTGAGTCGAAGCACTATCAGAAACGGAAGAGCGGAGGAGAGTTGCTTCAGAATCTTCCTACGACGGGACGCATTGTCAGATTACTTAGGTAAGATTACTAAACTCTCTAGTACCTCTCATTTTCTGCTTTAAATAACAGCCTATTTACATGCATACTTTCAAGAGTATTCAAGGAGTGCTTTGAGCCTAGTAGAAAATGAAACCTACGAATAGGAAGAAACAATGGGGTAAAAATGGCAAGAACGGGGAATTATATGATTTTGGGGGCGATTTTTCAAGCGCAAAAAATAATGTGATGTTTGTGACTTAAGCGAAATTACAAAGCTGTTAACATAAGCGTACACTTAAAGCATACATAAATTCATTGTAATTGCATAAAAGGACTTACATCGGCTACCCATTAACTCACAATCTCTATTAAGCGAATTCCTCAAATAAAGGCCACGAGTAACAGTTAAAAACAGTTTTCACTGTAGTGTATATTCGTATAGAGTAAAACATACGTCATTATACAGTAATTAGGAAAGAGTTTTTGTTCACATTTTTCAAAAAAAAATATTTTTTTCAATTTTCTTCATTTCTCATTTTTGTTAAATTATCACAGTGATGGCGTCACAAGTTATCTCTGCAATTCGACACAGATACGCATAGAACAATTTATATCACAACTACAAAATAACACGCATCACATGACAAAACTCGTCATGCAATACTAATTTTCCATCTAATTCGATCACGGTTCCTGAAAAATTCTCAGCCTTCAGGTAATATAGATGATAATTAGACATCGGATGTTTAGGCACTAGAAAACCGGCTCTTAGGCGCCTAGAAAGGCACTGAAAATATCAAGAATAAGGAGAAAAAAGGCACTATCATATGTTACATACACAATAAAATGAAATATTGTAATTTTGTCTATATTATTTTGTAACTTAAATGCACAAAACAAGTTCGTACGTTTTAATGTAAAACTAGATGTACATGTTTACAACTCTTCTACGTTGTATTCTTAATAGTTCGCATTAACCAGTAATATTTGCATATTGCCAGTAACAACAGTAACAGTCCTTGAAAATAGATTTTATTACATGGGAGTTTTTTTGTTTTTTTTTCTCCCTTTCAAAATTCAAAATTTATTGCTTATTTATCCTTGAAAATCAATTTTATTACATGGGAGTTTTTTTGTTTTTTTTCTCCCTTTCAAAATTCAAAATTTATTGCTTATTTATCCTTGAAAATCGATTTTATTACATGGGAGATTTTTTGTTTTTTTTCTCCCTTTCAAAATTCAAAACTTAAGTAGTATATGATTTAGTGTAGGGATCACAGAATTTTGAAAATGTGCACACAATTCACTTTTCCCCATAGCCCGTCATACGCAGTTTTTAACTGTTTTTTGACGTAAATAAATAAATAAATAAATAAATAAATAAACATTTCAAGGATCACAATTCCAAATTTGTGACGACTGGGAGACAAAATCAGTTTGAATACGGAGAAGGATATCTGAACGATGTGACTGGTATATATTTTAGGAGTCCAACACTAGCAACACAGAAACCTGGGAATTTATATTTATTTCCACCTAAAATTTCTGTGTCCTCGGCGTAATGTCAATCAACCATGTTCTCAGATCACGGCTGGTATTTATGAAATAGGGAAATGGACAAAAGTCAGTTGGTGTACTTTCAGGAATTCTCTCGTAATTCAAAATACCAAGGCGTGAATTGAAGATTTCATATGAATGGTCACGCTGAACCATCGCCGATTATCCGATATCTTAGCATTGTGTATAAAAATAATAAATAAAAAGGCAAAAAAGTCCTATAAAAAGTATTTATGCAGAAAAAGGCATTTATGCTAAAATAAGCAAAAATAAGCATTATATAACTTCGTCATATGTCATCATTTGTTATGATCCGTGCCTTTAAATAAGTTCGCTAGAATAAAATAGGCATTTCCCTAAACATCCGATTCCAATGATAATGAGTCAAAACTACTATCAATTTTTTTTTAAAGAATGTATATAAAAATTGAGTCGTAAAAAGATGGCCGTTTAGAAGAGTTGTACTGTAATAATATTGATATACAGCAGTATGTCAATATTAATTGTGTCAGCAGTATGTCAATATTAATTGTGTCAGCAGTATGTCAATATTATTTGTGTATAAAAAGTGAGTCGTAAAGAGATGATCGTTTCGAAGAGTTGTACTGTAATAATATTGATACACAGCAGTATGGCAATATTGTGTCAGCAGTACGTCAATATTATTTGTGCATAAAAAGTGAGTCGTAAAGACATGGTCGTTTAGAAGAGTTGTACTGTAATAATATTGATAACAGCGACCACGATAATAAATGGCAATATCAATAACAACAACGATACCAATAAACGCAACCCAAGCGACGTCCGGGCGAGCTCCGCGACTCCCTTCCCCTCCCCCGCCCGCTTCCACGAACAACTGCGGAGCGCGGCGCGCCGCCTCCTGCCCGTGTCGTGCCTTCCCGTCGTAAAGCACGACTCAGCCTCGCGTGCCGCGCCAGGCAGCGCGGGAGCGCGCGCACCCCCCACCCCCACCCCCAACCCCGCCCGCCGGGAACTTTTTCTCGGGCGCGACGGCAAATTCGGTCGCGGAGACGTCGCCGCCGCCGCCGCCGCCGCCGCCGCCACCGCCGCCGTCGCGACGCGGGCCCGTGGGACAAGCCGGTCGCGTGATCGCACCCCGGGTCGACGCGCGAAGCGGCGGAGGACAAAACTGCGATGATTGCAACCCCGTCAGAGGGCCATCCGGGCAAAGAACAAGCACGTTTGCCTCTACTTGGGAACGACATTTGCTTGGGTCACTCACTGTATTCCTCACCTGTCGCTGTTTCTATTGGGTACCATTGCATGTTAGTTCTCTTTTGTGCCGGGAGCGGAAGCTCAGTGCATCAAATTATGTTACTACAGCGCCGCTGACCGGGAGTCCTGAAGACGGTAGGAGTTTCGACACTAGCTTTTCAGCTAGGTCGAATTCAGTCGCTGTCTGGAGGAGAATCTAGCGGCCGTCTGCTCTGATCGGTAGTTTTCCGTGGTTTCTCCGATCAACACCAGACGAATGCCGGAGCAGTACCCTACAATACGGGCCACGGACCGCGCGCGATCTTTCCTTTCTCTTGCTTGTCCTATCCTCTCCCCTTGCACACATACACACTTACACTAACATGCACTACACTACCTCATATTCCGGGAGACCGGTCGGGAGCTTAGAGCTTGTCCTGGCTGGGGCGGTGCCCCGCTGGTGGGAGAGTCCTGGTTAGGGGGAAACCCCAGTAGCCGACGGTAGGTCGGCGCCGGATCTCGCCATCCAGCGGGGGAAGATCACCGCCATCTCCCGTGAAAAGGCACGCACTACATTTATGAGGCTAATGACCAAAGCCGTTGACGCGCTCGGAAACACGAAAAAATCAATCAATCAATCAGTTCTCTTTTGTGCTTAAAGTTCACCATTATTATTCTCGCTCTGCCTGACATTTTTTTGAAAATCAATAACTACCAAAGAGATTCAAACTCGAGACCTTGCTTCTGTGGGAGACAGTCACGGGGATGAACTACTTAACCGCATTCCGTCTCTACATACCAGTTTAGGTCTTGTTGAATTTGTGACAAAACGAAACGAAATTTTGACTGTTGGGAAGAGACATTGTTATTTTCCTGAACTTCATTGCAATTTTCTATACATTAATTTACGTTTATCAACTCAGAAATAGTTTGCCAACCTTTGCTCTAGTTTCCTCTTTCTTACAGGTCGCACAACATCCGACAAATGAAAAGATCTGTGCACAGAATTCACAAAATTAATTTTGTTTGTTATAAACTGTAAAATACCGAAGTCACTTACGTCCTTCAATTAGTCACCAATTCAACAAATCAAAGGTCCAATGTGATTTCATGTTGAATCATTCAATATTCTATTCCAAAGACGATCGTAATCTTTTGTGCCATGTGATGGCCGAAGGATACACGCGAATCAAAACCATTTATTGAACCGATTTGCCTCTGTTCATTGTTATAAAGGATCTCATTCAGCAGTTGAATTATCCAGCTCTTATTCCAGTCGAAATCCTAAAGGCCGTTTTCATCTTTATCTCGGTTGCTTGTGGCAATACCAGTCCCATTCCATTCACAAAAAATGACAGGATCTCGAATCTGATAATCTTTTTATAGCATCGAACGAATAAGATAATGCCATATCGTAATATCAAATACCTCTCATAAAACACAATCTTTACTAAGCCATTAAATATTACGGTTCCTATCGCCTCTCAAGGAAAGCAAAATCACCATTTCGCGAACGCTGTAACAACTCAGGAAGACGGTAGCAGCATCGAGTGAAATTAGGAGAGGGAGCATTAGATGAAAGTAAAGTGTCTGTGAAGATATAAAAATTTAAAAGGATTTTGAGTCTGTTTTATTCTTGACAAAATCTATATTTAATTTTTTTTTTGTAATAAAACGGAAGAAGCAGTAAAATTTGAGAAATTTCATGTAGTTAATTTGTTTTAATGAAGAATAGCATCACTCTCATTTAAATGTGTGACGTCAAAACATGAAATGTGATTTCCTTAAGAAGGCAATATATGGACCTTTGTCCCCAAAAAAATATATATTCACACTCAATGAGTACAATGTCAATCGTGGAATGCGAATGAAATTAATATTGCTGTACTGAATCAGTTCAAAAGGGATCAGCTTTTCATATGCACATTATTTGGTCGGAAATGTATCCGTGAACGAAAAATACAGATTACCACTGAAACCCTTTTGTTAGTCAGATATTTCGTTTACTTGATCGACTCACAATTGTGATTTCTAAAAAACATAAGATACTTTACAGGGTTACACTTTTCTTTTCTTTTCCTTTTTTTAGGAGATGTCAAGTAATTTTTTCTCCAAAATATTGTCAACGTCTTATAAATATTACGTTTCTAGTCGTAATCAGAGTGATCCAATATCTAGATGCAATTCCCCTAATAAAAGAAGTTTTCATGAAAGTGTGGTTTCATTTTATTTAACTATTTTCTAAAATACACAAATTATTACCACACAGCAAAACATCCGTAATCTGCTTTCATGTGTGATTTTTAATCATTATATCGTATCAAAATATAGTATCACGAAAAATATATAAATTAATAATAAAGGTAATAAAACAATATTTCGTGAAATATTAACTCACCGTCCAAGGCCCTTTTCGCACCATTCTTCAAAGGATAAGAATGAAAATTCAGGTACGCACCTGCAAAAATAAAATGATAAGGATTAAATCAGCTTCAATGACATCGGTTTCGTGCATTAATTAAATATAAACAATTTACATCTTCCTGCGAAATTCATTGCCTCTTCGTACTGTAAATTAACAAAATTACAAATAATCTATTTATTCTTTTCATAGTTACTATCATGTTATTCTTACGTTTCCTGATTGAAAATTGTACGTAGAGCACTAGAAATCTAAATTTTCGTTGTCGTAAGAGACATTTCATCAAATGAAAACCGATTCTTGAGAGAATTTGAAGTGTTTTCTCTCTCTTATAACAGCGTCGTTCACAGCCAGCTGTACCCCCTATTCCCGAAAAGGAACATGGGGTTATCGTGTTTTTACGATGTTCTTTTTACTTAATCAACAAGCAGTGTTCTACTTTTTATACACCATTGTTCCAATCAGTTTCCAGGGAAAAAGCTGTAATTCCAAAACAAAAATTACCAAGGTTTATTGTTCATTCAAAAACTGTGACAATATTAAACGTGATAGAGGATCAGTGTGTTTCTCGTTTTCGTCTTAGTTCAAAATTCCAGTTCTTACACAAAAGTTTATCCCTGGAACATTATAAATAAAAATGAACTATCAAATTATATATTAACTTTCTCACGTCGTTTCCGCGAGAAAGAAGCAAGCGCTCGTGAACAAACTCCCCATCCCAGCGGCATTTCCCCCGCTCTATCTCCGCCCGGTGCGGTACCCACCGCGGCAGCGCGACGCCGGGAAAACGACTGCCGGCCCCGCATTACCGCCCATTTAACAAGGAAAATTTTAACATTCCGATTAAGGGAATTTAAGCTTCATGAGCGCCAAAACGCGGAGAACTGAGGAGCCCGGAGGGGGGGAGTAGGCAAGGGCGGGGGAGGGGGAGGAGTTCCAATAAAACCGTAACTGCAGTTGCAATGTGTTTATGCCTCTTTACGACGTCTGCGATGCTAAAACGGCCAATGGCTGGCGAGCGTGGGCGGTGGGCGGTGGGAGGGCGGGTGGGTGGGGGGGTGGCATAACCGCCGCCGCGCCGAAAGATCGCGTTGAGAAGAAGCTGGTGGCAGCGCTGTAACGGGTGCGCTGGAAAAGCTGCTGCCTCATTAAACGACGAACGGTCTCCAGGAGGAATGTAATTACGGCGCGATGGCTTGTCGAAGAGACGGGTGGAGGAGGAGGAGGAGGAGGGGGAGGGAGGCCGCGGAGCAGGTTGATAGGAGGAGGGGAGGCCTCGAGACCGATTGTGTTCGAGACACGGCCATCTGCGTGGACCAAAACCCTCCAGTTGCTTTATTTGCCAAGCGAGCAATGATCGGTTTGTTGGTTGGATGTTAATGATTCCGGGCGCGTCAAGAGCTTAGGTCATTAGTCCCGTAAGTGCACTGCATGTTTTTTTCCTCGGGAGATGGCAGTGATCTTCCCCCGCTGGATAGCGAGATCCGGCGCCGACCTACCGTCTGCTAGTGAGGTTTCCCCCTAACCAGGACACTCCCACCAGTACCGCCCCAGCCGGAACAAGCTCTAAGCTCCCCACCGGTCTCCCGGAATATGTGGTAGTGTAGTGCATGTTAGTGTCAGTGTGTGTGTATGTGTGTGTGTGTGTGTGTGTAAGGGGAGAGGATGGGACAAGGGAGAGGAAGGAAAGATCGCGCGCGGTCCGTGGCCCGTTTGTTAGGGCTCTGCTAAGCTAGTGTCGAAAATCCTGCCACCTAGGACTGGAACCTAGAACTTCCCCGTCAGATGCGCTGCAGTGACATCAGTTGATGCACTGAGCTACCGCTCCCGGCAGTAATGATCGCTGAGGAGGCCAGAGACTAAACAGGCTAGTATGACAGGGGAAATCCCAGTAATCGCAGGGAAATGAGATTACCAGAAGATGTCACGGAATAATTCAAGAATTTTGTTGCTTATCATCAGGGATTCTTTTTTACTGATTTGTCTGTGTAAGCCATAGAGGTTCACAGAGACAAAGCTATTGTATTGTATAGCATACGTAAGCAGAGAGTGGAAGAGAAACCAATCTTCAGTGCGCCTATTTATATTTTATATTATACATTCTCCTTAGGCCTTTACAAAAGGATTTTATTTAAATTACTCAATACGTTTTTCCTCATTGAATTGAAGATCACATAATATAGACACCAAACACCTGTACCCAAGAACATTGTTGTAAATAATTATTTTAAAACCCTGATATTTGTTGTGGAAATATGAGGCAAGAAAGATCACACACCAGTGTATTAATGAAAAGGGTAACACTGTGCCTCAACGTTTCAAAGGAATCTTTAAATTTCTTTTTAAATTAAATTTATTTTATTTTTTTAACTTATCCACCTTCAATTCTGTGTTTTTGAAACTTCAAGTGTTCATTCCGAACTCTGTCATGTTTACAGGTCCCATGCGTCCTGTTCCCTTATATTTTTTTCTCTGCGGTAGTTATATAGTAATCAGATAAAATTAGATATTTATGTAAGATGTATATGAGCTTCTTGTTAATTTTGCCCCAAAATCAATACACTGACTTGAACTAAACCCAGAGAGATGAAACTAAAAAAACAAGATTAAAAAGGTTCTGACGCTGCCCAGCGCTGTTCTAGATGGACCCAGAGTAAATAAAAATTCATTGTGTGAAAGTGTGTCGAGAACTCGTATAGATACAGAAGCGCCGTGAGAACACAGTGTCTGTGAGATTCACCCTGGGTGTCAAGGATATCACGTTTTTCACCTACTCAAAAAAGACTTAAGACATGATGTGATTAAATCAATACTTGAGAGTAATTTTCGACAAGTAACAGTTTCTTTTCGTATTGTTCAATAATGCAATTCAAGTAGTCCTATAGTTTTCGCAGATATTCGATCCCATCTCTGTAGCAGTACAACATGATGAGCTAAGGATAAAGGATACGTAAACAGAGAGTGGGAGAGAAACCAATCTTCAGTCCGCCTATTTACTTTCGGAACTAGAACTAACCAGTAGGCATCCTGGAAACTCAGAAGAACATTGTTTCATTATGTAAATACTTAGTACATTAAAGTCTCACGACGGACGTGTTTCCAAATATAATAATAAGGAATACTCATTTCAGGAATTCAAGCTAAGCTAAGCTATGGGCGTTTGTACCCATGTTAAAACCTATATTACAAATTCGACATATTACAGAATATGTGATCCCAGGTTATCATATGACCAATGTGCAATGTATCAATAATCAATTCTTACGCTTAGGTAGTACAAGATGATTTAAATTAACATAAGAATAATAAACCTAGTTTATTAATTTAAATAAATGTTTTAAAAATATACTTATTTTCAACTGAAAAATATTCATTCACATTCAAACGAATCCTTTTATCTACATCCACTCCCGGTTATGATAAAATCGAAAATAAAAGTTCGAGATCAGAAAATCCACCTAAGTAGAGTTTTTTGAAAAATATGATTAAACCTTACCAAGTGTTTCTAGAAATAATATTAAATTTCATTATTATCCTCCAAGAGAAATATTTGATCCGACCGATACTTGAGTACGTACGAGCATGATGAGTGAACGAGTGTATGTGAGATCTGTATTAATGAGTCGTATTTGTGAATCTTCAGCTCACATCAGCTGCCTTCTGCCCGTTAATGTCTTTGTTTGCCAATGGCCATTCGTTCTTGATATAAAAACCTCAGACACGAGTTGAAAAAATGGTGTAGGCATTACAAGTTGTGAAACTTTTTCAGATCATCATTGTCATGAATCTGACGAACCCGTGGAAGTTTCGTCCGTTAATGAACATAAGCTATATTTTTTGTTTGACTTTTAACCAGGAATTAAGATGATTAAATCACTTCCCATTTCTCTAAGTTTATTTATTAGTTTATTATTTCTCTTTAATTCATAAACATTTGTAAATATTATCTAACGATGGATATAATTAAAATGTCAATCTAGATTCAATGAAGTGAGAAAAGTGACTGAAAAATAAAATGCATTAACATTGATCGAAAAGAAATTCTATTATAACATACACCCACACACTTATCCCATTATTTGTTGCGCACACAATGCTCGAACGTAAAACTGTACAAGAAAACACAAGAATCGACATACTTTTACATATACTACAATAAATCAGAAATGACATTAAAAGTTTTTGTTTCTAAGACCAATTCCATGTCATGCACCACTTTCTGAACTTGGATTGGCAATGAGCCACAGCTGCAAGAAAAGCACGAAAGAGTAGATGCTATCAAGTAGTGGAAGTTGCATGAAGAAATAAATCGTCAAACTCAAACCGCAAAAAGCTATGCATCATGAGATAAATGAAGGAGTCGATCAAATTTTAAGTAAACGGATCACATGTCAATGTTATAGTATGAACGACGTTTGCTTATTTTACCAGGAGAAAATCGCCTGTTTGCTTCCTACATAATGATAAGAAGTAAGCAAACTAGCTCTTGATCACTTTAATAAGGCAGACAAGATTTTCCTCACAGCAATTAATTTTTACATATTTTAGAATCAATGTCTTTTTTTATACATTTGAGGCACTTATTCAAGCTCATTCTTTAATTGATAATATATTATTAACAATTTCATCCCATTATCAAGTTCTGTGTGTTTACATATGTTCTATGTTCCAACTATTACAAATTTCCTTCGCATCCCCTAAGAAAATGATTAATATATTTACTTCAATACAGGCATACCGATCACAATTTTAGTTATTTACGAAGCATTTCAAAGTAACATTAGGAGTTTTACTTCTTCAAAATATTGCAATTAATTTACAAATTATTTACGAATTTAACAATTAATTATTACTTATTAATTCTTTACAAAATTAACAATTAATTTACAAATAACATATCATAAAGTAAAATGAGCATAAATCCACTAACCAAATAGAGAAACCTTAAATTTATCTATTGTGTTAAAAACAAATTGTCTTAGTTCGATAATCGCCAGATTTATTGAGTGTGTCGGAATAGGTTTTTTTTGTTGTAGTTTTTTTATTTTCGAAAAAATGTCATAGAACCACCGAGTACAATAATTCAATCAAATACAAATTCTTTAAACTATTTATTTCATCCCATGTTTGGTGTCAATCGATTCAATGAATCGACTCATCGAATGCCAGACGCCCTTTCTCCGAGAGTGGCGCTTTGCGGCAGAGCCTGGCACTTGCGTCGGACTTGCACCCCGCGGTGACCGATTCCGCCTGCAATCGCCCACGACGCTTCGCCTCTGCGCGAACGAGAGAAACGAGCCAACGAACGAACGAACGAACGAACGAATATCCCATACGAACCTGAAAACGGCTCCCTCAGCAGGAAGCCTTTTGTGCACCCTCTGCAGCGCCAGTAAAGTGGACTCGTGCTTTCTTTCGCGCCGTTTTTATTCAGCCCCCCCCTCCTCCTCCTCCTCCTCCCGCAGCACTTCCCATAAAGCGAGGCGTAGCTGTCTCAGTTACGAGAATTCCCGAACGACTGCTTCACGGCGATGGAAACGCTCGGTCGTTAAACCGCGAGTTAAATTTACAACTCGAGCGGCAGGCGGCGGGCGTCGAATTTCTTGGGCTTAATTTCTGGGTTAGTAAATGAGCTAATTAAGGGAGTACCCGATACCCCACGATGCCCATGGTGTGCCAGAGACCCCATTTCCTAATGCGAGGGCATTGGCTCCAGACGACACCAAAAGTCCGGGTTTTTACTTAAACCCGTTGTAATTGAAGCCCCTTGACTTGAGGCAGAAGAATTGTTCTATTTTACTCTCTTTCTGTGGATGCCTTACATTTACTGATGCGAGACTGTCTCTGGTAAAGGAGTATCTACGCAATCGGCTTTTATCTACACAGTGGATACACAGATTGACAAATTAGCCGTCTCCAATGAGTCCTTGAGCGATTACTAGTATATTTAAATATTAAATCATAGAGTAGGCCTTAAACAAAATTTACCTGTTCACGCTCCACCCAAAAAAGGAATTTTAAGCTTCTTATCTGCATAACATTCACTTTCCCAAAGCGTAAAAAGCTCGGAAATCGAAGCAAATACTTGGTTGTTTCGTGGACTTCTTTGAGGACTTGTAGAAACGTAAGTTTCTCTGAGGATTAATTCGTATTTCTTTTGATAGTCATTTGAACAACAATAATTTCAATGTATGAATATCACTACAAATATAAGTCGGACGAGTTGCAGGTTTTTGAATGGACGATTATTAAGAAATATGAACAAAGTATTCGCCTATTTCCAAATGTGCCTGTAATAAGTTGTGCTTAAATTATTGCCGCCGCGTTTCCTTTCTAAGAATGTACAATCCACCACAGAGGAGAAAAAGACAACTTAGAATTACGACCGCAACTATCATTTCCTCCGGAAACCACAGAGAGCACGTGTGTTAATACAGTTTTGTTTGTTTTTTTTTATTTTGTTTTTAATAATACTTTTCGTAACATCAGGCCACCTTGGAACTGTTGTTAAGTGCACCCTCATAACACTGACCTACACAGCTAGGGCCATAAACAGAGAGAAAACGGACGTCAGTTTACCAATTCACATCCATCTTTTTATTCGAGCTCGAATATACCAGGAGCTCAGTGTATCAACTGATGTCACTGCAGCGCCTCTGACCGGGAGGTCCTAGGTTCCCACTCCCCACAGCGGCAGGATTTTAGACACTAGCTTTTCAGCTAGGTCGAATTCATTCGATGTCTGGAGCAGAATTCTAGCGGCCGGCTGCTCTGATCGGTAGTTTTTCGCGGTTTCTCCGATCAACACCAGGCGAATGCCGGAGCAGTACCCTACCAAACGGGCCACGGACCGCGTGCGATCTTCACTTCCTCTTCCTTGTCCTATCCTCTCCCCTTACACACACACACACACACACACACACACACACACACACACACACACACACACACCAACATACAATACACTACCACATATTCCGGGAGACCGGAGCTTAGAGCTGGTCCCGGCCGTGCAGGGCGATGCCCCGCTGGTGGGAGAGTCCTGGTTAGGGGGAACCCACTAGCCGACGGTTGGTCTGCGCCGGATCTCGCCATCCAGCGGGAGAAGATCACCGCCATCTCCAGATAAAAAAAAACATGCACTACACGTACGGGACTAATGACCAAAGCCTTTCACGCGCCCGGAAACACGAAAAAATCAATCAATCAGTCAGTCGAGCTCGAATAAAACAGAAAGTTGAACTGATTTAGCCAAGTACGTTCTTGAGCGCGAAACCCGCACACTGGGTTAACCTCCGATCCGCCCGCGGTTGACCTCCACTGCGTCTGCAAACGTTCTTACATGTGCCCAACGCAGCGGCAACTTCCCTCCAACCAAGTTTTAACAGCGCGTGGCTGCACGGAGCAGCCGGCAGCGCGCAGCAGATTATAAAAGTTCCTTGGTCGACGCCGCCGCTCGCGACGAGACGAGAGGGGACGGGGGCACCGAACGTACAGGCGAAGCGGAAGGGGCATCGACGGCGGAGAAAGGGATAGCGGAGGAGGGGGAAAGGTAGGCGGATAAAAAACAAACTAAGTGATGGAATGGGTGGTTGGTTAGTGATTCTAGGCGCGTCAACAGAGTTGGTCATTCGTCCCGTAAGTGTAGTGTATGTTTTTCCCCTTGGGAGATGACGGTGATCTTCCCCCGCTGGATGGCGAGATCCGGTGCCGACCTACCGTCGACTAGTGGGGTTTTCCCCCAACCAGGACTTTCACACCAGCGGGACACCGCCCCAGCCGGGAGAAGCTCTAAGCTCCCGACCGGTCTCCCAGAATATGTGGTCGTGTAATGCATGCAATGCATGTGTAGATGTAAATTAATTACTTTTTTTATTCGCGCTAATGGTGTACAACTTTTTTCTTCCAATCTTAAAATGATATTATTTTTTAAGCTTCTCCCTTAATAGTAACAAAAACTTTCTAACGATTTCCATAATAATAGCTTAACGCGATCTCAAATTGTTGAATGCAATATTACAAGATGTTCACACATGTAGTTACTTCAAAACAAACTGTTTTCAATCTAGAAGATAGTTGTGAAGTGAGAGGCTTCACACATTCATACATACACACTAACACACACACAAATGGGGAATGCTGTTTGAAACGTAAACATCGTTCACAATGAAATGGAGGTTGATGGCGACGATGGTATTTAAGGCCATGGAAGATGTGAAGAGAAAGCGTAATAAGAAGAAACATGAACTGGGTGAGAAAATGCGAAAAACGTATTGCGAGGACAAACACACAGCACAAACAGTGAAAACACGGAACATTAACTGAAAGTTCAGGCTTTGCAAACCTGAAAACTCTTTCGGAGCACAAGTGAGTTTGATGAAAAAAATTCAGATGTACTCTGAAATCAGACTGAATGTTCAACAAATCAAAATTTGAAATAAAAACTACGTGATCAGCGAAAGCGAATGAAGACGAGTGTGACGAAACGGTTACGGAAAGTGATGAGTACGACGTTCAGAACCATAAGGAGACATGAATCAGAGGCAGAGGATCGAAAGAAAATAAATTGACGGCATAGAGCTCGAAAAATTACGACGCCGAAGAAAGTTCAGGAGTGAAGATAAATTTCCCCATAGATTGAACGAGCAGAGTAAACTTGAACGAGCTCCACTGACGGCCGGTGTATACAGGTTCCCACAGACCGACGCGGAAGATCCGCAGCCTACGCGGATTGTCCGCAGCGGAAGTTTCACGTCACGTGTTGCCTTGTGAGCACGTTCAGACCTGCGCGGTAGGCGTGCGTCGCGGCAACGGATTGGCAGCGTTTCATCAGCGGCGAAATTTGTAACGCAGTCAGACGCGTTTTTTCCGCTGCAGCTCGAGTTTCGTGTAATTCCGTCCGTGTTCGGGAGTCTTCGTTCCCCTCTGGGTCAAGCGACCTTGTCAACCGTCACCAAACACTGTCTCATAATTAACGCTCCGATGTGAACGGTCCCGCGAATTCCGCGGCTGTGTCTATCTCGGAACTTTCCGCGCCGCACCCGCTGCGGATCTACCGCGCCGGTCTGTGGAAGCCTTAACTCGGAACTTTCCGCGCCGCTCCCGCTGCGGATCTACCGCGCCGGTCTGTGGAAGCCTTACTCGGAACTTTCCGCGCCGCACCCGCTGCGGATCTACCGCGCCGGTCTGTGGAAGCCTTAACTCGGAACTTTCCGCGCCGCACCCGCTGCGGATCTACCGCGCCGGTCTGTGGAAGCCTTAACTCGGAACTTTCCGCGCCGCTCCCGCTGCGGATCTACCGCGCCGGTCTGTTGAAGCCTTGACTCGGAACTTTCCGCGCCGCACCCGCTGCGGATCTACCGCGCCGGTCTGTGGAAGCCTTAACTCGGAACTTTCCGCGCCGCACCCGCTGCGGATCTACCGCGCCGGTCTGTGGGAGCCCTACAGATGGGACAGCCCGCCGCGCCGCCACCGCTGGAGCAGCGAAAACGAATTCCCCGCCCGTTGCGTCACCCTGCGGCGCCTCCTGCCGCCGACCCCGAGCGGCGGGGCGGGGCACTGCACTGGAAACCGAGACGTGAAGGAGAGGTCGCTGGCAGTGAGGGTCAAATGCGGCGACCGACGCGCTACTCGAAAAAAAAGAAAGAAAACAGTGGATGACTCGGCAAGGGCGGAAACAGCACGAATGAAGAAATGGACTAATCATGGACTGAGAAAGAATAGATGAAGTTTGGAGAAAGGTAGAATTACCCAAAGAATTAACACAAGAAAAACGACAAACAGCAGTAACTGTACTGACTTGAAATAAACCGCAGAGAACAAAGGAATGTAAACGCTCTAAAGACAAAATTTATATTCTATCAAAATTTATTTTCTACAACTCTCCTCAAAATTTTATTCTCATATAAATCATATACCATCTTCACTCTATTTTCAGCTAGATAAACATAACCCTCACCAAAACAGAATAAAACGTAAACTTTCGAAACATTTCTTCCATCCTCCTTAGCATTTCTCATTAACAATAAAGCTCAACTATACGAAATTATTTTGAATTATTTTTCGAATGATGCATTACCTACATTTTGTTTCTCCTTCAACTCTTATAATCGAAAATAAATTGTATCTTTTCTTAACCTTCTGCCAAAAGCCTCACAGGCTAACGCATGTAAATATTCAATAAAAAAAGACAAATTTTAGCCGATGTGGAATCGCACATTGTATGACATACATTTAAAAATTGAGTCTGTAGTGATGGAAATGAAAATAAAGAGAAAAAACAAAAGTAGATGGATACGTAAAAGGGTTGTACTAATAAAATCTTCGCCTCCCGGAGAGAGTAAGAATAAAGAAATAAAATTGGGAAGACAAATAAATGTGAAAAAAACGTCAAAAGTAATAAAACACACCAGTCAGCGGATAGAATTGGAATGTTGCTCGAGCGGTGACAATGGCGAAAGATAACGAGGGACGTGACAGCGCTCGCGAGGCAGGGGCGGGGGCGGGGGCGGGGGCGGGGGCGGGGCCGGCATTCCAGCGCGGGGCGCCGAGATGGACCGGGGAAGGGTGGAGCAGCGCGACGAATGGGGTCGCCAACGACCCCTCCTCCGGGCCGGAGCTCTTCTTTATGGGCATGTAACGAATGCCCAATATTATCGTAACGCTGAAAGGAAGAATGTTGATGTGAATACATAAAGAGGTATTTGTAATGAATTATCGCAGTTTGATTTGATTTATTTTCGTTACAAAAAATACTAAAATTGTGGGTGAGGAATGAAGAAGATGTATAACCTGCGCACATTTTCTTGAGATCTTCCCCACCCTTTAACTAAACACAGTTGAGTGTTAAATGAAAGTTTATTGATGAATAAAGCAAGGTCAGCAAGATTTAAAAAGTAGAACTTTTTGCCTACGAATAATAGAAAAACTTATTCACAACGTTAAACTAACTTCTGATTTGATAGTATGGTTAAAAAAATAACACAGATCCCTCCGGCTTCACTCCTAACACACCTATAAAAGGAGAGCTCAACAACATGTGCGAAAAGTGAAGTGAATTTATTTAAATACGACATCCAAAGCAAAATCTCCATATTAAATATTTTCATTTACCCTCCTACAGTTTCGAGAAAATTCCGTCAATTACGCCTGAGTACCAGTTCTAGTTAAGAGTATACGATAGGTTAAACTGCATATATCAACGACTTGCATTCCTCTGATGAATGACTGCATCCCAAATTCTCGTAATTTGGTTAATTATGGTGTCATTCAAGTGCAGTTATTTTTAGCCAGAAGGCCGAGGAAAGCAGTTCATGACGCATTCGTTTCTTGCGAGATGCAAATAAAATGTTTATTTTCGCATATCATTCGCTCATAAAGTTTATCATCGCATTCATCTTAGAATAACATTCATGCGCACTCACATGGCAGTAACGAAGAAAGCGTTGACCAGAATGATTCAGTAGAGGCAGCTTCAAAGACAAATATTTCCCTTGAGGGTTTGGTGGCAGGATATATTACAGGCGTCAGTATACAGCTCGGTCGCCCTTACTAATTCCGCCGCCTGCTATCGCATCAGACCGGGAAAAGAGCGAGATGAGTTTAGTTGTAGTAAACCGCCTCTAACTATTTCCATAAAATAGATGCTGAGAAAAATATTATGCATATCATAATCCGTTCGGGGCTCGTATAACAACACAGTAATCTCATTAAAAGCGTAAAACTAGTTAAGTATCAATGCGCCATAAGGGTGTGTATTCCCTACCCTATCACGAGGACGTGGCGAGGAGCAACAAATTTCAATAATTATCCGGAGCGGCGCGCATGAATAATAACAACCTATTTCCAGGGCCTGATCTGGAGCTCGTTACGCGCGGGCGTGGCCCTACTGTCGCTGCGGGCGCCCTTTATAGCCCTTCCGCTGCGACCGCCCTGCAGCTCGGTAGAGAGGTTGCCGCCGCCGCCGCCTCAATCAACCCCGCCCGCCTTCGGCGCTGTCGCCGTCGACGACGCCGACCACGACGCCGACCACGACGCCGTCCACGACGCCGTCCACGACGCCGTCCACGACGCCGTCCACGACGCCGTCCACGACGCCGTCCACGACGCCGTCCACGACGCCGTCCACGACGGCTCTCACGTCCACCATCACGACGTCGCCGCCGACAATGATGACGATGCCGCCACCCCAATCAATCGTGGCTTCGGTTGATTGATTGATTGATTAGTGAGATCAGGCGCGTCAACTGTTGAGATCATTATAACCGTAAGTATAGTGCATGCTTTACATCTCGAGAGGTGCCGGTATTCTCTCGTTGGATGGCGAGATCCGACGCCGACCTAGGTCGGCTTTCACGGATTTTCCCCAACCAGGTTTCTCCCACCAGCATGACACCGCCCCAGCCGAGACGAGCTCTAGGCTCCCAACTGGTCTCCCGAGAAGTGTGATAGTGTATATCATGCCTTCGGCAAAGCCTTTGAAGACGACATCGACGATTCCAACGACGACGCCCACATCACTGATGGCATCCGCAACGGCGACCACGGCGACACGGCAACAACACGACCACGCCGATGGCATCGACGCCGATGCCGTCGACGCCCACATCACTGATGACAACCCCGACGACGACGCTGATGACCACGACAACGCTGACGACCACCGCGGCGACAACACCACTGATGCAACCGCCAACAATGATGACGACGTCGCCACAACAACCAATCATGCTTTCGGCGCCGCCGTCTACGCTGACAACAAACATCACGTGACCATGACACGGACGACGTCGGCGAATGATCACTCGTAAGATCTTTATCGATGACGAAAATGTTTAAACTGTCCGTATTATCAATTACGTAATTTAACGAAGAGAAAAGTTGAATTCATAATGTAAATATCAAGGGGCAAAAATCATTTCTGAAAACAATTTATTTTTCAATTAGACGTGTGTGTGATATTTTTGTTGGTTTTTTTTGTTTGTACCCTCTTCTAATTGCTTCGTAACAAATGTGGATAACCATAGTATTTTCTTGGGAAGTTCGGAATTTAAAATTAACTCTTGTCATGAGAAGACCATTCACACACAATTTAATGAATTATACTCAAAATCCATTTTTCGTATAATAATGTACAGGATTCATATGACGCACACGTGTTAACTGTAGTCCCGAAAATTCTCGCAAGTGTCATTATTCAGAGATTTTTTTGGTGAACAAGTGATTTTAACAGAACAATTGGAAACAGAAAAAGGAAAATGTTGAGCGGCACATTCAGTGTTCTAAGGAAGATATCAGAAAGTACATACACTTCCACATCCTTGGGAATCACTTTGAACTACAGGGAAGCATTTGTAGTACTTCTACCTTTTTCCCGAAGTTACTCGCCTTGCAAGTTCAGAGTTCTTGACAAAAAAATTGGAAATATATACTTCAGACACTTTCGGCGTTTCCCATTTCCAGTGTTTAATTATAAACGTTATTAAAATTTTATCTGAAATTTGAGTCCATAATTTTAAGCAGCTGCGCTCTTCTCCAATTTCATTCATGTATAACTGCAATAAAATGTACAAAATGTTTTACAGGAATTCCAAGAGACTGAAATAATCGATGTTCTTGTTATAAAAATTCATGTTATCCGACTTTTTATATTTATCCTCATTTGTACATTTTTTAGCAAGATCCAAATTTTGTTCATTTGACGACCAATTTCGTGTTAAACGAGTTCGTGCTAACGAAGTTTCCTGTATATTTCTTCGCCTCTTGCTCTGTTGACAGGCGAACCCAGTTTCACACGAATTCCAAGGAACTGAAATAATCGATGTCCTTGTTATAAAAATTCATATTCTCCGAGCGAGACCCACATTTTGTTCGTTTGACGACGAATTTCGTGTTAAGCGAGTTGGTGCTAACGAGGTTTCCCGTATTTTTGTTCGCCTGTTGCTCTCTTGATAGGCGAAGTTGGTTCGCGGCGTTCTCTCCCCCGGGCGCACTCCAGCCACGCGCTGGCACAGGCGCCCCTGGTGCACCCACAACCTCCTGCACGCCGCGCGCGCTGAGGCCCGGGGCGCCGATGGGGCAGCCCGGCGCCCATTACCAGGAGCAGCCGAGCACAGCGCGCCTCTTCACGCCGAACCGGACACGCCCGCCCCCGCGCCACGCCCCACTCCTCTCACCCCGCGCCCCACTCCTACGCACCGGGAGCGGTGGCTCAGTGCATCAACTGATGTCGCTGCAGCGCCTCTGACCGGGAGGACCTAGGTTCCCACTCCCCACGGCGGCAGGATTTTCGACACTGGCTTTTCAGGTAGGTCGAATTCAGTCGCTGTCTGGAGGAGAATTCTAGCGGCCGGCTGCTCTGATCGGTAGTTTTCCGTGGTTTCTCCGATCAACACCAGGCGAATGCCGGAGCAGTATCCTACCAAACGGGCCACGGACCGCGCGCGATCTTCCCTACCTCTTCCGCGTCCTATCCTCTCCCCTTACGCACACACACTTACACTGACATGCACTACACTACCACATGTTCCGGGAGACCGGTCGGGAGCTTACAGCTTGTCCCGGCTGGGGCGGTGCCCCGCTGGTGGGAGAGTCCTGGTTAGGGGGAAACCGATGATAGGTCGGCGCCGGATCTCGCCGTCCAGCGCGGGAAGATCACCGCCATCTCCGCAGGGAAAAACATGCACTACACTTACGGGACGAATGACCTAACCTGTTGAGGCGTCCGGAATCACTAATCAACCAACCAACCCACCACCCTACGCCACACTTCAGCACCTCCGACCAAGCTCCCCGATCTTCGCCGTTCGCGTCTCAACACCCTCACCCACCCTCCATCGGCATTCCTCAACCCCTCATCACCCGTGTTCAATGACGTGACTCTCAACTTGCTCTTCATGTTCCGATCCATACAACCCGACGTCCCGTAACCTGTTCCCTCCACGATTATCCGTCACCGTTCTCCCCAACTCACCTCCCCCAATCCCCTTCTTCCTCCTGCTTTTGCGCTCGCGGCGAGTCGAGAAACGTAACGAGGCGCTTTCTAATGGCCATCGTCGGTTTCTCGCCCCTCCCTCCCCCCCCCCGGACCCCGACGGCTGCAGGGCATCCGAGGAGCTTCCGATTGCGGTGGCGACGGCGAGCAGACAACACCTGCTCCGAAGCGATTTGTTTCGCATCGGGAGGAGACCAGAGGCCTCCCTCGCATGG
The DNA here is from genome assembly GCA_011170035.1 of Teleogryllus occipitalis. Classification (NCBI taxonomy): domain Eukaryota; kingdom Metazoa; phylum Arthropoda; class Insecta; order Orthoptera; family Gryllidae; genus Teleogryllus; species Teleogryllus occipitalis. The sequence goes on along the minus strand of BLKR01000646.1, from coordinate 322,397 downwards.
CGTGGCCCTTCCCTCCGTTGAGTTGTCTGTAATACTCTGCCGGTGCGGTCCGACGATCAATTAGATTTGATTTGATGATTTTTTTTCGTGTTTCCGGGCGCGTCAACTGCTTTAGTAATTAGTTCCGTAAGTGTAGTGCATGCTTTTTTCTCGGGAGATGGCGGTGATCTTCCCCCGCTGGATGGCGAGATGCGGCGCCGACCTACCGTCGGCTAGCGGGGTTTCCCCCTAACCAGGACTCTCCCACCAGCGAGGCACCGCCCCAGCCGGGACAAGCTCTAAGCTCCTGATCGGTCTCCCGGAATATGTGGTAGTGTAGTGCATGTTAGTGTAAGTGTGTGTGTAAGGGGAGAGGATAGGACTAGGAAGAGGAAGGACAGATCGCGCGCGGTCCGTGGCCCGTTTGGTAGGGTAATGCTCCGGCATTCACCAGGTGTTGATCGGAGAAACTACGGAAAACTACCGATCAGAGCAGCCGGTCGCTCGAATTCTCCTCCAGGCAGCGACTGAATTCGACCTAGCTGAAAAGCTAGTGTCGACAATCCTGCCGCCGTAAGGACTCGAACCTTGAACCTCCCGGTCAGAGGCGCTGCAGTGACATCAGTTGATACACTGGGCTACCGCTCCCGGTTCCGAAGATGAAAAATGAGCTACGTGAAAGTATTAATGAAGTTAAAAATTGCATTAAGAGAGGTAAAATACAGCATGCGAAACATTCAGCAAAATACTAGTACAGTAAACCCTCGTTAACACCAATTTCAAGAGCCTGAAATAATCTGTGTTTTTGTTATAAAAATTCGTGTTATAAGATATTTTAAATATATCATTTCTAAGCTTCTTAGCTGGACAAAATTTTGTTCGTTTCACTGAGAATTTCGTGTTAAGCAACTTCGTGCTAACGAGCGTTTCTTGTGGTTTCAATTTTTAAGCGATTGAATTAATGTAACGTAGTATGTAAGAAATGTGTCAACTAAGGATTCCAAGTAAACGAGATCTCTGATAAGATATCAAAACTTGAATAAAAAATGAAAAATAATCAGTGGCATTATGTATAAAGAAGACAGTTTCCTTTCAGTCGTCAATATCACTTTCAATAGCTTCCCTTTCAATTGCTTGATGCTACACGTCATATCTTCTATACACACTGTGACATCCTCTTCATATTCGCCTAGCCGCAGAAACAAATTGCCTCAACCATTTGGAATAGGTGACCTTTGACCCCAACCTCTTGGCTTCGATTAGGAAGTTAATAAGGATATCAAAAGAATCATTGACACATCTGGTGTCGTCAAGTTAGATTCACGTGTCTTCTTCGTAGTTCCAATAATAGAGTGTGCTGTATTGTTTATTTGCGTTACATATTAGTGTTTTTATTTTTGTATTTAGTTTTACTTGATTAATTATATCAAATGTAAGCATATTTTTAATCAAATTAATATTCAAGAAGCGTTTTATCATTTTCGAAATGTCAAGAAACCTTGACAACACCAAATTAAAAGATGTTATAACGTATTTGTTTCACTAAATGCCCTGAGAGTTCTTAGCATTATTTAATCTAGAAATAGTAGACAAAGAAGCCGATATACAGTACAAAAGATCAGAAAACTTTACGTTTCCTTTCTATAGTATATTGCCCAAAGCAATGCATGGGTAGTTTTAAATGAATTACTTTTTTTTATTCGCGTTTATGGTGTACAACAACTTTTTTCTTCCAATCTTAAAATTTTATTTTTTAGCCCCTCCCCCTTCCTTAATAGTAATAAAAACTTTCTAACGATTTCCATAATAATAGCTTAACACGATCTCAAATTGTTGAAAGCAATATTACAAGATGTTCACACATGTAATTACTTCAAAACAAATTAAAATAAATGGAAATAAGTGTAGATAATTAAACATAATTGACAGAAAAATCAAAGCAATTAAGTCAAACGTTTGAAACAAATTTCTAGTCATCAAAAATCAATTTACGCGCGAATAGAACCTCACCGCTGCCCTGTTTCCACTTGAAAATTATGACCTCGACGAGTTGAGAAGCGAAACAACGGTACAAACTTCCCACAAAATATCGTGCCACTGAATAATGAGATGCCTCGCCCCCCCCCTCCATTCCCAAGGTGCGGGAGCAGCTTCCCCTGCTTCTTTCTGAAACGAGCGATTTAAGCCGAGCAGCGCGGAGCGGTGAGGAGGCGGGCGCGAGGGGGCGGGCGCGAGGGGGCGGACGCGAGCGGGCGGGCGCGAGGGGGCGGACGCGAGGGGGCGGACGCGAGGGGGCGGACGCGAGAGGGCGGGCGCGAGGGGGGGCGCGAGGGGCGGGCGCGAGGGGCGCGAGAGGGCGAGCGCGGGGCGAGGGGGCGGGCGCAGGGGGCGGGCGCAGGGGGCGGGGCGGCGCGGGGGCGGGCGCGAGGGGGCGGGCGCGGGGGGCGGGCGCGAGGGGGCGGGGGGCGGGCGCGAGGGGGGGGCGCAGGGGCGGGCGGGCGCGAGGGGGCGGGCGCGAGGGCGAGGCGCGAAAGGGGGCGGGCGCGGGGGGGCGAGGCGCGAGCGAAGGGGCGGGCGCGGGGGTGGGCGCGAGGGGCGAGGCTGCGGGGGCGAGGAGGCGGGCGGGGCGAGGGAGCGGCGGCGCGAGGGGGCGAGGCGCGAAGGGGCGGGCGCGGGGGTGGGCGCGCGGGTGAGGCGAAGGAGGGGGCGTAACGAGGGGCGCGGAGGGCGTGGGGCGGAGGGGGCGGATGGCGGGAGCAGCTTGGCGCTCTCCAGCCTGGTTCCGTCCGCCCCCACCTACCACGCCCTCTTTTCTCGCTTCTTCGCCTTACAGTGCCAAGTTGACGGGCGAGATGTGTTGTTTGCTGTACACACTCTCCTATTATAGCACTCTAACTGGAGAATGGTGCATTGGTATTGGCGTAGTTCTTTACAGATCATCAATGCCATATACGTGTCATTACTATCGTAATATTCCCAAAATCATTGGCCAGTGCTTCATAAAATTGTTAATCGTCAAATCACTACCATTAACGCATGTGATTTATTTTCTTTGCATTCTTGGCCAATCTTTCTATGTCGTTATATATCATAGAGTAAAAATCGAAAGTATGTTTTGGTCGGTATTACCATTTATAATCTATATTTTCTCCCTTTACTTCATGTTTCTTCCTGCCTTACTTTTCTCTCTCTAGTTACCTCGGTTTCTCACATTAATCTCTTTCTCTCACCCGTATATTATTTTTCTTTTATTGTTTTTTCTTCTTTTTGAATGTCTAGCTTTCTTTGCTTATCTCGGCCACAAAATCTTTCGCGTCCTCATTAAGTCCTCTGCATTCTTTTCCTTGGAAAAATGGGGAGGAATAATATATTAAAGCGTTTATGTTTTACAACGCACCATTGCCCCCGACCACGTCCTTCCTCAGGCCCGCCCTCCTTCACTTCGATCCACCTCCTCCCCTCTGGCCCAACTCCGCCCTCTTTCCTTCGCAGTGTGGCGCGCCCCCCTTAACCCCAAATTCCATCTCCATCCCCCGCCGGGCGGGCTCGGCCTCTAACGAGCGAGTGTTTGGGGCATCTCTCAAAGTTCCAGGGGCGTCGTTTGATTAATGGAAAAGCAATAAACGTCACAATGAGCGACCGATACGAGCCCCGCCGCGCCTGATCGCCAGGGCGCGCTGAGCCCCGCCGCCCCTGAGCCGCGCTGAGCCGCTGCGCAGTGATTAGGGGGACAGCGTGCCCCGAGGGGGCCCGCGCCGCCCAGTGCTTGGGATATCCCTGACACAACGCGGCGCACGGCCGACACGCGCCGCCCGGGGCGGGGCCCACGCGCACACACACGCACACGCGTATGTGCACGTACACGCGCACGCAGACGAGCACGCGCACATACACGCACACGCGCACGCGAACACACACGTACACACACAAACGTACGCGCACGTGTACACACACGTACACGCACACTTACACGCACACTTACACGCACACTTACACGCACACTTACACGCATACGCACACGCATACGCACACGAACACGCACACGAACACGCACACGAACACGCACACGAACACGCACACGAACACGCACACGAACACGCACACGAACACGCACACGAACACGCACACGAACACGCACACGAACACGCACACGAACACGCACACGAACACGCACGAACACGAACACGCACACGAACACGCACACGAACACGCACACGAACACGCACACGAACACGCACACATGCACGCACACAAACACATGCACGCACACACAACACAAACACATGCACGCATACACACATGCAACACGCGCATTCACACGCTGCAGGCGAAACAAGCCAGGCGAGGGGAAAGTCGTTTAGCAAATAAAAAGACGGCCCGGTCTGGTTCCTTTCCGTTCTCTGACGTCGGTTCCAGCGGGCTATTTAAATAGCCCTCGTAGTTCGTTGCTGCGGAGGGCTTACATAGATTTTTTAAAATTTTATTTGATTATTTTTTGCGACTTTTTTTCAACACATCTCTTAGCCCTTATTGGGCACTGAACGCATAGAAATCTGGAGTAATCACACGCAAATCCATATTAATTCAAACAATAAAAGCATACTAGTGGTTTTGATCAGTTTTTTCATGAAACAGTAGTCCATTGTTTTCTCACTTCTGTACAAGTCAAGAGTCGCTCTATGTACGAAGAGAAATGAGATTCCTGTACGATTAATTAGAACCTATCTGACTATAGTACTCAAAATATCGTTACGTAAATTCAGGTTTTCAGTCATTTTATCACTGTTACGAACAGTGGTAATATCAGTTAGCAATAGTATCCCTATTTTTCCAATTAGTGTTTTCAAATGTATTTCTACAACTTTATTGTCGTTTTTAACAGTATGACAAGTATAATCACAGACATTCTTACATTAAGAATCACTTTAGAAATAAAAGCCAATAACTATCAGAATATTTATTTACAAAGGTGGGCATATTAATAGAGGTTGGAAACATACACCTTTACACAATATTTCACTCACAAAATCCACACCTATTCAAATAGAGAAAATTCTGTGGTACTATCTACTGTCAAATGGAGGACGAAGTACACGCGACCTCAAGATAGTCGACGCAACAGCATGACGTGTGCGCGCTCAAACGGTCCCAGGCTAAGCTTATTTACCAGCAGGCCGCCTCGCCTCGCCTCGCCTCGCCGCTTGCACAGGCGCCACAATCAACTAATGCGCCGGGCGCTCACAGGGCGCGCCGCCGGCGGAGGATATGCGGATCTCTCGGCGGCGCCCGCCTCCAGGACCCCGCCCCCTGCCCCTGCCCCTGTGCCCCTGCCCCCCAGCCCCCCGCCCCCGCCCCTGCCTCTGTGCCCCTGTACCCCTGCCCCCCAGCCCCCCGCCCCCGCCCCCGCCCCCGGCCCCCCTGCGCCTGTGCCCATGCCCCCTGCTCCTGCCCCCTGCTCCTGCTCCCTGCTCCTGCCCCCCCCTGTGCCCCTGCCCCCTGTCCCTGTCCCTGTCCCTGTCCCTGTCCCTGTCCCTGTCCCTGCCCCTGCCCCTATGCCCCTGCCCCTATGCCCCTGCCCCAGCGCGCCTGCTCCTGTGCCTCTGCCCTTGCGGCCCTGCACCTGCCCTTGTGCCCCTGCTCCTGTGCCCCTGCCCCTGCCCTTGCCCCAAACCATTGTTCTCCGACGGACGAGGCGAAACCGTGGCAAGAACACGTGTTTCGCACTAAAAATGCAGTGAAAGCTGTCTTAAGCGGACGCCAATGGCAAAAAATTGACCGTTAATTCAAGTGGCCGCTTGTCAAGGTTATGAAGTTATTGGAAGCAGATCTAATAGTGCTAACTGCTATGGTCTGAAGTACGTTCTCTAACATTTTTATATACTACAAATGATAAATAAAAAAGTATTGGGATCATTTACCACTTCACGGCTAATATTACCATTGACTTATCGAGAAACTCGCCCGAAAAATCGAACAAGTAAACATTCCTTTAAGGTGTGATTCATACCCTGTAGAAACTATACAGCACGGTCGTCTGACGCCGGAGTTTGCGAATCCTATTCGCGCACGCGGTCGGCGCCACGAGTCCTTAATAAATTCCACAGAAGGAAAAACACGAGTTAAGAGAACCATAGGAATGCTGTGAAATTGGCGAAGCTAATGTGTTGAAGATTCATTGAGAGAAATATTTATTAAAACCATCTGTAATTACCTGGAACGGAAATCAATGCCCCTGCGAGATAAGCGACTGTGGACGACTGTGAGATAGTTGACTATAGAAGTCACTGTTCGAAGTAATCTGGCATTGTGACCGATCGCAGGAAGATATTAAATTAACATAAAAATCTCCACAATTTTCCGCCATCTAATTATAATATAGTTCAAACGCGCTTGAAATATCAATTGCAAATTGTACCGCTGGCAGCTCATTCAGGTAACGGCTGAAAAGGGGGAATATTTATATATGTCTTATGAAATCATCAATGGGTTTCACAAAAAAATAGTGGAAACGACGCTTTCTCGAGGTGATCCTTAGAGCACGCTTCACCATAACAAAGGGAAAAAGGTAACGTAAAGATATGTATGCAAGTATACTTTAAATCGACGAAATTCAACGACAATATTTTATTTTCACGTTTCACTCTTCTGTTTGGAATGTTCATCAGGTTTTCTTTTTGGTTAATGTACAATTTAATATATCATGAATACTGTATATTAACCAAAGAGATCCGCCGATGAAAATCCCAAACAGAAGACTAACATCCTGCACATGAAAGGCTGTCTTTCGGAATTTTTAACATGTTAAATTGATATAAGACATAAATTATAACGTATGTATGTATGCAAGATTTGCATTATACGAATACACAAAGTGCTCAATTTAGAGAACTTGTAGCTACCTTTCTTCTAATTGAGATATCAAACTTTTTGCGTCAGTACACCTTAAGCGTGTTTTTATATGATTTTTATGTCCTTTCGGCCAAAAATACTTCTTTGATGCAAGGGTTTTCTTCCACTCAAATCTTAGATCCCCTGCGCTTTGCAGTTTCCCGTTCTTAACGACGAATTGATGATTGCTTGTGGAGAAAATGATTCTATAGTTCTTGCTGCATTGGGTATGTTGCCGGAAGGTGACGAAGAAATGAAATGATGAGCCGCGGGAAAGCAACCGTCCTTTTGCAGACAAATAACAAAATAAATCAGTAACAATGCTCGAGATGTTTACTACTTTCACAACACTAGAGCATCGAGTGCAAATGGCGTAGAATTTGCAGTTAGCTCCAATTTATTTCACTTTTACTTGTTGGGAGAAAATCTGATGCCAATGAAGAGAAAGTTAATAGTAAATTAATGTAGAAGTTAATGACAAATAAAAATAAATTGTGCATTTGTGAGCGTCACGTATAAAAGTTAAATGATAAACGATGGAGAATATTTCTGTACTAAAGACACGACTTCAAAGATACACATGAATACCTAGTCGTTATCACCATGAGATATCCATGCATTATAATTTGGCACGATGGGATAAAAAAAATTCAACGTCACATTCGAACCCGTAACTCTAATACTTTATTTCAGAGTTACGGAATTCATATCATCACTATGAGGTCAGGTAATTCAACCACAGTCTAGACAAAATTTTACCGAAAAATTACTCCCTTTAAGAACCGTCTATGTTAAATATTCCGAACTTACAATACTACAGATATATGATAATTAATACAAGTAAGAGAATTTTAAAAGTTCCATGGACCTATAATTCATTTCGAAAATAAAAATTATTTCCCAATGTTCAAACACGCCACAAAATTAATGCTAACAGAACGTTTGGATACATAACAAATGATGAAGTGACAATGTCTGCTGGGCAGGGCTAATCAGTCATAATGCTATACAAAGTTCGCTGATCACTAAAACAATATTAGACATCCAAACACGTATCAATGGAAATCACTACAAAAGCAGATCACTCGTCACATGCTATTTGGTCGCTTATAAATCAAACCAGCCATGAAAAAATACTATGAAATGTTGATGTGTTTGGTGGTGTAACATTATCTTAACTAAATTTATCATGTTTATTTTTTTTTTACAAAACAAATAATATTTCTCGATTTTCCCGATCATGATACTTGAAGCGGAAGAAGGTGTCTTCTTTCAGATAACAAAATAAACGTTACAAAAAATTAATCAACGTTCAAGTAAAAGCCCAAAAATTACTACGGTTTATCATCGTTGAATTTATTGTGTAGTAAATACAGTAAAATATAAAAACGCGTTATCTATTGTTCTCACGAACACACGAGAATCATTAGAAAAGCCAAATTATTTATTTTATACTTAGCAAACAGTGTTTTTTTCACTTTTACGGAGCCCAGTAGATTGTCCCTACGAGGTGCCAATTTCACTTTAAAATGTTGCCTACATTTGTCCTACCTAATGCCGTGGTCTATCACTTAATGCTCTTTATATATTTTTATCTCAACCTGCGAGTATGAATACGATTACGTGAAATAACGAACTCCCCTCCAATTGACCCATTCCTGATAACAAGGTTATAAGAAGATACTCATTTTCTTAATGGTAACATTCATTTGCAAGAATAGTAATATAAAATTGGATATTGCACTTTTGAGGTATTGAGAGCAGGTTAGTGGATTGCATATCATTCTCCATGAGGAAGCATAAACATTTTTCAACAATACAGATTACAGAAACAGAACAAGTGAAGAACGTTAAAAAGAAGGAAAAACAGACGGAGCAACAATCTACCATCAACCTCTTCCCACTACGATCTCAACAGCAATTTACACGCGTCGGAAGCGCGACTCGCGGGCGGCAACTCTGGGCACCGCCCACCTGCGACGCTGCCGGCGCCACGTTCCGATTCACAAGGCCCCTTCACTCGCCCCCGGCCCCTGCACCCCTCGCAGCCTCGCCACGCCACAGTCCCCGCCGCACACTGGTTGAATCGGGCCAAAACCCTGGCCACAATGGCAAAATTCAAAGTGCGCGTTCGGAATTCTCACTCAGCACATCTCGTTCGGAAGACATTGGAGCACACTACTTCAGCTCCAGAACATTATTTCAATCCTTTTTGTCTTCCTCACGGTCTCGTAAAGTTATTGTTGCTCGAAACACTCGAATTTATTTCTTTTATCGAACTTTTATTCTTGTCAACGATGTTTGTGAAATAAAAAAAAGAGTTTAAATAGTTTTATAGATTATTTTTGTATTTCGGAATAGAAGACACTTTTGACTATAAGTCAGGTATATTTTTAAGAAAAAGTATCAAATAATTTTATGTATAATACGGCTGAATTCTAACACATAGAGCGGAACAATGTCAGTCACGTATATTGTGGGTTATATTTTTTGTCCTGCGTATTCCTGCCTCAATTACGTTTTTAGTTATCAAGTAGAATGCCCTTAATCAGAATAACACACATTTACCTGCACATATCTGCAAACTTTTTGTTCTATAACCTCTTTACTGCAATGCTTCATATTAAGATTTAACAGTCGATATCCCGGAATTGCCTTCTACGCAACAGGAAATTATTTTCTCTGTATATTTTTTTCGATTTCTCCTTCTTATAATTACTTTTAATAAGAAAATCACTGATATAAATTTTTGGAATGATAACAATATTAACCCGCGACCGCGAGAACTATTGTATCCATATTTCTACACACATCATTATTTTTATGAGTCTGTTACCCATTTCCAAACCGCCATTTTGAATAATGAAATTTCATTATGATATTCGAAATCAGTGATCTCCAGAACCCTATACGTATATTTTTATACATTTTTGTTTGATTTAAATGAGTAGATTCGCCATTTTGAAGCCGCCATTTTGAATTTGAAATTATTTTAATAATTTTGAAAAATTTGTTAATGATATTGAAATTCAGGGACCTCAAAAACCCATTGCTACCCATTTTTACGCAAATCCACTGGCATTCGCAATTATGACCAGGCTTTAGGCCCGATTGAACCAGTGTGCGCCGCCACGCACACCGCGCCACCCGGCCACCAGCCGCGGCGCGTGCAGCGATGCAGCGACTCTCCCTTTCCTGGCGGCGGCGGCGCGGTGGCCCATGGGACGCGCAGCGCCCTCGTTCACAAGGCTGATTCACGGCCGCCCGCAAAAAGACTGCGCGGCGCGGCGCGTCCGCGCTTTCTCGGCCAATGCACTTCCCAGCAGCCGCCGCCTCGCAACGTGCAAGGGGCACACCGCGGCGCTCCAGATGAAAATCACCTCTGGTCAAAGGCGAGGGAGACTCCCAGGAAACGTTCGTTCGTTAGTGATTCCGGGCGCGTCAACTGCTTAGGTAATTAGTCCCGTAAGTGTAGTGCATGTTTGTTTACTCGGGAGATGGCGGTGTTCTTCCCCCGCTGGATGGCGAGATCCGGCGCCGACCTACCGTCGGCTTGCGGGGTTTCCCACTAACAAGGACTCTCCCACCAACGGGGCACCGCCCCAGCCGGGACAAGCTCTAAGCTCCCGACCGGTCTCCCGGAATATGTGGTAGTGTAGTGCATGTTAGAGTAAGTGTGTGTGTGTGTGAGGGGAAAGGATAGGTCAAGGAGGAGGAAGGACAGATCGCGCGCGATCCATGGCCCGTTTGTGAGGGTACTGCTCCGGCATTTGCCTAGTGTTGATCGGAGAAATCACGGAAAACTACCGATCGGAGCAGCCGGGCGCTAGACTTCTCCTCCAGACAGCGACTGAACTCGACCTAGCTGAAAAGCTAGTGTCGAAAATAGTGCCGCTGTCAGAACTCGGATCTAGAACCTCCTGGTCAGAGGCGCTGCAGTGACATCAGTTGATGCACTGAGCTATCGCTCCCAGCGCCTTGCAGTGCACAACAATGGACAGTGGAAACAAACCACCACATCCACCACATGCTCAGGAATGCGAAGAACATGAAGTCGCACCTCTCTTTCGTCTAAACTCGTTATCAGTATTGCCCTTATCATTCCACACACACGCGCTCGGTTATTACATACAAATATTTAAATATCCATATTTTGAAACATTTCCGCCATCGACAAACAAAACTTGAAAGTAGAACCAAATGCATCTAAAGACATAATGGCGTTTTGGCTTCTCAACCTTATTGCGGCTTTATAAACATGGCAAGAAATTCACGATTTTCTAGTTAAAAAAGTAAGACTGCTAATAGCTAAAAATGAAACTCGTAATGGTGACGAGAATAGCATCCTGAATCAGACGAGTAGAGGTGCTTCGCAACACGCCGTTAAGCGGGCCAACATGAGGAAATCTCTGCGCATATAGCGACAAATCCCGACACCCAGACGGCGACGCGCGTCGCCAAGGTCAACGACGAAGCGACAGACCTCATGCTGAACCTGTCGAGGCACCTGGTGCGCTCTGGAGGGACTGCGAACTCTGCGCATTGCTTTACTACTCGCGCAACTTTTCTTGAACGATGACCTTGCTTCCCCCTCCCTTGAATGACCTTGCTTCCCCCTCCCTTGAGCAATACACAGTTGAAGGCATAAGCTTGAAGCGAGCACTAATAACAATATTCCAAACATTAAAATTTAGTTGGCGCGGAACAGAAGGTAGTCAGAGCTAGTTGCTTTCATAGTCGAGAACTTATGTTCAGCTTCATTACCATTATCTAAACAAATATCTGAGACAGGTCAGGACCTTCAAGGGAGGCACCTAAAACTCTTATCTACTGTCCCTGCTGTTGCCTACCCAGAGCGATGACCTGGCCGCACACGTAGCAGGTTTGACTTTGATTTTCCAGAGGTTGTCATTACTGTGAATACTCTAGTGGCCGACTTTGTAACTAATACCCCCACTCCGCCCGCATTTCTTCAATATATCGTTCAAGAAAAGTTGCGCGAGTAGTAGGTTGTGCAGCGTGGCGATGATATAAATCAATTTATTTAAGTGGAAGTGACATTTTTAAGTCACTGATTTAAATCAACAAAACGTTTTTCTCCTTTTCATCATTTTTGTGCAATCTGTACCTTTTTTGACCCACCATCATTTCCTTTAATAAAAAATCCACATTAATTGTTTACAAAAGTGCAGACAAGCAATTTATAACATTAACTGAATACAGGAAAAACGATGTTAAAACAAATTAATTTGCCCCACGATCTACAAGCAATGTCGTCTTTGTTGGTAAATTTGCATTCAACACAATGTCCCATCCCTGCAACACGTGAGGAACAGAATTTCGCTTCCATTTCATTCACAGAATTCCCCAGTTTCAAAGTATAACACGACACTGGGGGTCAACATTGAAAATAAAAGAGTTCCCATCGGGACCAAACCAGTTGAGGTGGCGAGCATGCTCAACGAATGAATTTCCCGCAGGTCCGAAATTATTGAAATAAACAAAATTAATTATATTTTCTCCGAGGGAGCGATCAAATACACATTACATATCAACACGCATAAAGTAGTTATACAGTGACAGACATTTTAATCCCCCAAAATATACAGTTACACTGTCAGGCATTTCCGAATTACTTTAATGTAAATTACATTACAGCAATTAGCATGAAAGCACATTAATTTAATGAACACATGTTCATTATAATGCAAGAGTCAAAGCTCATATTTGAATAATCATGGTCATATCTGGAAGAAATGAATGAGTTATCTTGATGGACTGGCGATTATGAATATATGATATGAATGGTGCGAGGCAGGGGAAACGGGAGAATATCTCTTCATTAAATCTACACTGATTTTCACTTTTGTATTAAATTGAATGTACAAATATATAAAGATCTTTTTAATGTATAAGCTTCCAGGAAGTTTCATGTAAAATACAATAATCTACGATAAAATATCCGAGATATAGGAGATATCAAACCACAATAGTAGGCAAATAAATTTACTTTGCAGAAAATTCAGCCATACATGTGTTTCGGGAAATTTTTCCCATCATCAGTGGCTCTACAATATAAAATTAAATTCACAAATTAGCATTTGAAAAGCTGTAACTTACAAGGAAACGCATAATCTACTTGAACATTAAATTATTTAATTACAGTACTTACCCAAGTAAATAATTATACATTGAATTATGCAGTGAATTTAATTTTATATTGTAGAGTCACTGATGATGGGGAAAATTTCCCGAAACACGTGTATGGCTGAATTTTCTGCAAAGTAAATTTATTTGCCATATTTCTTTGCCTGGCGTTGGATTTAATCTACTAACAAAGGTCTGTATCATGGGATGATCAAGTTTAAGATGATAACATCCATAATTGTCTCAAACACTTCATCACAGATTACTTTCGGTGCTTGCAACGGAGAGACACAACATCAAGGACAAACAGCAAAGCGTTGCAGTTCGCCACAATCCACGTTGCACGCCGAGGAAACCGGTTCTCCTGCGCTAAGCTCATCGCACGTGGCGAATAATTTGCCTTGATCATGTTCCCTCCACCGAAGCATGTTCTTCATGGCAAACACTTCTTCGCCAGTGATGGGATAGCAGTTTGCTTCAATGAGCTTCTACAACGCCAAGATCTATGAAAAACCATTCATTCTTTGCTACAGCACTATACTCACATTTCCAAGTCTTCAGACAGTTTAATAGGGGACCAGCATCACAATATATCAATCATGAAAATGTGAAACATATCATTTCCACCTTTTTTATAGTCTCGAATTCGCTCACACTTTACGGATTAAGAAACTTGTTATTATAACGTGTATGCACTATTATAATCTCGTGAACCAGTTTATGCAGTTTTAAATTATCTGTCAAAGTAATGTGACTAAAAATCCCAGGAAAATCTCTTCATAATCTGAGCCCCTCTCTGCCATACAGCACAACGTAGGCAATAGCATGTTTCTTTTTGCTGCATTTATAATACAACCTATTACGGAAAGCTATTGAATGGCATACGTGGTTGGCTTTTAATTTATTGAGGTTTGCGGTAAAATGTTATTTGTAAATGATCAGCCTTTCTCTGTGGTAAAAATATTGAAAATGGAATATTAAAAATGTGGTCGCTTTATTGTCTGCTCTCTTTTGCATCCCACCATACAGTTGATGTTTAAATATTGTTTCAGCTTATGTCCGAACCAATGTACTACAGTTATATACAGAGAAATTTCTCGCACATCTTTCAAACTGTACACAATTGACAAAACATTCTACTTTCGGAGATAAAAAAAATGGGCGATGAAAGTCATTATGAGCGTACTAATACCTCATGCCTTGGCGGTCTTTCAAATCATTGCCTTTCATTACATACCTTTTTCTTTTCATTTTTCACATATTTAGTATAATACCTACTGCTAACATTGTGTGGTTAATATAAAAGAGATGTTCTCAAGTATTTTCTCCCGCGTGGTTGCTTCCTTGGATTTCAAAAGATTGGAAAGCGCAAATAGAACCGGATTTAGGAACTGCGGTGCACCCAAGCACAAAATAGGGTTGGGCCCCCTCCCGAAAAACAAATCCTGTAGATTTATTAAAACACGCTCAATATAACAGAGTATATCTTTGTACAAACAAAAATGAAACTTAACAAATTGCTTGCAGACTTGATCATCTATTATATTTTTTAATTAAGTATATTTTTTAATTTGCCGTCAAAAATACATGATGTATTTGTAGGCAAATTAAAGTAAACAGCATCATTTTGTGGATATGTTTTATTGCTCCAACGAATGTGTTTTATTATCCCACAGCTCCTGAAATGCGAACATTTTAAAATACTTAATATCGAGTACTGGAAGTAGATTTTTCAACGGGAACTTAAGAAATGCTTTCTTAAAAAATAATCTCTTTCTTAATAAAGAAACTAACTGTAAATTTTAACTTACTAAAATGTTTCAAACGTTTTACAGCAGCTATGCGAATATGACGATTTAAATTCTGACTTCTCCATTTCCTAACCTGCCTTAGAAATGGATGTATCATCTTTCAGGTTATTTGGCGCCTCTGGATGCTGGCACCATCTCAAGTCACACTAAACCTGTTAGGTACCAAGTTAGAAAAAATCCTAACCTAAAAGAATGTCGTAGAAGTACTGATTTGTTTTTTAACGAAAGATGGAATACATTATATCAGTGTATGATAATCTTCGTTTATACACAATACGACTTACCTCTGTTGAACTTGTTTGATTTAAAATATATATAATCAACAAATTGTCACACTAATTACCTCGAAGGATAGCTGTAGTTGCCATTTCTACGACGTATCAAACAGATGTGCGATATCACTCATCAATTTTGTCTACTTTGCTTACACAGCGATTTTCCTAAGGATGAGGCAAAGTAACAGCTAGTACTGGCAACATAACTGAAGGTTCTGTGGTCGTTGTGCCCTCGAGCCCATCAGACTCTCTTCCTGAATTTGTTCGTTTGCAGTTGGCTAACTTGTAAATGGCTTCGACACTTCCTTTTGTCATGTCCTCGTCCGACAAAAATATACTGCGCCGCGAGAAATAATTGAAATTAGGAAGTGCAGTGTTATGTGCTGTACTGCAAAAAAAAAATCCTATAAACATTACATTGAATTTACTTTTTGTGTCATAAATATTATGTTTATTTTAAAACCGGGACTTGAATGCGAGATGCGTAGCGGTGCACGTATTTCTGGCTTAAAATCAATTTTCTTTCTATTTACATTCGAAGCAGTTTTCTTTTACAGATTGCGAGAGCATGTTAAGAAATTTTCCTCATACGTAATTAAATTTAAATATTTCCCGGACTCGCGTACGTGCATATACCTCAGCGAAACTCTTAGACTTCTGTATAGGGATGTTTTCACAGGAGCCATAACCTAACACTTTACGAAGGGGCGTGGCTGAACAGCTGTCGCGGCGGAGAGATACTTCTCTGAAATACATGTGATGTTCACTTGTTAAGCGAACTGTCACTTTGGCTCATCCTCAGGAAAATCATTCTATACCAATGAAGCGTTCTATGTAAATTAACTTACCGGATTATCTGACTCATAAATAGCAGAAGAGCCAAAAACGAGGACTTCAACGAGAAAGAAAGAACCCCAACTGCAAAAGGTTGCATGAAAGCATACTTCATCGAGATAAAACGACCAACGCCTTAAGGTTTGGGTTTTTCTAACGTGGCGGCTGAGGGTAGTATCTCCAAGACGGAATTCGGCACGATTTTTCGAGTCATTCTCAGTCCTGCCGCTAGAGTCGCTTGATCTGCAACTCTACTTGATGCGGTCACGGATCATGCGACATCTGGCGGCTGGACCAAGAAAAACGCAAAAAGTCATTCCTTATTCCATCTTGGAGATACTACCCTCAGCCGCCACGTTAGAAAACCCCCAGTATAGTGCTCGACTGAATGACACGCGTCGAAGAAACGGCCATCGTGTAGTGGCGGCGTTCCACGCGGCGAAAGCGCACGTGGACGGCGCAGCGGGGCAGGGCAGCCGCAGCAGGGCAGCCGGCACGCCCTATCGGCCCTTGCATCTGCCCCCCACCCCGGCGAATTACGAGCGCTATCTCCACGTGCCTCCTCCAGGGCAATTTGCAACGCCATCGCGATACACCCGCCCCACGCCGCGCCGCTTAGCGATTACGACACAGCAGCGCAGGGGCGCACCGGAGCGGTGGCTCAGGGCATCAACTGATGCCACTGCAGGGCGTCTGACCGGGAGGTCCAAGGGTTACAGTCACGACAGTGGCAGGATTTTCGACACTGGCCAGATGGATAGGTCAAGTTTAGAGGAATATTTGGAGGAAAGGCTATTTGGAGGAAAACTCTAGCGACCGTCTGCTCTGCTCGGAAGTTTTCCGTGGTTTCTCCGATCAACACCAGGCGCATGCCGGAGCAGTACCCTACCAAACGGGCCACGACCGCGCGCGATCTTGCCTTCCTCTTTCTCGTTCTATCCTCTCCCCTTACACACACACTTACACTAACATGCACTACACTACCACATATTCCGGGAGACCGGTCGGGAGCTTAGAGCTTGTCCCGGCTGGGGCAGTGCCCCGCTGGTGGGAGAGTCCTGGTTAGGGGGAAACCCCGAAAGCCGACGACAGGCCATCACCGTATCTCGCCATCTAGCGGGGGACCACCGCCTCCTCCCGAGGAAAAGCATGCACTACATTTACGGGATTAATTACTATCCCGTTATCACTAATAACGAACTAACGAACCTACCGAGGAGACGGGAAAGCGAGAGTGTCTGAGGGCGGTCCGCGTCGCCACGTACGGTAGACGGCTACATATCATCTTCCTTCGACTGGTCAACATCACTCTGACCAGCGCAACCTTCAAACGCTTGGTATTAAACCTGTATTTCTGAAATTAGCTTTGAAGCACCATCCAAAAAGTCTGCTTCTGGGCCAGCAACAACAAGTGGAAACATTTTCATTCAGCGCGTGACACTCAAGTGGGTTCCTAGCGTACTAAGCTCTGGAACACGATATTCTATTAGTATTTACTCATTTTCGGGCCTGTTCCGCTCAGTTTGTCAAGAATCGGCCATCAATGTGTCTTCGGGACATCGTGAACAGCGCGAGGTGGAAGTAAATTAAAGTCCCTAACTTTGGCAGCAATTATATGACTAGATCTTTGGACGTAGTTTATGTCGTCGTTTTCTCACCGTCTCCTTTCTTTCCTTACATCTCCATCACTCTCTTCCTCTCTTTTCTTCATGTGTGAATGCTGGCAAGCAAAAAGTGCCGAGAGTGGTTCCAACTCCAGTTGTGCATTGAGTCAGGATACATCTGCGCCGACAAGCTGCATATTCGCTGGCTCGAGCGCGTGTTTGCTTTGTTCCGATGGGTTGTCGGTCATCAATCGGCCATCAACGCGGGGCGGGGCGGGGCGCGGCGGGTGCGGGGCAGGGTGGGCGGGGCGTGGGGCATGGCGGTGGGAGTGGGCGTGGCGGGGCGGGACGGAACGGGTGGACAGGACGGTCGGGCGCGGGGGGGCGGAGCGTGCCACGGTGCATGCCGTGGCATGGCGGGGAACGTGGCGGGCCGGGCGTGGCGGGGCGTGGCGGCGTATGGGGCGTGGCATGGCGTGGGAGTGGCGGGAGTGGCGGAGCGTGGCGGGGCGTGGCGGAGCGTGGCGTGCGGACTGGCGGAGCGTGGCGAGCCGTGGCGGGGCGGCGGGGCGTGGCGGAGCGTGGCGTGGCGTGGCGGGACGGGGCGGAGCGCGGCGCGGGGGCGTGACGGCACGTGTCGGGGCGGGCGGGGCGGAGCGGACGCGGCGGGGCATGGCGCGGCGCGGTGCGGCGTGGCGTGGCGCAGGGGGGGGCTGGGCGGGGCAGGGCGGGTGGGCGGGGTGGGCCGGGTAGGGTAGGGCGGGGCGGGGTGTGGGGCATGGCGCGGCGTGGCGCGGGTGGGGCGGGGCGGGGAGGGGCGGGGCGACGCGGCTGCCGCAGGCGCGCGCGTTTGGCACACACGGGCATCGCATCGCCCTCCGGCGCGTTTGTTCAGCGAGCGCGCACGACTTGGCCCTTTGTTAACACGGCGGCCATGAACGAGTGAGTCGTCTCGCACACGCGGGTTTGTCTTGGCTGGTGTTGACGCTCACTATTAGAGCGCCAAGTCGGAGCAGGTGAGCTGAGAAGGCGAGAAGGCAACGACGCGACGCGGCGAAAACTCAGAAAAATTACTGTGCTTATTCCCTTCGTTTATGGAAATCAATCATGTTTAAATTGAGTATATCTGCGACTGTTTTTAGAACAATTTTCAATGAATTGAATATTCTCTAATATAAATATTAAGCATGACAGTTTCACTATCCAACCGACAGTTCCAAAAAATGGAACAGGAGGAGAAAAGAAGAAAGAAAGAACTGTAAGAGAAAATGAATTAGAAAGAATGAGATAGAGACGAGGAAAGGGAGGTAAAGAGAAAAGATAAAGAGAATGTCGAGAAGTATGGAAAGGAGAAATAAAGATGATAGAGCCAAGGAGGAAAGTAAGAAAATGGTAAGTGGACGAAGTGGGAAGGGGAAGGAAAGCAGGAAGACGCAAGAAAAGCACGAAGATGCAAGAAAAGCAGGCAGATGCCAGAAAAGCAGGCAGATGCCAGAAAAGCAGGCAGATGCCAGAAAAGCAGGCAGATGCAAGAAAAGCAGGCAGATGCCAGAAAAGCAGGCAGATGCCAGAAAAGCAGGAAGATGCAAGAAAAGCCGAAAGATGCAAGAAAAGCAGGAAGATGCAAGAAAAGCAGGAAGATGCAAGAGAAGCAGGAAGATGCAAGAGAAGCAGGAAGATGCAAGAGAAGCAGAAGATGCAAGAGAAGCAGGAAGATGCAAGAGAAGCAGGAAGATGCAAGAGAAGCAGGAAGATGCAAGAGAAGCAGGAAGATGCAAGAGAAGCAGGAAGATGCAAGAAAAGCAGGAAGATGCAAGAAAAGCAGGAAGATGCAAGAAAAGCAGGAAGATGCAAGAAAAGCAGGAAGATGCAAGAAAAGCAGGAAGATGCAAGAAAAGGAGGAAGATGCAAGAAAAGGAGGAAGGAAAGGAAGATAAAGGAAAAGAAACGAAGGAAGGAAAGGAAGAGGAAGGAAAAAGAAAAGGAGGATGTAGCAAGAAGCAAAGAAAGCTAAAGGAAAAGTGGGAAAATGAAGAAAAGCAAAAGGAAAAGGGAAAGAACATGAAGAAGGAGAATGAAAGTAAGAAGAGAAGGAAACGAACGAATGGAAGACTATACGGAAGTATCAAGAAAACGAAAGGAAAGAAAAGGGAGGAAGACGAAGAAAAGAAAGAAGCGGAAGAAAAAGGAGGGGTTACAAGAAGAGGGTGGGAAAGGAAAAGGGGAAAACGAAGAAAAAAAAGAAGGTGAATAAAGATACGGAAAGAAGGAAGAGGAAGAAAAGGAAAGAAGGTGAATGAAGGTAGAGGTGGAAGAAAAGGAAGGAAGGAAGGTGAAAGAAGGTGAAGGTAAGGAAAGAAGGAAGAGGAAGAAAAGGCGGAAGGTGGCGTGGGGAGCGAAGCCGCAACGGTTTTGGCTCGTGGCCGCGAGCGCGTGGGCGGCGGCACGGCAGCCGGCAGGGCGCGAGCGGCGAATCTCGTCCGGCAACAGAAAGCGAATGACGGTGGCCGCTGGGCGGCGGCAGATCGATGGGGTGCACGACCTCCGCAAACACGACGGCCACGGCGCTGGCCACGCGGCCGCCGCGACCACTCCCCCTTCACGCCTGCCCACTTCCGACAAACCCACACAAGCTCCAAACAGGCCAAAACAATTTTCTTACAACTGTCACAAATGCTCCTTGGTTTGCCACAAATTCACAGCTTCACAAAGAATTACAAATTGACTCCCATATGACATACCTCTCAACCCAGTTCTATCACTCCATACCCCAAATTCCACACCCAACTTCAGACCCCGGAAAACGCATAGAACCAGAATAAAAAATAGATATCCATACCAGGCATTCCTAGTCAAATTTTCCGAAATAGATTGTTTTTAGAGGTGTCTGGAGAAGATTTCCACACCCAAAATTAGTTTGTAGTTTAATTTTAGGTAAATCAGAATGTAAGCCATTCAATACATATGTAAAGTGCATTATGTTCTGAGCTATGTATGCTCTGTAAATAAAAAAATATTCATCGCTTTAAATCTTATTATCGATCTCATACAGAATGAATGAAAATAAAATAATATTTATTATTTTTTTACGAAACTATGTAAAGAATAATCTGGAAAGGAAATGAAATTTTTCAAATGCCTTCAATTTGAGAATAAATTTAAGGCAAAAGACATTCGAATTTCCCATGTCACGAAAATTCACATTGTCAGTAAATAGCAAGGTCCAAAACTATTTTAAGTTCGGCGTTTAATTTAATTTTTTTCATATTTTTTTATTTGTTTTAATTTTTTGTTTGGCGCATATTTATTTGGAGATCAACGGAAGTTCTTCTACGCGCGTTTGGTGGCGTCGGCCCACTGTGCCCCGCGTCGCGTGAGAAGGCCCAGTGGCCTCACGTGAGGACGCCGAGCCGGCGTGTGTGGCGGGACGCAGGCAGGGCGAATGTAGATCGTCCGCGGATGCCATGGAGTCGCTGACCCTCGTGGCACCCGACTGGACACTGGACAATGTCAGGACTCAACGAGCGGGACACAACGGAACGACACACGCAGTGGGAAGTCGCAGCAAAGGGGCAGGAGGACATGGAAATAGGAAGCGACAGGAAATAGGGAAGAATATGACGTAAATACCATGACGTAAAGCCATTTATTTTCCTCGTGGCACCCGGCTGGACACTGGACAATGTCAGGGCTCAATGAGTGGGACACAACGGAAGGACACACGCAAAGAGAAGTCGTAGCAAGGGACAAGAGGACACGGAAATAGGAAGCGACAGGAAATAGGGAAGAATATGACGTAAAGACCATGACGTAAAGCCATTTATTTTCCTCGTGGAACCCGGCTGGACACTGGACAATGTCAGGGCTCAACGAGTGGGCCACAACGGCAGGACACACGCACTGGGAAGTCGCAGCAAAGTGACAGGAGGACACGGAAATAGGAAGCGTCAGGATATAGGAGAGAATATGACGAAGAGACCATGACGTAAAGCCATTTATTTTCCTCGTGGCACCCGGCTGGACAGGGCTCAACGAGCGGGACACAACGGAAGGACACACGCACTGGGAAGTCGCATCAAAGGGACAGGAGGACACGGAAATAGGAAGCGTCAGGATAGAGGGGAGAATATGACGTACAGACCATGACGTAAAGGCATTTATTGTCCTCGTGGCTTCCGGCTGGACACTGGACAATGTCAGGGCTCAACGAGTGGGACATAAGGGAAGGACACACGCACTGGGAAGTCGAAGCAAAGGGACAGGAGGACACGGAAATAGGAAGCGTCAGGATAGAGGGGAGAATATGACGTAAGAGACCCTGACGTAAGCCATTTACTTTCACTAAAAATTAGAATGGAAGGAAATAGGTTAGAATGGAAGGTATTGTTGAGAAAGCAGATTTACTACAAGTTACAGAATGGAATAGCAGCAAGAAATTTTTAGATAACATCAAGGTAGAAAAAAATTCGCCAATGTCTAAAT
Source organism: Teleogryllus occipitalis (assembly GCA_011170035.1). Classification (NCBI taxonomy): domain Eukaryota; kingdom Metazoa; phylum Arthropoda; class Insecta; order Orthoptera; family Gryllidae; genus Teleogryllus; species Teleogryllus occipitalis. The sequence goes on along the minus strand of BLKR01000646.1, from coordinate 300,377 downwards.
CTACGTCAATCCTCTGGTCTAGAAATGTGAGTATTGGAGATACAGTTCCTCTCTAAGTAGGACTCCTATGGAATAATAAAGCCTTCTGTTGAAATGTATGTGAAATTCATGAGTGAAGCAATGTCTTTATTTTCACGTGGGAATGATACGATCGTAATAGTTTTATAACAACTGAAATCGGCAAGCGAGAGCAAGTAATGGAGAGAACGCGAACGTCACTGGCCACCGTGCGTCGTGTGCTGGAGGCGGTGACGACAGGAACGAAAGTGTCAGGACGGATCCTTAAGAGGACAGAGCATCACTGGCAGCCGGTTTTCCATTAGGCGCGTTCCCGGTTGCCTGGGTGACTCAACCGCCTGCTCCTTGAGACAATTGCTCACCCAAACACAGTACACCTTCCGAGTATTCTTGGATTTTGACCTTGGGGGAGAAGCAGAGCGTCGAAAAGAAGAGTGTTACCTCACTCAACTGTTCCTATTTCTTAAATACCTTTAGGTGGACATATTTGAAAAGTCGAGCAATTTAACAAATTCAATTAAAAGAACTTTTCAGCAACAAAACAACTTGCTATGTAGCTATCACCAGACACTTGACGTATTCTAGAAAAAGTACAAGTTCTGCTATATGTTAAATAAATTACAATATCAGAAACAGCACGATCAGAACATTAATTTAAAAAGTCATTCATTAGTTTTGCTTTTCTGACATGCACGAACTAAGAACACAATATTTTGTGTTGTTATGGATCTTTTATTATGACCACGAACAATTACGAGGATCACAGTTAACCTGTGAAACTTTCCACTAATCTCCAAGTGTAGTTACAGAGATTTATCAAAAATCGTATCTTGACCTTCCCCATCAACATGGGGGGTGTACACGTCTCCTCGCAATTTTTTTGGCGTGTGGGGTACGTATACCAAAATCCGGAATGCCCGGTAATATGATCTTATCTTTTGTATCTCCCCAATAATTTGGTGATGACTCCAATGGTGTTGACGTACTGATTAGTCATAAGAAACATTGCGCTAATACTATTGAAAACGCTTTAGATTCGTGATACATGCAAGATGACACACAAAGAATGTATGACACTGCCCTATTGAATGAAAATCTGCCCTATTGAGTATCACGCCGTGAATACGTCTTTTCCAATACAAAAAAGAACGCGTAACACAACATTACTAGACAGTTCAGAAGTCGTATAGTTTAGACGGAGACACGCCGCAAGTGGCCCGTATCTTCGATCAAAGAATAACGTGCACCCAAAAGAAACGAACAAAACATTCGACAATGTTGCCATTGTCTGCACTTCGAAGACCTACTCTACAGAGACAAATGATACTGTCAAGAAAGTCGTATTCAGTCAGCGAACATCAGCACACGAGAGTGAACACGATTCGAAACAGGGTCCTCCGGAACACGTGGTCAGCGCAGACCACAATGAAGCACAATGTCCCCACAATCTCATGATGTCATCACACGATCTTGACATGATTAAGGGACAAAGTCACAACAGCAGCCGCGAAATTACTGTATAGACACTGTCGAAATCTCTTAGGATAAAAAACCTTTTATGACACGTGGGAACAATAACGAGTAAAAACACAAGAAACATAACCACGTGAGACGTGACTCGAGAATTGTAAGGCTACCTTTACATTGCGAATGGAGAAGCATACGCACGCACGACACACGAGTTGTCACGCAAATGTCATGCACGCTGTCATGAGAGAATGACTGTGACGATAGTCACAGGATGTCAGAGAATGACTGTCAGAGGATGACTGTGACGACGATGCAAGACAAGTGACGTCTCCGTTCAACAATAAGTGACGTCTCCGCTCAACAATAAGTGACGTCTCCGCTCAACAATACGCGACGTCTCCGCTCAACAAGTGACACCTCCGCTCAACAATAAGTGACGTCTCCGCTTAACAATACGCGACGTCTCCGCTCAACAATACGTGACGTCTCCGTTCAACAATAAGTGACGTCTCCGTTCAACAATAAGTGACGTCTCCGCTCAACAATAAGTGACGTCTCCGCTCAACAATACGCGACGTCTCCGCTCAACAAGTGACACCTCCGCTCAACAATAAGTGACGTCTCCGCTTAACAATACGCGACGTCTCCGCTCAACAATACGTGACGTCTCCGTTCAACAATAAGTGACGTCTCCGTTCAACAATAAGTGACGTCTCCGCTCAACAATAAGTGACGCTGACCTGTCACGGCAACAATAACAATAACCACACGGGATGACGGCGTTGCTCCAGAAGGGGCCACTCACCCTTAAGCGGACGCAGGCGGCGTCTGCGGCGGTGGCGGAGGCGGTGGCGGCTGCAGCGGCGGCGGCGGCGCGGCGACCGCGGCGGCGGCGACGGCGGCGGCGGGTGCGGCGGCGCGCTGCACGAGACACTGCGTGGGGGCGCGGCGCACGAGCCAAGAGACGAGCACGGCCACGGCACGGGGGGCCGAGGGAGGCGGCGGACGCGTGCACCGGCCGCGCGCGACCACAGCACACACGCACACGAACCGAGCACACACGCGCGCGCGCACGCGCAGCGACAGGCAACGGGCGAGCGGGCCGGAGGACGCCTTCGCACCGGGCGGAGGACGCAAGGCGACTGACGGAGGCCGACTTGACCTCCTCGCGCGCGCGGCGGCGGCGGCGGCGGCGGCGGCTGGCTTCCTTGGCGCCGTGCGCGCCCCCACCACCGCTCCGCGCCGCGGGCCACGCGGACCCGGCCCGCGCGTCGATAGGCCCGTTCGCTCGCGCGCCGCCCCGCGCCCCGCCTCGCCCCACCGCGCCCCGCACCGCCGCCCCGCGAAGGGCACAGCCGCGTGTGCGTAGCCACCCCGCCCGCCGCCGCCGCCACGCGCTCCCTCGCGCCCCGGTTAATTCGCTCTGCACGAGAGGAACTCGCCAGCGCCAAATTGCGTTTCAATAATAAATGATACATAAATTTCCCTAAACACTTGGATGAATGAATGAATGAATGAATGAGTGAATGAATGCGCGGTAGATTTCCGACGAAACGAGCGTTAACTCCATTTCCTTTACATCCAAGAAAATCATACATTTTCAAACGTGTTACAAGAATTTTATAGTTACGTAATGTAGCGTACATCGAATGTACAACAGCGCCAAATTTAATTTCAATAATATACCATACATAAGTTTCCCTAAACACTTTGATGAATGAATGAATGAATGAATGAATGCGCGGTACATTTCCGACCAAACGAACTTTAACTCCATTTAGTTTCACATCCTAGAAAAACATACATTTTCAAACGTGTTACAAGAATTTTATAGTTACGTAATGTAGCATTTATCGAATGTACAACAGCGCCAAATTTAATTTCAATAATATACCATACATAAATTTCCCTAAACACGTGGATGAAGAAATGAATGCGCGGTTGATTTCCGCGAAACGAGCGTTAACTCCATTTAAGTTTGCATCCAAGAAAAAATAAATGTTCAAACACGTTAGAAGAATTTTATAGTTACGTAATATAGCATAAATCGAATGTACAAAAAGAGAATAGCATTAACTTATTTAAAATCATGAAAAAAAGTCCACTTACAAACCTACCTTTTTTTCTGAAATGTTCATAACACCATTTGGATGTTGACATCCCATTTTACTGTTAATTATGAACACACTCTTAATAAAACTAATAGTAATACTACAGCCTATATGTGAAAACATTTCTGAAGGTAAAACAGAAGAAAACTATTAAGATATTAAGAAATAAACAGAAGATTTTTCAATTTTGGCAAGAGCACTAAAAGTTCACAAATATTTAGATCAATTGTGGGTCCTCTTTAAATGATCTGTCCTTCACTTAGCACAGGCCTTTGACAATTAATGGATTATACAATATTTTGATTTCATCGCGTTGGGTCTGTTTTAGAAGTGATCCCCTTAAGACTGACCCCCATAGAGTATATATTTCTTCAATCACACAATCAATAAGCGGAACGAACTTCGACGATTTCTAAATAAGGTATGAGGGTGTTAAGTAAGGCTCGTAGTAATACATAGAATCGAAGGAACCCATGAGCGAAATGTTAGTGCTAAGTCCCAATCTAGGAGTTCTTGAATTCAAACATTATGACTATAAATATAAAACGTAAAATTTAAAATTTTATTATACTAATGATTTCACATCAAAAATAAATACCTGACTTCCGAGATATCTTTTAACTGAAATAACAAAAATTCAATTCGAATATTTGCCTCACACCTAAGACTTTCATTACTTCTGGAACGTAGTTCTCGCCTCCTTCCGGGGCTAACTGTCATCCGCTCTTGAAACAAGGCAGTTTTAATTCCCAAAGATTTACAAATTCTTAAATTTGTGATGTTAATTATATTACACACAATGTATAAATATATTGCCTCATCCAAAGGATGGGCTCTGAAGAAACCATTTTATCGAATAAAACTAAAAAATTTCATAAACTGGAGTTTTGTAGGGTTTCCCCCGGAAGATTTATCTCAATCACTAAAGCAAGTATAATTAAAGAGAAGGACTGTTAACAACGTTGTATCTGAAGTGATCTGCAAATACATAAATAACGCCTTCGTCCGCCGTGCATACTGTAGAAGAAATGTGCCGAATTTGTGAGTGCCCCCCGTGGGCTGAATTTTCAGAACTAACGAGCATAACTAGCTATTCCCCAGCAGAAAGCGGAGGACGCTGTAAAAACATGAAAGGGTGAAGGTGATGTGGGCAGTTGCTTGGCCTTTGGTTCTTGGCGATCCCTCTCCACCGCGACAACACGAGAAATGACCTTGAGTCAACGGCACTTCACGACGTTCAGACTGCGAGAGGAGAGCGATTAGGACGGGGACGGGTGGCACGGAGCTAGAGCAAGGGACGTCTTCCTTGGAGGAAAGACGATTTCTCTTTTCTCACCACGAGTTAAAAACAGCTACGTGTATATACGCCAGGCATGTCAAACCGCGCCCACACGAACTTACTCGCATGGGGAGCCCAGCGCTCGTACGGGCACGGGCAACTTCTCCTGACTCCGAACTCATTTCCCCTCCAAATCCACAAAGGGGTGTACATGCGCAAGGTGAAGTGGAGCGAGGGGGCGAATAGTGGCTTCATGCGAAAATGTTTGTCAGGTTTTTTCTATCAATAACCGAGAATTGTATTACATTTATATTCTTCTTTACTTATTACTGTTTCATGTTTATTTCCTTACTAATTCTCCCTTATATATAAATTTTTGCTAAGTGACAGGAATATGTTTGAATGACGAATTCTTCCCTTATTTTCGTTTTGTGCTGTGTTAATTAAATCATTCAATTATTTACCGTATTGATCGATAATGTGAAATAAACTGATAAGTCCCTGTAAGTTAACAATTCTCCCTTAAGGACGGACAGAGCTTCTAATAGTCGAGAATACTTGTCAGTTAAATCTCCTAACCCAAACGTAGAAAGTTAATGCAGTTACATCACTTTTAATTAAACAGAATTTCAACATCAAGATTCTACTTTTGATTCAGTTTTTTAAATTTTGCTCCCAATTGAGAATTTGAAATCGGACTAATGTATTATTTCATTTTCATGAACCATTTTCTTTCTTCAAAGAAAAAAAAGGAATTAATATAGCTAAATTTGCGACAATGACTATCAAGTAACTTCTTCCAAAGCCTGTCATGAGCCAGTTATCCAGTAACGCAGTACCTCCACTCCGTAGCAATTTGCACAACCCTTACTTTTTAATCTCGCGCCAATTTCCTGGACGCAGTGCCTGTGGGCTCTAATAAGCTTGTTACCTTGCCCGCGACTTTGACATGGCTGATCTATGCGTAAAGTTCTGTATTCCACGTCTTTACATAAACTATGTGTAGACGACATACATAGCCTAATCTATTTTAATATACAAATGTAATATTTTTTATTTTTTTATTTTTTTATTTTTGGAAGGAGGGGATTGGCGAATTGTGACCTTGAGGTTGGGTTCTATGCAATAATTCTTCCCACAGTGATATTTTAAAAATACACATTAGAACATAATTGCACGACAAAGAAAAATCACTAGTGTATCAGGAAAAAATCAACCAAAATTGAGTAAGGTTTACACTATTGAATAACATTAATTTAATAATGTCCTTAGATTACATATAGAAGACATGCGTAGACATAAAAGTATAATCGATGGCACATATCTGGTTCAAAATAATTCTAGTACAGACTGCGTAAAGTTCCTGACTGAAATATGATGATAAAGACATTAATTTATCAGATTTCTACCAGACATCTACCAGATTTACTGATTTCTTACAATATATTATTTTCATCCTGTTTTCTTTGAATTTTTAAAAGAAAAAAATGATTTCCACTATTTTTAATTTTTCAATAAAAGAACGTTTATATTTTTAGTTTCATTCGTGTTTCGAGTGCGCAGAAAACAAGAAAGGTTCTATCTAGGCGCTTGACACTACATGAATGAGAAAGTTTCGCAAGTAGTGATTTTGCGTTACACTCTGGATTCTCTAATTATTGCCAAGACATCCTGAAATAGACGACCTTTGGCTATTATTGCAAATAATGTCCAAAATTAGTTGCATGCCTGGCCGTAAAGTGAGTTCACTACTCAGCAACTTCGTACGAAATACAAGTCATTGCTCCGCGCCTGACATCCACTGCAGTAGGCAACCATCGTGGCACAGGAGTAGAAAGTGATGCATGGAAACAGGTGGTAGAAACTGAACTCGTAGCTAACCATTTGTTTAGCACGTTCTAAAGTATACGAATAGAGCACAAACTCGATTAAAATAGACAATTTATTTTGCAAGGTATTTTTGGAACAACATATGCACACGTTAAACGTGTTCATTGTTTCTCATTGTGTGTTGTTCTTTCTGGCATCTTCCAACTGACTTGGTCCTTCGCAACAATATCGCGGCTACGACTGCTGCAGTCATTTAATCACGACCTTCATCATATCCCTACAGCGCAATGCAACAATGAGTTGAATGCAATGCAATGCAACATTGTTTGTGAATGAAGTGTTGCATAAAATGCAAATCGAGGTGGGAATCCAGGTATTTAAGTCACAGACACCTCGCGGTCAGACATAATGAGCCGTCCGGGTTCATAACAAAAATACAGGGTCCATTACGAAAGTAATGTGCATGATTTTATTGTGACGGGTCTATTCATAGCAACGTGGTAAAATCGGTCGGGAAATGTGGTTAGTGGTCTGCCTTTCCAACGCAGCTAGTCGCCAGTGTGCTCCGAGCAATGTGAGCGGAAAGACGTGCCTTCGCGTTTGCGTTCTCTCTTTTTTTTTAACACGGCGCGATGGAGCGTTCCCTTGAACAGCGATACGCCATCACGTTTTGCGTCAAGGACAATTGCATTTCAAGACGTTCAAGAATGATAGGTGGAGGTCGCAGACCAACCCCTTTCTGGACCCCCAACGACGGCCAGAGCCGACGAAAACTTGGATCGTGTGCGCGAAGTTTTGCGTTCTGACCGTCGATTGTTGACACCCTACACATGTCCACATTTGCGGTACATGGGTTAGTGATCGAGGATTTGCAAATGCGCAAGGTCTGCGCGAAGCTTGTGGCGAAAGTGTTGCCGGAAGATGAAAGAACTTCGAGTTTCATACTGTCAAGAATTATTGGATTTGATTCAAAATGACCTGGACTTTATTAACACCAGAGTAACACCCCGGTGGTCCTCCTGTAGTATTCCTTGCAGTTCCGACTTGGTTCCGTGCTACTTTTTTGTTTCCCCGGCTGAAGAAAGATCTGAAAGGAAGGCACTGGGAGACCGTGAAAAAACACCAAAAAGCATATTACAAAGTTCCTGAAAGACATTATTATCAAGTACTTTCAGGGTGCCTTCCAGGCGTGGCAGATACATCTCCGCAAGTGTATTGATGCAGAAGGAGAGTATTTTGAAGAATTTTAATCATTTTACGGGTCCGATCAATAAATTATTTTTCCCAGGAAATGCACATTACTTTTGTAATGGAGCCTGTAAAAAGGTACTAAAGGCTTTTAGTAGAAAAAATAGTAAATGCGTGGAAATTAGTGAATAAAGCAGATAAGATGCTACATGCTAAGAGAAAGGAAATTAGTCTAGAAAATGCTGAATTGTCCAGTAATTGCTTGAAATGGTGTGAATAAAAACAAGATTATTCTTTTATACAATAGCGAAGAGTTAAACATTTTCTAGGTGGGTCTGCTATTTCTAGAAGTGCCAGGAATGTAGAGAAGATAGCTAAATTCATGCCAATTAGGTGTGCAAAACAGTATCGCACGCACATTGAGACTCCAAAGCGTGATTATAATTTTTGTTCAGATTTAATGAGGAAAATATTGAGTGACTGGCAGAATATTTTCTTGGCAATACAATTGAAACGACAGGAGGTACTCTGACGTCGAAACAAGGAATGGATGTTTTTCTAATATTTGGGATTATCCTGGTTATCAACAGGTATTTTCCAATGATGTTGGGCTTCGCCGGAGAACTGTTTACAACACTATTTGTGCTGTTTTGAAAAAATACATGTTATTTTACACGAAATATTCTTGACGTAGATTGATTCATGCTGCGAAACAGTATAGGTCTGACACGTACCCTTTTCAACTTTCATGTTCAGTAACTGTAATTTGTTAAAGAAGCAAAGAATAATCCTTGAAAGTATCAACAAAAATTTTAGTTGCATATAATTAGTATTCTTCTCCTCACGCATATAGTAAGAGTATCAGACATCCTTTTTCAGGCTGTCCGCAACACACCAAGTCAACTGTTTTTGCTGGAAATTGTTTAGCAAATGCTTTAATGCTCCAGCATTTACTTCAGTACTTTAGCAAACTTTAGCATTCGTAAAATCTTGAACAAATGATGTTGCTTTCACTAAACGCTGGCGACATTTGCTTTTTCTTTAACTTAATATCATAAGCAAATGCTTACTTTTTATTCACTCTTCCAAAACTCTTCACTTCAATCGTTCAATCTTTGTGACACCACGAAATATACTTTCATGTGCACCTGTAAATGGCGCGTTCGCATTTTGGAAATTTTTGGATTTCTTTCATTGTTGTCAAGAGACTTTTTTCGCTCATATAATTTCCTTCATACCTTTGAGTGTGGGCTCCGATTTCTTTGAGCGCCGATTTCTCTGTACAGGACGACAGTTCTTCCTAGAGCTGACGATTACAAGTGTTCGAAAATCGAATAATAGCGTTACAACTTATGCCATTTCAGGATTAAAAATGGAGTCTAAAATAACGTTTCGGAGAAACAATGTATCAAATGAAACAAAGACGTAATCACCATACCGAAATTTAGTGGGTCACTAAGATTAATTTCCAGGAATGAAACTGAATAATAACCCCTGATGGAGAGTGCAAACAAAATATGATTGTTTTGTACAATCAAAATTACAAAGAAAATATCGTTTCCTTCTATGTAGGTACTGATGTAAATTTTAGAGGTTAGAATAAAAATGTTAACCAATTATTATGAATTCTTACAACAATGACTTTTAAATTGTTAATTTTTATTGCTTACGTGCCTTTTTGCACCAGTATTTTAGTCAGTAAAATGTCTGTTTGCATGTCTGTTTTGATAAAAAAAGTAAATGTCTTTTCCAGTTTATTTTAAATAAAATAAATGCCTGGATTTTGAGACACTTATTACAACGTTGCCCCATTAATTTTTTCAATTGACGCTTAGTTTGCCCGATATAAACAAGAGTAATCAAAGCAGGGAACGCACTAGACATTTTTTGTCAAGCAAATGAAGGTATCTTTCCATTCTTAATAAAATTTATAAAATATAGATATAATTTAAATTGAGATTTGTTCACACACGCTCTTTTGTAAACTGATTCACGATTTTATGGACAAAGGGAATACCAATATTTCTGCTCCGTTCAATCTCAATATTTCAAATATGAGAAGTTTAATAATGTCTTCCTTTTATGGAATATCTGTTGTTTGAGGGGATATAAACAATTTACGTCTTTCGTGCAGCTTTTTCTACAATCTGTTGAGGTGAATCCGTATTCCGCCGAATTCGGCTTCAGCTGACACTTTCTGCCTTACCTAATGGTAAATAAAGTTTCTTTTACAAATATTTCTCATAATATGATATCAAACATATTTCAATGGGGTAGTAATAAACACATCTTTCAAAGCTCTCAGCGAGCAATCTAAACGTTTCGCTGGGCAATACAAGAACCTAAACCTAATAATTAGAAAAGATGTCCGACACAGTGTGACCAACACCGTCGAGAAGAATCAATCGCTGATCGCGCCCGCACACGGAAACACTTTAGCCACACTCTAAGCTCTTCAATTGCCCATCACAGATATCCCTAGTAATTGCGTCGTCTGGATATTGAGTACACGGAATTGTCAAAGGTAATACGCATCTACTAGTCGCGCACTTTTTCTTGATACTCCACAGCGGGGGGTGCGGGGAGATGAGGTTTCTGTCTACGTCACAGCAGTGCAGTGCTGTCAACTTCAACGGCGGAAAAGTGAGCGTAATAGCACAATTATTAGACTGAGGTAATAGCGTGTCTTGGACTAGATAGCAATGACAAGTAACGAAGAAGGTAGGCAGCACTGCAAACTGAGCCGTGACGTTCCGAGTGGAGCTGGTGTTTTCTACCGGGCCGTGCTATGCCGGGCTGAGAGAGGACTAGGGGGCTCGGGTATCAAGAAAAAGTGTGAGCATAGTACGACGGTTTCGTATATCTTGAGTTGCTTAATATTCAGGTGCCATACAATCTTTTTCCTTTGGTTCTTGCTCTTTGATATGCCATGAAATCCCGTTCAACTTTATATTTTGCCCAGAACTACATATTTCACAAACATTTCGATCCGTGTGTACTTTTCAAACACCGAGCTGCAGTACGCGGTTGCGTCACCAGTGACCCTTGTCTAGAAATGGCAAATTTTAGCATCGATTCTTCGATACATTACCAAACTGTTTTCGAAGCTGATGAAAACATTGACAAAAACATCTATATTTATAATATCGGTGTTTTAAATATGATGAAACATTTCAAATTAAAATACTCTAGTTCCAATGGGAAACATAACATGGCAATATTAGTTTAAAGTATATCCAGCCTTAAATTTGACTGTCATCGTAATTTTCTAATCAATGTTCTACGCAGTCAAGGTTCAAATTGCAATTTAATTATCATGTACAAAATAATCAAAAGTAGTGGTGTTAAAACAGCACGTACTTTTTCTCCCCTACTTTCACGCAAAATTACGCGAAACGTACTCAAATTTTCGAAAAATTGTACATGACATTATTTTAAAATCCATCTTTAAGGAACGAATTTCATTAGGGAAAAAATCTCTATCGTCTCCTATATTATTTCAGAAGTGTGTGTGCGTGTAACCATTTGCGTCTCTCATGTGCAACCAATCTTTATAATTTAAGTCTCGAAAGAAAGATAAGTTTATGGGAATGTGATAAAACGCAATTTGACTTAAAAAAAACGAAGGATTTGTTGAAAAAAAACGCATCTAAATATTCACGTGAAATGCAATCCGCAACACTCGGCAACGGTTGAAATATATACAGTTAAATAATTCCTAAACGAAGCTATCTAGGGCCTTAAAATTGACCTGAATTTTGAGCCATTGAATTTTGCGCCTGAATTTTGAGGCAAAAAGAATTATAAAAACGTTTCTCATACCATAATCTATAGAATGAGATATTAGTAACTTGAGATTCAGGTGATCTGCACGCGCTCACACGTCACGGACGAGCGTATGCAGACACATGGATTCTGGTTACATCCGTTATATAGTTTTTTCTAAATTTAGCGACAGGATTTATCCACTTTTTTGACCAGGGCCCTGTATTAAGAGTTTTTCTGCCGAAGATTCGCCGTTTTTTCGCGCAGCCTTACATGATTTTCCCTCTACTCCGTAGCGAGAAAGTAAAAGATAGCAACACTGGAGAAAGGTTACCAATAGCAAACGGTTGACAGTTGTTAATGACTGTTCATTGGGGGCAGTCCACAAATAAAGCAAATACATCTACTGGAAAATTTTATTTATATTGAGATATGCAAAATTTTCTCTCTACATTAATTTCTCGCAAAGATCTTAGCGTCCGGCTTGCTGGGTCAATGGGTCACGATATATTATAATCCTTATTACCTTTATAATGGATTATAGGATCCGCAGACTATACAGCGCTGCTGGGAATCTGAAATAGAATGATTCTAATTCCTAGTTCATTACTGTTTGAATTGACTACATGAAAGATCACTTTCTTTTCTAAAGAACAAAATTTAACAAAGTTTATTGTTACCTTTTTGCAAACAATATAGTGAATTTAATAAATGATTTTGATGTTAGGCCTTTGATCAAGATATCTTTGAATTTAGAGTTTTATACCGCGGTTAACTTATCTATTCTTCGCTGATGTCCCTCGAAGACTTCTCAGTCGAAATATCTTGCGAGCTTGCCGTAGTCCAAAGTTCCAGGAAATCCTCTTCTGCTCCTATCCAAGATGGTGTCAAACTATCAAAATTATCAGTCCTGATTACGTCCTATGACATAGTCCCGAAACCTATAACTCGATTACCACTCCCGACAAAGTCCCAATTTATGCGTCAATATTACTTCCACATGCAATATCTGCAATATCATTTACTGTCCTTAAACTTTCACGATCTGAAAAACCCGACTCTGACTATCTGCATTACACTCGCTCCCTCTCACAACCTACGATCAGTTCAGCCACGCGATGCCGGTCAGAATCAAATCTTCCTGCATGATTCACCCCTCGAAGCTTCGTATTAAACTCCCTTCTTTTTTTTCATAACATTTGACCGTCCTTCTCTCACCCAGCCAATCCATGCGTTCGTTATATTTTGGTGTAGCTGACCTTTCGATCGTCTAAACTTCTTAATGCATATTCCACCATATAGTCTTCAAATAAATGTTAGTTTATTTTCATGTGACATATCGGTATGTCACAATATACGAGAATTGTTTTTTGAAAACATGGATGTTTCTCGACAAATATAATTATCTGAAGAAAACATCGCAAGCAAAACATCGATGTCATAATATCGATGTTTATGGTGGAGAATGTTCTTTTTTGTTTGTTTTTGTTTTCCGCCATCCCGCTCCTTGTGTGGCTGAACGCATGCTACGAGTAGCCTCTCTCCTGCCTCCACCACAAATCTCGCAGCCTCTGGACCTGCGCACGCAGCTCCGTTGTTGTCGGCCCATAATTACTCTCTTTGTGCGCGACGGTCGCGCAGCCCGTTTCTTTGCGCTCTTCCTCTAACTTCGTTTCGAAAAAACGTGGAAAAATGTGGCACATGTTTTATTTCGAAACGACCTTTAAAACATCACCCCGCGACGAAATGCGAGAGGAAGTTTTCATCTGCTTTGTGGTCTTTTATGAGTTTCATCACGTGTCTGAAAGGCTCAACAAAATTTCTCTAAACTCACGAACTGTCTCTCTAGTACTCGCGATGTGCACCTTACATAGATCAGTCATTTGGTTCTCCAAAAATAGCTTTATTTTGTTTTTGTTTTTTTACTTACGAGATTATAGAAAAGTATATTGGGTTGAATTAGAGAAAAATAAACAAAACAAGAAGTTCTACATAGCACATAACTTTTTCGTTTTATTTGTAATGGTCACGCAACGTTCTAATTCGTTCTAATTATTTTCTAGGTGTTCAAAGATTTAAAAATAAATTAACTAATGGTATTTGTAAACGTTATTAATTTAGTAAGTCGGATTATTATATCAGTTATTATTTGATTATTATTGATATTTTTATAGCTATTATTATTGTGTTAATTACTATTAAATGCTTTCCTGTACTAAATATATAATTATATTCAAGGTAGTATTGTATTGAAGTGTGGTGACGTGTTGTGCAGTGTAGTGCAGTATAGAAGTAGAAAGAGAAGTGAATTTCAAATGTTGTGAAGTGAAGTGAAGTGAAAGTGAAGTGAAATGTAATTAAAAAGTCGTGTAGTCTTGTATTTAATAGTTTAAAATAACTGTGCAGGTCAACCATAAAATGTAGTTAATAATATTATTGTTAGCATATTATTATTATTATTATTATTATTATTATTATTATTATTATTATGTATTTAAATAATTTAAAGTTACATTTTTAAGTAATTCAAAGTTAATATTTGTAATATGTAAATTATAGTGTTCTGCCACCAGGTTGTATATACCTACCTGCAGAATAATATCTATCTATCTATAATATCTAATACTAGTTAAGGTCGAAAATGATTTTCCAAACCGTAAAAAAATATGAGGGCTGAGATTCGAACGTCTGCACGGCCCCGCAAACAACCGTCTTATCCACTACTAGTTGAATGTGGTATCGCCGACGCTGTAAACTGTTTTAAAAGTATTTTCATGTGTTGAAAATTTCTTTCACACTTCATTTCTTTCATGCCTAGCTTTGTTCAAATACGTTATTACGGTATCTGGCACTGAACTTCCCAATGAATTGTAGTAGCTGTTAATGTTATACTTCCTTTCAAAAATGCCCAACACCCAAAGTCCAACCAAGCCCTACTACTCCTATGGTGAGAGGCGAGCACTAACGAAACAAATTGAACATCGCGATATCCACCATATTGTAGGCAAATGTGGGAACGGTCATTTAAAACAGTGTGTCTTAACGCTCTTTCACGGGATATTACGGATTCAAAACTTCGAAAATCACATTTTTATTGTTCCTATACACTATGATAAATACATTACGAAAAATTTAATGTATTTTAAAAATAACGTAATTGGAAATAGCTCGAATTGTTTGACTTTCAATTCAGCAAAGTTAATTTCATCATGCTTGCATCTTTTTGTTGCCTTCCGTAGCTAATGCATAGTTGTTTTTTTCAAGGAGAGATTCAAATTATTATTTAAAGTGAAAATGATTTAAGTAAAGATTGACACAAAAAAATCTCTATTCTCAAGAATGCTATGAAATGACCAAAACTAATGTAATCTGTCTTCTAATTTTTACTTTCTCGTATTCGTACGTATATACGGAGTAATATACGTAGTGTAGAGGAAGTTATGTAATTCTGCGGCAAAAAGACGGTGATTTTTGGACAGAAGCACTCGTACTGTGGGGCCCGTAGAAAAAAAGTGGATACACGGAGAAAAAAGAACAGTTGCAGTATACCTGATCCATTATACTGTATCAAGGGAACGCATGATAATATAGGCCCAACCAGGTTCACTGTTGCTGTTTCGTGACGGAGATAGTTGGAACGAAAAGTTGCATCGTAAAGAGTCCCTTGTTGCACTCCTCTGAATTCACCTTGTCAGAGTGCACGGGTAGAAGCTGCCGAGTCCAAGCAACCTAGTTGGAAGAGTTGGCTATCTGCTCGGCATAAGCGAGCAACATAGGTTGGAGGATCCAGCCTACCGTCATGACGCATCCGGGCGAAACTGATAGAAGGAGCCGGCCTTCCGTGTTGGCTTGCACAGCTATACTGGTTGAAGGGCCAGCCGTACGTGTTGCCATATTGAAGCATTTCTTATTGGTGTTACAATTACTGATCGTTGACGGGTATAGGATGGGTTATACGTAGTACTTGCTATTAATAGAATATTCATTATTTTTGATCCAACAACATATCTGTATATTTACCTACAAAACCAGACACCGTAAAAACGGAAATAATTGCATAAAAATTATGCATTTATATATTCAGGTATCAGGTGTGTGTATATATATATATATATATATATATATATATATATATATATATATATATATATATATATAATGAATATTCTGAAACAGCATGTACCTAAAAATAAAATATTAGAATTTAACATTAAAATATTTATTTAGTAAAGTAAAATTTGTGTAAAATATAACATAACTCACAATAGAATGAAATATATTGACATAAACATAATAGCTAACAAATGATAATGAAACATTGATGTACCACTTAATCATTTATGTGATCAGGTGGATTAAATACACAAGGAGACTAAGAACATGTTTACAGTCATTAGTAATTATTTCAAAAATATTTTATAACTGTTACAAAATTATTTTAAAAACGTTTTATAACTGTTTCAAAACTATTTTAAAACTGTTTCACAAGTACATTTAAATAGCAACTTTTATTACTGATCCCCAAAAAACAAATTTAATTCACATTTATTTTATAAAAACGCCAAGATTTATTTAAATTATGGCTAAATATGTAGCTGAAAATTATTTTCGAATGTATTTGTTGTTTATTTCTTTTAACCTTTCATTTACAAATTTAATATTCTTGTTTTATGTTTATATTAATTTTGGTTATTAAAAGTTCAATTCTATTAGTCCCTTCATTATACTTAGGGTTCGTGCATTCACTAGCACAAAATTCATCTACATAAAATTAACACTTAGTTTACAATTACAATGAATTCATAAATAGTTGCTGTGTCTGCAATTTGAATCAATCTCATTGCTTAGAAACCTCGTTGCCCATTTGACAATGAATAAGCTCATTGGCCTGCATTTACAAATCCTACACTCCCAACAAGTTAATGTCATAACTATTGTTATTATCACCTGAATGCAACAATAAAAAATTGTAGAGAAGAATGTGCACTCAATAACAGTGAATAAATATAGTGAGAGGTCGGGATAAATCATAATTTTAGTATTGTGTAAGGTGGGAGAAGACTCATCACTTTAGCGTGGGATGAAATGCTTGGCCTTCATTTTATTGGATGAGTCAAATAATAAGTTTTCTTAGCAAATTAATAACCAGTTCTGAAGTGACTTTAAATTTGGCAAGTTATTTTGTTAAATGCATACTTTTCTGGATTGCTTCAAAATTTAGGATTATATTCTTCGAATACTATTGATTAATTTCACACACACATAAATCACTACTCAGTATCACTGGTAACTGACAGTGATACAAGGGAAGGGAAAATAATTAGGTGCAGACTCTTAGTCTGCTTGTATGCAAAAAAATAAAATAAAATATGTTATAAAACCATGTATATAAAAAAATAAAATAAAAATGCATATTTAATTAAATTTTGTAAAATTGCCTATACCAATTCACAAATTGAAAACAGCAGGATTACCTCTATTGAAGTCATTAAATATTGTTGAAGATATTACAATGTCTTCGAAATTTGTGTTTGGACATGCAAGTGTGACTGTTGAGGAAAAATTATAAAAACCAGTAAATTCAAATTCAATTTAAAACTTCTATGAAATTTAAAGAAAAAAAAATTTGAGATTCAAGAGCAGAAAATGCAGAATTTGACCTCATATTGGCTCAGATTTCATCTTACAAATATGCTCCAATTACATCTAATAATGTAGTAGAATGTTCAAAAAGATTCATTTCTCACAAAAGGATGAATTTGACTGAGTGAAATTTTGAAAAATTGTTTAGTGTTCCTGTTTCAAAAGACAATGAAAAAAAATACCAAGCTAAAATTTGATTGTGCATGTTTTGTCAAATTTTATTTGGCATATGTATGCAGGTTTTAGCATTTTAAAGGGCACGAGAATCATGTCTAGTAATATTTAATTGTTTTATTTCAAGAGGAAAGTATTTTATTCACTTGACTAAGGAAATGTTTCAGAAAATTATCAAGGTCAACACTATTACAACAGTAATGACATTTCTTTGCCCAAGAATCATTAACACAATCTGAGATATTTTTCTCTGGCAATTTTGAAGATGAATAATAGCCAAAATCATTGCATGTTTGAGAATGCAGTGTTATCCGTACTATTTGCCACACACAGCACACTGTGGAGAACCCTAAATTATGAAAAAACTTGAAATATTTTTTCCTTGGAAACCGAAGTAAAAATTAATAATCTTTCAAAAGAAAATTACAAATAGTCACACTCCATGAACTTGATTCAGAACTTTAGTTGTAAAACAATGTCCTGAAAAACCAGCATTTTGAAGTTAGTGACACTTTTCTAGTGGGAATGTGAATTTTTTATATTACTCATACTCATTTGTAATCATTCTGAGAGCAGTACTAAATAGTACACATTGAAACTATAACAGAATTATAATACAAGTTATATTACCTAATGAGAATTCTAAAATAACTTGCCTGGTCAAAAATGATACACACTAAAATAATTGAACCATTAATGTATACACATTTTGTGAATGTTGAATACGAATGAAATCACAAAAGTCCATGATGCTTGCAAAATTAGCAAAATGTATATTGGCATCACCTTCAAACACATGTTCATGATCTTGTTATAGAATGCAATAGCCATTTAGAATTAACAATATCCATGAATATCTGCATCGATGAACCATCACCTATTTCAATGACCAATTTCCATCACTTGTGCCAAAACTACCTGAAAAATATAATAGTATTTGAAAATATAATTAAAGTGATAATTATTGAAAAATAAAAAAATAGAAAGTGTTTTACAGCAGGGTTTTTTTTTTTTTTTTTTCGAGGAATGCATTATTATTTTGTTCAATTATTTACAGAACATGATAGGCTTTAGTCTCAATTTAAATACAGTAATCAAAATTCTGTACACTTATAACATATGGGAATACTACACAACAATTAATTCTACAATTTCTAATTGCCATTAATGACACTTCAAGACTATATTAAAATTATTTCAATGAATTGGCAACATAATAAATATTTTTTCTTTACATTTTAATACACATTTGCAATGCTTAATTGAGTATTAAAAACTAATCAAATAAACTTTTTTAATAGGTACTTTTTTTACTATTAAAAAATGCACAAAGGAATGCAAAATAATGAGTTTGGACGCCAAGCCCCATATCCACTTAACAATGTTAGAATTTGAATTGAAAGGATTCAAACCGATTATGTAAAACGAAATAATTGTTTATCTTGTTCGACATAAGCTTTTAGAGGAATTTTACAATTTACATTAAAATAACTTTGAGCTGGATTAATGGCCAAGTTTTGTAGGTTATAGAAATGCACACACACTAATATATGCCTTTCTATAATTACAACTCATGATAGAAATATATACGTACCTAAAAGTTGCAATTCCATTCCACCATTCTCTTTTAATCTTGGTTGACAATTCTTGTTTGATTTCAAATAGGCGGTGTAAATGAAGGTATCATTTTCTTTCGAACTTCATTCGCCCGTTTACTTCCAATGAAATAAGATTTTCACTTCAAAGAGGTATTTTAGACTCTGTAGTCTGGCACCTATTAAAAGATATTCACCAATATCCTTTAGATTATAATACACACTGATGCAGCACTATAAGTTTCAATACGGTACTTACCAGTGAACTCATAGTACGTTCAACGATTTGCTTTGCCAACGACGTATTTTTCTACAATAACAAATTGAAAACTTTCACAACGATGCGCTTTTCGCCACTTCGAAGAAACTTTCCTGAAAGGCCAATCACTCTCATAGCCCTTCCAAACTGAACTGAATCAGATCGGCGGCGCGACGCTGCGGTCCAACAGCCGCTCCACTTCCCACGCACTTCCTCGTCAATCCTCAGCTGATATCAGGTCCTTATCGGCCAGCAACACGCATGCTCTTCTTCGTTTGCAGTAGTTTTTGATGCAAGGTTTATTTAACAATCGATGGTTCAAATTAGTTCTTATGTAGTGAACTTACATTTGTACTTCTTTAAATCAGAATTTTTCTTAGGATGAACGGATAATATTGCGTAGCACTCAGGTTGCAGCAAGCTTTGAGGCGCGCGCGCAACTTCCTGCCCCCCCCCCACACTTCCAAGAGCCCGCCGAGGGCCTGGGACTGGAAGCTGATAAATATATAACGTAATTAGTTTGCCTTTCTACATTTATATTTACATGTGTAACAGCACAGACGGAAAATAATATAATTATTAAACTTCTTTTCCGTTTTGAGCAAGAATGACAGTTATGTTTTCTTTGCTTGATAAAGTCATAATTATCGCATCATGTGTATTACGTAATTGAAATGTGATATATACATATATATATATATATATACACACATATATATATATACACACACACACACATATATATATATATATATATATATATATATATATATATATATATATATGTGTGTGTGTGTGTGTGTGTGTGTGTGTGTGTGTGTTTGTGTGTGTGTGTGTTTAACAGATGTTGAATGTTTTTCAATGTATATTTTCTTCAATACGTAATTAATCTGACAAGGTACCTGGCTGCTATGGCCAGCTAGTGCTTTGCAACATGATTAGGCTTGATAAGGCCGACAGGTCCGTTTATGAAGCAACATCAACCTCTGAGAAATCACAGGCCGGTTGGTCCATCAAGGTTGGTCTATCAAGGTCAGCAATCTTAGATGCTGTTGTAGCTAGGAAAGGGAGTAAAGCAATAAGGTATCTGTTTCGCATACGAAGGTTTTGTGTAACTATTGAAATCTTGTTGGCAATTATGGTATCCTTTTTTTCAGTGTATTTTCTTGGGTTTTTCTAACCTGGCAGTTGGCGTAAATCAGCTGTTACGGTGTTATCCAATCGAGAGCTAATACGTCATCACGGTGACGTTTAAGCTCCCAATTGGACGAAACCGTCAACAGTTGATTTACGTCAACTGCCACTCGCTTAACAAGCGCTGCGTCTCCAGACAAGGGTTCCGGACGGTGGAGGTACACGAAAGCTATTTTTCTAACACACATCAAATTTAACACGTGGCATTTTGTGCATATTAAGAAAATATAGTTTTCTCTCTCATGAAGCTTAGAAGTGAAAGCGCATCACCCTGCGTGCAGATTTGGACTGCTAACCTTCATTAACAGACATCTATAAAAATTGTTGCTCATTACTGGAGCGTTTGTCAGCCAAATGTCTTAAATTTTTATTATTTTACTATGTCCAAAACGTTGATAAATTATGCAGGTTAATCGAATTACATTGTGTTAATCTGCCAGGGCACCCAATACAAGAACATTTTAAAAGATTTAAAAAGTTATTGTATTGGGATATACAAAATAAATAACATGAACTAAAAGCTGTAAAAAACAATGTAACGACTGGTAAATAATTAGAGAATTAATGTAAATACAATAAAATGTGCTAATTATGTCTTTGGCCAACAATGTTTGGGAATTAAATTGTTTAGGCGCAAGAAGATTTTGGGTTGACAGGAGGTTTAACCAGAATTTTCTTTGTACCAAATTTTATTTATGATACATTTACATTCTGAATTAATCTATCTTTATTCAGTTTCGTAAATTTATGTTTCCTAACAGTATTTTCATATATGCATGTGTTGTAATTAAACATGATGTGCATCACTGAACACAGGTTTGAACAAAAACGCTGCTGTGCCTTGTCTTTCAGTTTCCGAGCTGCAAGTGCCGTTTCCAGCACTCTCAAATACCTCTCTTGGCCGCCGCAGCTGTGACTTCGTGCGGCCGGGCCAAGGGAAGGAATACGACTTCATGAGGGGGCAACCGAGCCCCCTTGCTCTACGGCAAACGATATTAATTACACAAAACAATCAAAAATAAGAGTTTTGCAGCGCATCTTCCATCGGACCCAGGTGACATCAACGCGATAAGTTTTGGGGTAAAGCAAGAAGTCTACATTATCCATCGTGCACTTACATTTAACGTTCTGCCTTTTCTCAACAATAAATAGCCCGGGAATCGAACGTGACCTTCACTTTTTGATCATCAGAGGCTGAGTAGCAAGACGTCACGTCAAACAGGCACTGGTTCAAAATTCAATACTTCGAGATAAAGTTAAAGAAAATGTAATGAATGTAACCTCCTGAGGTTACTTAACTTAAAATCATTTTGCAATTCTGCAGTTTGCTGTAAACAGAAATATTGTTTTGAATGCTCTTCTGGTGTTAAGTGGGGCGCGATAAACGAGTTTGCTCCGTATTGAGACACTTGAAACAAAAATGCCATTATATGAGTGACACTCCACATTACAAGATACAGGTTACAAGGGAAAGTTTCCAAATTTGGAGCGCATACGTATTTCCGTACTTAAAAGCATTTGGATCATACACGGCAGCTCTAATGACTGTGGATGCACTAACGGGATTGTTTGTAAAGTTTCAGTGAATTTCAGTGATAAATATACTTCATTAGCGATTACGCATTATAAAGACTAATGTTGCCTTTGAAGTAGTTAAGTAGCGTTATCTGTTTCCTATTTTTAAATGAGTTGCCGAAATTGGACCATAGAAGGTTGCCTTGATTGAACCGGTCCACCTTAGGTGTTGGTAAGCACATTTTATAATTTTGTTCCTGGTAAAAAAAGAAAGAAAAAAAGCAAATGAATAGAAGATGAATAATAAATTTTCTGTGACGTCTGATGCCTTTGTAGTTGGACGTTACAAATAGAAAATTGGGCAAAATGATAGTGAACCCTCTTCAGATGATTCTATTTATAAACTCAAAAACATATGAAGTAAAATGTTTAACTAGACGGTTGGTAAGTTTTTTCTAAAGATCCCAAGATATCATCTAATGGAAGAATTGGAAAGGACAGTTTTAATGAACAGTCAAACCAATCGGCGGCTACTCGTAAGTCAGTCTAAAAGGCAAGATATTTCTAGGGATTAAGAATTTAAAAAAATAATTTTATGTTCACAAAATCACAAAAAAAACGCGATGAATTTGAATATACTGGTTCAGTACGATACGTAGAAAGGGAAAGGAAGAAGATATGATATGTCTTTGATGTAGATTATAGATTCACATTCGGTGGGTTAAAATGAAATCTAGCATTAAGAAACGTTTGTCTGAACAAATTGCCGAGATTAAAGCTAAGGTTTCTAGCCACGATGTTTTTTTTATATTTTCTAATAGCCTGTTAGGTTTTTATCATCTAAAATTGTCATAATTAATTATTCATTTATCTAGTGCCACATAGTGGTTTCTTTCATTAGGAATATTTTAATCTGCAGAAAAATGAAAATATTCAAATGATTACCTTTAGATATAATCTTAATTATTAGAATGAAGTGTGCAAATATCACATAAAGGAGTGATCTGTCTATTAGATTTTCCCAAGAAAACTGTAACTTCTTTCAACGCATTCAGCAATACGATCTTTTCTTTATCATATGGATGCATAATGAAACATACTCTCTTTTCTAATTTGTTAGTAATTAATCGTGGATTTCCTTTGAAGTCCAACTTAATAGACCATGAGTTCAAATTCGGCAACCAGTAGATCAATTTGAACCTATTAACGTTTTTACCATTCCTCTTTATTAGAAACATTGTTATATATATATATATATATATATATATATATATATATATATATATATATATATATATATATATATATAATGGATGTTATGTACCAGATCAGTGAACTCGGACGCCGTGTGACGTATGTAGCAACGATGATGGTCTCAAACACTGCAAGGCGGATAGATTGAGACAGGAGGAAACGGGGCAGAGCAAGGTTAGGAGAGCAGGGTAGGCCACGACAGGTCAGGTCAGGTCAGGGGGCGGGGCAGGGTGAGGCACGGCAAGGAAGAGCGGGGCTACACCGTATAAAGAATTCATTCCTTTTCCTGTCTAATACACAATTACGTTAATAAACAACTGAACAACGCAGGGTATTTCAGCCAGCTTATTACTTTCAGTCCATCGGAGAGCGCAATGTGTGTGAAAGCGGTTTATGCCCGTTGTAACAATTATTTCGCTAGTTCGATTTAAGGATAATGTATAATATCTAACAGTTGTAGAACCGTTGATATCATACGTTGATATCCTTTTTTGTTAACTATATGCGAAAAAAGTAAAATTTGCCACTGTCTGACATTGCTCGTTGGTCAATGGTTCATACAAAAGATTCTTTTATTAAATTGATTTGGTCTAAGGTAAACATTTTAGCTGTCAGGGTCTTGAGTCAAAGAAACTGGTCTTCATTAATTACAACGTTAGCAAAGCCAGTTTTTCACGGATGGATCCAAGCAACAATCAAGATCCAGTGGAGCTGTTATTTCCATTACCCCACCCCTTAAGTATCTTTACCGCCTCCCGGACTTCTATTCCATATTCTCATGTGAAGCTTGGGCTATTATCAAAGCTATTGATATTAGCATCCAAAGACCATCTAGCTCAGATATTGTTATTTTTTCTGACTCACTATCTGTTTTATCCTCTGTTCGCAACAGTCATTCCTTAAATCCCCTGGTTCAAGAAATCCAAGAAAAGCTTTATCACTCCTTCCTTAAAGGTTACCGCATTACAATAGCTTGGCTTCCTTCTCATATAGGCATCCAAGGCAATGAAGAAGCTGATGCAGCAGCGAAAGCAGCAATCTCTCTCCCCGAAATTGAAACTGAAGCTGGCGGCTCACTTCCTGACCTCAAAAACTACCTTTTACATGCGGTTAAGAAACTTTGGGACCGGAACTGGAAAATGTTGCCTTCCAAATTACATGCAGTTAGGAAGAGTATTGAGGAATCTCCCGTCACATCCGTAAGACTTAGCAGAAGACATCAAGTGGTTATTACAAGACTCCGTATAGGACATTTTAAACTTAGTCACAGCTACCTGCTAAAAAAGGCTACTCCTGACCCTTGCCCAAATTGCGGCCTCCCAGTTTCAACTAAACACATTATAGTTGATTGCCAGGTAATGTCGGCTGTCAGAACATACCTCAACATCAATGACAATCTCCACTGTATATTCAATTCTGATTCCGGCCACATGAAAATTATAGAACTCACCAAATTTAATCTCATAAATAGTATTTAGCTAATGACTATTCATTGTCCCATGTACAATATTAATATTAAGGCTCTATGTGTGTATCCCATGAAATTGTGCAACTAATGTATATTTGTATATTTGTAACTACTGTATTATTGTAACTGTGGTCGCCAATGACCTAGCCGTTTATAAGGCGACCTTAAATAAATAATTAAAAAAAAACGTCAGCAAAAAATATCACCAATAGCTTCAGCAATACTACAAATACATTCGACATTCACCGAGAAGAGGAAATGACACTTCTAAAAAGAATCTTGCTAATTCGATTTTCAATTGAATGCATTTCCTTTTAACTTGGTTTAGTAGTTTTATTTATTAATTTATTTTTAATATTAGCCTGCATTTAGTTACTGTGTTAATCTGAATTTATAACACGCTTATTGTACATAGCGGAAAGAAGTAAAATGAATCTTGAATTCCCCCTTCTGTCTCTATGAATTTCAAAATCTTTTTAGTTCCCTCAAGCCCACTGAACCGTAGATATGGACACGGTGCGGGGGTTTGTGGGCGCTGTGAACCGCAACGGGGGAAACCGGAAACGAAAGATCTGTGTGCCAAGAAACTGGGTCGCGACCTGCGAATCCGCGTGGCACACTCGGGGCTGGGTAATCGATGCGATGAGGGATTGAAGCGATGTGTTTAGAGCTCAAACGAATTTGTTTCGCTCGTACGGAACACGCCACGTCGCTTTGGCACGGCCAAGGCCATAGGTATTAGGGATTGCGAAAAACTGTACATTCCAAACGGGGACTTGAGGTTTCCGTATAGTAACATGACTTTGAGTTGCCACAGGCATATTAAAGGAGATGCTGCCCTAAGACCACAGGGAGTCGATTTCTTTTGCGGTTTTCCCATATTTACGAGTATCCGTGTAAGTATTATTATTATTATTATTATTATTATTATTATTATTATTATTATTATTATTATTATTATTATTATTATTATTATTATTATTATTATTATTATTATTTTATCGTCCCCTATATTATTTCAGTAGTATACATACCTTTTGCGGCTCCCACACATAACCAATCTTTATAAATGAGGTCTCTGAAGAAAGAAAATTTCATGGAGTTGTGACAAATTGCACTTTAACTTTAAAAATACAAAGGATTAAAAAACAAGTAAATATTCATGTCAAATGCAACCCGTAACTCTTAGCCACATTTTTAAATGTGTATCGTTAAATAACTCCTAAACGAAGCATTTTGGGGCCTTAAACACTAAAATTTTGAGGCCAAAGGCCTGAAAGAAACCTTCCTCACATATTAATCTACAGAATAAGATCTTCTTGAACATTCTGTTACATTTTTGTTCACTCGACCCTTCTTGATTCTACCCCAACTTTTCAGAGCCTTTAAAATCTGGAACTGTATGTAAAATTAAACTAATTACTTGACATTCTACGCGATTGAATTACACGGGTGTACCTCTCTGCTCAGTAATAACGCTAAATAAGAATAGTTTGTATTGACAAGGGTGTATTGTATTGTTATCAATTACAAAGCGACATATAGAACAAGTAATGGAGGTTAAGGGGGTCTTGAAGAAAAATACTATTACAGGCTTAATATGGAAATGGAAAATAGGGAAGAGGGAGGGTTTAACATGCGAGAGTCTTTGCAAGGGTACGCTAGTTGTCATTATTATTATTATTATTATTATTATTATTATTATTATTATTATTATTATTATTATTATTATTATTATTATTATTATTATTATTATTATTATTATTATTATTATTATTATTATTATTATTATTATTATTATTATTATTATTATTATTATTATTATTATTATTATTATTATTATTATTATTATTATTATTATTATTATTATTATTATTATTATTATTATTATTATTATTATTATTATTATTATTATTATTATTATTATTATTATTATTATTATTATTATTATTATTATTATTATTATTATTATTATAACTATAATAATAATGATAATAATAATAATTATTATTATTTCGATTTTTCACACTTTCTCTGCTTTAGAAGAGAAAACTTTCACCTGTCCAATTGATGTAGGACTAGGCTCGGACTGCGCAGGAAGGAAATTCATCCTGACCTACATGTATGTCATTCATTTAAGAATTTTCTGAGAATATAAAATGTTTGGAGGAGGGTGGCTTATTATTATTATTGTTGTTATTGTTGTTATTGTTGTTATTGTTGTTATTGTTGTTATTGTTGTTATTGTTGTTATTGTTGTTATTGTTGTTATTGTTGTTATTGTTGTTATTGTTGTTGTTATTGTTGTTATTGTTGTTATTGTTGTTATTGTTGTTATTGTTGTTATTGTTGTTATTGTTGTTACTGTTGTTACTGTTGTTATTGTTGTTATTGTTGTTATTGTTGTTATTGTTGTTATTGTTGTTGTTATTGTTGTTATTGTTGTTATTGTTGTTATTGTTGTTATTGTTGTTATTGTTGTTATTGTTGTTATTGTTGTTATTGTTGTTATTGTTGTTGTTATTGTTGTTATTGTTGTTATTGTTGTTATTGTTGTTATTGTTGTTATTGTTGTTATTGTTGTTATTGTTGTTATTGTTGTTATTGTTGTTATTGTTGTTATTGTTGTTATTGTTGTTATTGTTGTTATTGTTGTTATTGTTGTTATTGTTATTGTTGTTATTGTTGTTATTGTTGTTATTGTTGTTATTGTTGTTATTGTTGTTATTGTTGTTATTGTTGTTATTGTTGTTATTGTTGTTATTGTTGTTATTGTTGTTATTGTTGTTATTGTTGTTATTGTTGTTATTGTTGTTATTGGTGTTATTGTTATTGGTGTTATTGGTGTTATTGGTGTTATTGGTGTTATTGGTGTTATTGGTGTTATTGGTGTTATTGGTGTTATTGTTGTTATTGTTGTTATTGTTGTTATTGTTGTTATTGTTGTTATTGTTGTTATTGTTGTTATTGTTGTTATTGTTGTTATTGTTGTTATTGTTGTTATTGTTGTTATTGTTGTTATTGTTGTTATTGTTGTTATGATGATGATGATGATGATGATTAGGAAAAACCATCGAATTAAGGACAATACCTACCACAAATCTTTCAAGTATCGAGATTGAATTCTGTGGAATGGGGTAGCTGATTCACTTTATTTAAAAGTTTGTGTCGCATGTCAAGAGTTTAGAGTAAAGTATAAAGTATTGGATCATTTACTTTTCAAGTATTGAGGTATTCAATAGAAAGTTCTTTCCCAATTTGTTCGTTTCTATTAAATCGTGGGATTTTCGGATCATGTCCAACAATTGTTTTCGAATTATTTCAATTATCTACAAAATTGCTCTTGCTGTGGAACAAGTGTATTTAAGAGAAAGACGCATTTCGCATTTACAGTATTGCTTAATCGCCATTTTCTTAAAAACAGTTTCAAATTTTTCAATGAAAGTTTCTATTTAGGGCGAGGTTTTACTCTACTTTAATATTCTTGAAGTAATATTTCGAGTCTACTCTTAGGAAAGCGAGAAGTATAGAAAATGTCAAAAAAATGTACTTTGGGCGACGATTGATGGCAGCTAGCCAGAGAATGGAGCAAGACCTTAAAGCCAGTCTACACCGAGGAAATTAGAAAACTTCACTATGAGAAAGTCTGTGCCACTCTTTAGATCCACTAGTTTGTTTATAAATTGATGAAATTTAAGTGTTTTAATACTTATTTTATTAACTGTGTGCTTTAGGCTATCTTTTGAAGATAGTCCTTTGTTTATGTGTAAACAAAAAAATGACAAAAGAATTTAGAAGATGGCCACTGAATTGCAGAATTATTAATTGTTAAATTATTGATATTTTTAATATGTCGCAGTTAATATTGTTGTGGTGAGAAAGTCCTTTTAAATATAACATTTAATTTACATACTTTATTTTATATTTGCATTTAAAATGCATTTTAAAATTTACTTTAAATTCATTTTCAAAACTACTCAAAAAATTAAAATTTCTCAAAATTAATTGTAATTTGTAATTGTAAATTGTAATTTATAATAATTAATTTGTATTTTTTAGAAATATTAACATTAAAATTAATTATTTTTTATTATTATTGTTATTTTATATTAGTATGTAAGTTTTAGCAGGATAGAGTTATGGTATTAACTTTGTAAAATTGTATTTAGTAGATATGTAATTATTACAATATTTGATTGTTTGTTTTGTGTATTTTTAGTAATTATATTTCGAAAACTCTACCACCGGCAATATATGTATTCCTAAGTAGCATAATAAATATTCCGTTCTGCTCTATTCTAAAATTACTAGCTGAAGGCCTATAGTGCAAATCTATTGTAACAGACGCTAGTAATTGTTGACTTGAGCAACCGATGACAAAATAGGGTTAAGCTAATGTATGGGTGTACGTAGAAAAATGGAAAATCGAACAACGGGCACAATGAGATGTCATTGCTAGGCGAAGTCCAGCGCTACGGGGTCATTTGCGGTCGAAAGGAATGATGTGTGGTTATCTGAGGATAAGTGGGGCGCTGGCTAGCACGGGCACATGAGGGGAAACGTGAGGTCATACTGGGTCTTTCATGAGGAAGCAATGTGAGGTCACGTGAAGTTCTGAGGAGCCACGCAGGACCATCCCATGTCTCACAGCAACATCGTACGAAACCATGCAGGGTCATACTCACCCAAATAGGCCCACCTTAATGTCTACACATAACCATTAACAAATTTTTAAGCAATAGGACCTTCTCCGTCGATGTCAACAGCCACCTCTCTACCCCCCGATGCATCAAAGCAGGATTACCCCAAGGATCCCCCTTATCACCAACGTTGTTCAATCTGTATGTAGCAGACATTTCCAAATCAAAAAAACATACATTTAGCACAATTCGCGGACGACACAGCATTATATATCTCTGGCAACTCACTAGCAGACTTAAGAACAAACACAATTATTCCTACACACACTTGATAGCTGGCCCGCGAAATACAAAATTCAGCAAAACCCCACCAAAACAGCAGCAAAAATATTCTCACTTAGACCATATACTCCCCCCTCCCCGCTAACAATTAACAACATCTCAATAGAATAGTACCCTCCCAGCAAACGAATTAAATATCTAGGACTGTATCTCAATTCAAAATTTAATTCGCGCGATCACATTGAAGCAAAGATAATGCAAAGAAAGGCAGAACTATATCACTTAAAATCAATAAGAAACAGCCACAGTTCACTACAACAAAATACCACCATAGCAATAAACAGAACCATAAATTTCTATCATAACATACATCAAATTCTAGCACTCACCGAATTCATACTCGTAAAAAATCCAACCCATAAAACAAGAATTCAAAATAAATACTCTGTCCATGTCTTTCAAATCAAATTCGCAAACATAGAACCAGATCAGAGGACCCACAGTGGGCAATCTCCCCATTGTATAGTATGTAAGTTTAGAATAAGTTATTAAGTAATACAAATTACGTATGTAAAGTTGAAATAACAACCTATGTATTTACCAAAAATTCAGGGTCATCAGGTACCACCATGCGGGGTGGGGTGGTCCCTGCGAGGTCACACTGAGGCATGCGGGGCCATTCTCGGGCCACGAGGGGCCGTCGCGTCGGGGGCCACGCAGTCAAGTTGCTGTATCTCGCCAGGCGAGTGCGTTCGGCGTGCTATTGCCGCGCTGCACGCTTCCTGCTCGCGGGAGGCTGTTTGTTGACGCGCAGCAGGTATGGGCTAGGGGGAGGAGCGGGGAGGGGGAGCGGAGCGGGGTGCGCCGGGAGAGCTGCGGCGGAAGCAACGTCAGCGAAGCGGCCTCCGGAGAGCGGACACGCGGCGCGCCACGCTAGGCGACGCGGCGTTGACCTCAGGGGGCGGGGCGGGGCACGGCGGGGCGCAGCGGGGGAGGGCGGGGCGCAGCGGGTCGGGGAGCAGCGGGGCGGGGATCAGCGGGCGGGGAGCAGCGGGGCGGGGAGCAGCGGGGCGGGGAGCAGCGGGCGGGGAGCAGCGGGGCGGGGAGCAGCGGGGCGGGGAGCAGCGGGGCGGGGAGCAGCGGGGCGGGGAGCAGCGGGGCGGGGAGCAGCGGGGCGGAGTGCGAGTGGGGATGAGGTGGGGCGTAGCGAGCAGGGATGGGGAGGCGTGGGGCGGGGCGGGGCGGAGCGCGGCGGGGCGGGGTGCAGTGGTGCGGGGATCGGCGTGGCGGGGCATTGCGGAACTCGTCGGGGCTTTGGGGGCGTAGGAGGCGGAAGGGGTGGAGGGGCGGGGCGGATGGGGTGGAGCAGGGCGTGGCGGAGCGCGGCGGGGAGTTTGGGGCGGGGAGGGGCGGCACGGGACGAGGCGTGGCGGCGCGGGACGTGTCGGGTCGGGGTGTGGCGTGCCAAAGCGGGTATGGGCCTGGCGGGGTGTGGCGTGGAAGTGTCGCGGGCGGGGCGTGGTGTGGCGGGGTGGGATGGAGCGGCGTTGAGCGACAACCAGGGCTCCTGCCCCCGCCATGCGAAGCGCTTATTGATTGCCCTGCAGTCTCGCGGGTTCCTTCGATACAAGGCTTACCCACAACGGAAGCTTCATTCTCCTCTTGGTACTTTCTTTCCTTCCGCTTCTATCGCCAATTGATTCTCCTTCGATATCCACTATTCACTTTCACTTACCTAATAATGTCATGACATCTCAGTTCCAAATGTCATGATCTTTGTTATAAGTAGATTACCTCTTGGTGATGAAACGAATTCTTAATGTTTTGTTGGCACTGTTAGTGAACAATCAGTTATAAAATATGGAAGATAGGCTCGCAATATTTGGAACATTGCAGCGCTAACAAATAAAATGTAAAGATGACTTCAAGTAAGTATTACTGGGGTTTCAGCTGATGTGGGAAGTACACATGGGTGGAGGCAGCATTGATGTTCATACACCTTCAATGCATTATAAGAGATAGGATAGAACTGACTTTCACTTTGAGCTTAGTATTTTCCAAAATTGCAAAAGTTTAAAATTGGACCCCTCATACCATTACATTGTTGAAGATGGATTTTTCGTCAAGAAAAATTTGTTCTCTACAATTACTTCTTTAATTAATGTCATGTAATATTTTTTGAAAACGTTAGTGGTTTTCGTGTAATTTTAGTGAAATATTGGCAACATTAAAAGTACGATTTTCTCAAAAGCGACTCCAAGTTTTTTCTTTAAACTTTTCGTTCGGGGAGGGCTAAATACAAATATGACATTTTAATGTACTCTTTTGACGTTTCGAAATTTAAAGAAGTGTAATTTTAGTTAATATTAATTAACAAATAATAAAATTAATAAAATAAATAAACCTCAAAATATCTCTCACGTCGTTAATATTTACATTACGGGAGTATTTTATATAATATTGAGATATACCAAATATTCTCAAGGGAAATTTAATACAGATTTAGTCGAATAATAGCTTGTTTTAGGACCTTGGTATCCAGAAATGACAATACTCAAGTTGTATAACGCATTTACAAAGGAAACATATGGTAGCCATATTCGAAAATAAAACGTAAATATTGCAACAAGAGGTTTAGGACTCATGATTGTTCAAGACTGGAATGGACAGTGAATATTTGACATTGGATATTCATAGTATAAAGTAAACAACATTCATAATATGATTTGGGACGTGGCCGATTTTAAAATATGAATTTTTATTAATTAGGGACATATGATGGAATGCAAGAGAGATGTACTATCAATATTGTCACGTTTTATTGCCGATGTAAGCCATAGGACAGAATAAGCGACTGCCGAAAGATGGTTTAAAGCCAATGACAAAATTAGTTATAGAACGTTATAAGACAAATAAAAACGGAGTTGACATTTTTCAACAAGACCTTAATTTTGGCAGAAGCTATTCACACGCGGTGGGGAGCGCTTATTGGAGCGGTTCAGACACGGTAGGGCAATTTTGTAGTTCAAGCTATTTAGATGCGGTGGGGGCCGCTCATACGGAATACTTAAATACGCGAGATAGAATTATTAGGAGTTAAAATAGTTCATGTTGCAAGGAGATTTAATCAACCCGATTGTGAAAACCAGTCGAAATAAAAATGTCCATCCGCGACATTCATGGAAGTGATTTAGTGTAAATACTTTGTAATATTATTATTATTATTATTATTATTATTATTATTATTATTATTATTATTATTATTATTATTACTATGTTTAGAGATATAGACTGCGTTTATTTAATCATTTTGGTTCTATTTAGGGAAATCGATATTCAGATTAAAGAACAACACTTTTCAATCTTAACATCAAGATACAGCAACAGAAGGTTCCTGGTGGACTTCAGGACTCTTCAAGGGAAACTTTCACTTCAAACTTTCACCAAAACTTTCATCGCAACGTCTTCACGAACCGTAAGCGTCGCGGAAAACGTCGAACAATTAGATGTAATAAGTTTTTGAAAAGAGAAGATCAGACATACATTAAAGACGCCTTAGTAAATCAAAGAAATTAATATTTCAATTCGTTGGATGCCAATAGAAGTCATTGCACAAAGTATACTTTGTAAATAAACTAACTTTCTGATTAACCTAAAGTAGAAATCAATAAACGATGCAAATATTTTATTGAAAAAAAAGGATGATTTATTTAATAGTTACACTCCGAAGACCAAACATTTCATTTTTCAACTGAGTACGTTTTCAGAGAATACCCCAGTCTGTGCGTGATGGGACTTCGACCTGCATAAGTATTACTCAATCATATATAAATTTAGGAGTTGGTCATTCATAAAACTTGTAATAAAAATTAAATTGTCTAAAGTTTGAAATATTTTCGAACATGTTCACAAAAGACGTTCACAAAAGGGTTTGCTCAGCTTGTATGAAATGTCCATATCAAAAGAGATGTATAGAAAAACGTTTCAAAATGACTTGTCCGACGTGGGGTAGATGCATCAATAAATACACATACATACGAAAACGTTTCAATATTGCACTTGTGAGAACATGTGCTTTAAATGATTTCTTAGAACGTTTCCCGAAAACTCAGAAATTCTCTGTAAAAATGAGGTCTAAGTTGCGCATTTTCAGAAAGGCCAGATCAAGTCCCATTTTGTCATAAACGACACTAATTTTTGTTTAATATATTTGTATGGATACTGCTAAATATCCTGATTAACGCGATACAAACGCTGTTGTGATGTAAACATTTATTTTTCAAATATTACACAATTGTTAATTTTTTTAAATATCTCTAACATCTCTAATATTTACATTATGGGGATTTTAAAACATTACTGCATTTGTGAGATAAAGTACTTACAATGATTTTGGACAAAGTTTCTCGAAAACTCAAAAGCTTTCCGTGAAAAAATTCAAAATCGCACATTTTCAGAAACGCTCAAACGTCTTTGTTTCAAAAATGGTTCCAAATTTTTTCAATGAAAATTTGCATATAGGACAAAGTTTTTTGCTATTATATAATATTCTTAAATTTATATTTCAATTCTTCCATTAGAGGTCGAAAAATTGAGAAAATGTGGAAAAATGTCATTTACGCGCCGATAAGTAGCAGCTGGGAAGAGAATGAGGCAAAACCGAAAACCTATCCCAGACCAAAGAATTTATAAATCTAACTAGAACGAGAAAGTCTGTATCATTCTGTAGTATCAATAATTGATTGTGATATCTAACTTATTTTTACTTCTATGGACTTCCTAAAAATCTCATAAAAGTTAAAACGTCCCTGACATCTGAGCATATAATGAGCAATTACCTAAACATCGCATTATTTCGATATTAACAACAATCTAGAACCAAGGGAATTATTGTTTGGGGAATTGCTGTTTCACAAACCGTTTTATTAATTTGATAATTTGCCGATAATAATATCAATCATAAGCCCATTTCGTTTTTATGTTTATGTTTTTAAAGCCGGTCAAACGATTCAATTAATTTGATAATTTGCCGATAATATTAATCGTAGGCCCATTTCGTTTTTTATGTTTATGCGTTTAATGCCGGCCATTTCCATACCATTATCATGCCTCCAAAGCGGCTGCTCCTAGTTTTTACCCAATATATTCCCGAATATTTTCATACCATTAAAATACCTCTCGCGGACTAAAAAAGTACACAAATTTCGATCTTTTAGCACAATTATTATCTTCCTCTTCCGGGAATAGAAAAATCAACGTCTTCTACAAGGTTTGATTATCTTCAGTCAAGTGAATGGAAGGAGAGCAGTGTATTAATACATTTTGCTGTCTTTGTCTCAGTGATTGCCCTAGCAAAGATCGTGTTTCTTACTCGACATGTGTTTTGGATCTGTACAGTTACGCAGTTAAGATGAAACGTATTAGTCGATTTTCTTCGAATTTGGAATGTTCGTTCTTGGAAGTCACTTAAAAAGCCGTCATATTTATTTAGTTTTATTGCATTTCAAGATTTTTTAGAATTCTGATTCTTGGCAGTTTTAATGATTGTGTATTTTATAATATCTTTGTTACGTTCAAACGCATTGTTTGAGTGAGACATAGACGTTACTTGAAGTCAAACTGGTGGTGCTAAAACATGTACTACTTTCTTG
This sequence comes from Teleogryllus occipitalis, assembly GCA_011170035.1. Lineage (NCBI taxonomy): Eukaryota > Metazoa > Arthropoda > Insecta > Orthoptera > Gryllidae > Teleogryllus > Teleogryllus occipitalis. The sequence goes on along the minus strand of BLKR01000646.1, from coordinate 265,041 downwards.
CCCGTATTTTCGCGCAAAATTACGCGAAAAGTACTAAAATTTTCGAAAAATTTTACATGGCCTTATTTCAAAATCTATCTTTAAGGATCATATATCATTAAGGGGAAAATCTCTATCTTTAATATTTAAAATTAAAAAAAAAACATTTAAATCGCCCTGCAACTACATGGTCATAAACTATCAAAATATGTTTTACAATTCTACATTATATGAAAATATACACATTTAATTATATAACAATATTTCATGATATTGTCTTTTAATAATTTAAAACATTCACAAATAGACACGTTTAATATAACGAACATGTGAATTTTATATTTTTACAAGGAAAGAAAATACTATATATATATATATACATATATATATATATATATATATATATATATATATATATAAATATAATTTTGCAGCACATAGAAATTTAATAAGTTTGTCACATTGGGAAGTAGAATTTCACAAAGAATGGATATCAATATCTAATTTTAATTTTTTCCTGAAATCACTTGTGAAAGGACATTCGACTAATAAATGGGATGTAGAAATAATTTCACCACAATTTGGACATGGATCTGGATTTGTCTTTTTAAATTTGTAACTAAGACCCAAATTTAAGATATTTGTTTTAGGAAGACTCCGAAACAATTTTGAACTTTTGAAATTTTCGAAAAATCAGAGTTTTTAACGAGGATAAGTCTTTCACCATTCTTAAACGTCCTTCACACTCTCCGACAACAAGTTCCATCAAAAACGATGGAGTAATTGTTTTGAAATTTGAGAAATGTTCCAGGGGCTTCATTTAAAGTACCTTTCAAAATTAAAATATCGGTTTCAAATTCAATGGGCCACGACATCAGCCAGATCGATTGAGGAATATTAATTTAGGAGAAAATCGGCTGAGGGGTTTAGACGCTAGCGTTTTCCATAGACGGACAGACGTTTTGCCGTCATTTTTCAGTATCAAAGACCCACAAAACGGATTCTGGCTACACCACGTATTAGAGGATTTTTGGATCCGTTTCATGAAATATTAATTTTCCTTCAACGATTCCTGCCAAAAGGAAAATGTTAGTTCAGTATTTCGTCTATCAGAAAATTAGTTTATTATCGTCGTGAGCAAATGCATGTTTGATATATTGGCTAAAATTTTAAAGACTGCGATGAGGAGTAGATCTAACTTTTTGAGATCTATTGTTCACAGAACTACAGTGTAAACAGGATTGGACAAAATAATTTAAATTTAGTATTTAAATACTTCGCCAACATACTTTGCAAATAAGTATTTAAATAATACTTAAGAACATTAGGTTTTGAATGACTAAATACATAGTATTTAAAATATTTGAAATATACAAAATACAATAAATGCAATTGAATTATATCTTTTTATTACAAAACCATATTGTAATATTATTGCCAATTACATTCAATTAGTAATTGTCAGACACACACATTTCTGAACAATAACTATTATAGAACTTGGGAATGAAAGTAAAAAATAAGATCCACAAATTTTATTTTTATTGTTAACTTTTTTAAATACATCTATCTCATGTACCGTAATTAAATATATCTCCAAAATTCATGTCCGAAAAACTCAAAAATACAGTTTTCAATTACAAAATATGTTTAAAATACATATTTCGAATTCAAGTATTTAAATACTGCCCAACCCTGAGTGTAAAGCTAGTGAAGTGAAACCTTAAACGTGTTGTAAAATGCAATGTCATAAATGCGGGGTTCCCTATTGGGAACGTAGGCCGTCTGCGACGATGTTGAACTTGATACCCTGCTAAAGGGACGTAAGAGGAAAGGAAGAAAGTAGGTCACTGAAATCTCTTCAAGAAACATGGTTCTCGCTTTAGTTTTCTCACGAAAACCCTCGAGAAGCAGTGAAGGGGAAGGAAGCAAGGTTCTGCAATTAAGGGCTGATGAAATACTTTCATCATTTCGATCTGATAATACGAGACCCGTTGCCAATATTACTTCAGGCAAGTAATTTTTTTTTTCAAAACGATAAGCAATTCGTCTGGTATAGAAAAGAGACAATAAAAAACGTGACACGTGAGATAGAACGGCTAATTTCGGATAGACTTGCGGATATTAAAAGGTAAAAGATCCTAGCAGCAACGGCCGAAAAACGTTTGCTAGTTGCGCAAATTCACGAGTCCGTTATGGGGGTGCGAACGTTACGTACACACACTGCGAAAGGAAGCTAGAGGGGGATACGCTTGGTTCAGGGTCGGCGGGTGGATGCAACGTAGATTAAAGGACTCTAATGTAATGGCATCTGTGTGCTTTGCGGTGATAGGGAAGACTGGATCCACATCCTTTTAATTTGCTGTGCGACCGAAACTTGGAGAGGAAAATGGATGGGAATGGGAAATTACTACTTCCTACATAGGAACGTAACGCTTGCCCAAAACATTTTAGGTGATAAAAGATCTAACTTCATGAAAGAATTAGGAACATTTCTAGGAAAGGTTCGGACCATTAGAAACTGAAATTAGGGAGTGGGAAAACAGCACTGGTTAGTACGAGCAGAGCCTAGACTGGAGAGAAATAAATAATAAGTCAATAAACTAACAATAATTAAGTTAGTAAGTTATGTTAGGTTAGTAAACAGTAAAAAACAAGTCATAAGTTGTAGTCAATTGTTAAGTATAAGTAGATAAATAAGTCAATAATAATAAATTAACTTAAAAATAATTAATATAAATTAAACAAATTAAAATTAAATTAAATTAAACTAAAATAAAAGGAAACGGTTAAAATAAAACACATTACGAGGCGAAGGGAAGTGGGAAATGTTAGTGCAGAGGCGTTGGTACGGACGATTTTCTGTGGTGCTGTTTGTTTTCAGGTGCTGAGGAGGCCAAACACTGGAAGGAGAATGCCTGACGCCCGCGACAAAAATCGGATAGATTAGCATGTACTCGGCTTCTGACGGCAGGTTTTTCCCCCTTCAGGGTTTTTTTCCTCAGCCGTACCTTATGGTCTCTTTTCCGCGGCATTGATGCGATGAAAAGACCATTTGGGGTGAATACCAGAATACGAAAGGTTACAACGCGGTAGAATGTAGGTATTGTAATGACTTAAAGGCCTTCGGCTTAGCCACTTGGCATCACGTTCTCTAATTTGTATGTAAGAATTACCTATTAAATAAAAAATAAAAAAAGAGACACTAAATAAATGAACGAGTAAAAATTTGTGGGTAAGTAATAAATGAAATAGGGCGATTGAAACATTTTAACAGAAAAAACGAAATAGTGTTACTTGGAAACGGACTAAACTGAGGGCAATAAATTACGAGGGCAAAATAAAGAGGGGCGAAATTTGTAAAGCTGTAGTGAGGAGGTGATCATATCACAAAAAGTTGTAACTTTTGTAGTTGGTATCACTGTGGTGGTTTTCCATGCTTCCAAAAAAATATTTGTTCTACAGAATTATTTATTATTTTCAATAACATTTCTAATATATTTTCATTTCTACCGTAATACCCTCGTCTGTTCTTTTTTCTTTTTTTGTAAAGTAAATCTTACTTTTTGATCAATGAAAATTTATTAAACTCACTTTACACTATTTTTCTTCTTGCTTTTAAGTAATTTGTTTCACAGCGTCAACATTTTGTACTACAATTTTAATACGACTAACAAAATAGTTATTACATTTTTTAGCTGTGTTTTCCATTTCTTTACAATCTTCATCGAAAAACATGTAATATCACAATATTGTATCACAATATTTACCCCCTGTTAATTTCTTCATTACTTTCCATAATTCTTTACAATTTTATTCTGTTCTTCAATATAATTCACATAGATTAATATTTTAAAAAATGACGAAGTTTTGAAAATTTAAATCTTGAAGAATTCTTAACGACCATTGATGATATATTAAAGGCAGTTTAACGGGGCTTGGTAAGTAGAAATAAAAAGAATTTACCATAGGCAAACAATCATGTTGTAAATTCTTTTTTTTTCTACTGATCAAGCCCGTTAACCTACCTTCAAAATTTAAATCACACACATTAAAAAACACAATTCAGAAGTTATGTAATAACGCAACGAGATGTTACGGCATCTAAGGGCGAAGTCCTCCAGAGATAAAGACAATAATAAAGATCAATTTTCTGTTGGTGGCACATGAGAAAGATATAAGGTAAAAAATAAAGACAAAATTTACTGTTCGGAGATATTTTTGCACTCTCAGTTCCTTTCTGAGAGCTAAGTATCATACTCCGGCGCTGTTAACCGCCCAACCTGATATGTGATCTTGTAGTACAGCGTGGGACAAGTTGTTGATCAGATTTGTTGAAACACGAGACACGAAATACGAACTCTGGAAAGCGGGATATATTGGAGACTTTCAGAGCACACTAGTGGTGCTTTATTTAGAAAATGGTGGACGAATTTCCAAGCAATATCGGTTACAGCAACTGATTCCATGACGACAGAATTTAAGTATTAAGCTAACTCAACACTGCTGGAAGTTCTTTGTAAAAAGATATGATTGATTGTGAGATTTTACTCGAAAATTGTATTGACTTGTACAGAACAAACGATAAGTAACAAACAATTGATTTACCACGTACAATATTATTACACTCTTGTGAGTGTTAATGAGAGCAAGGAAAGAATATCTGTTTGGTGCAATGATAATTTTATAATAATGTATGTAACAAGTTGATTGAATCAAAGCCTCATTGGCTTGAGTTATTAGTACAAGCAGGGCACGCTACATAGCAACAGCGTTTTGTATATTTTTCTCTTATTTGGTACAAATGAAGACTTGAAATATAAAAAGATGGAACTGACATTTCTGTTAAATTTACGGGGTTACCATAATAATGATGAATGAGTCAAGCTTTATAACATAAATAAGAACCAAAGTCCAGACGCATTTCTTGCTAATGTTACGGGGTGATTATAAATGGCAGTTGTACGTGTCAATAGATTTAAAGTGTAAAGATTTATAGTACTTATGTTATTTTGTAATGAATTAATATTGTGAGGATAAAATTTGTCAACTTCACTAATTTTGATTCTTGGATAGCCAAAAATATTCCTGGCAAATTTGGCAGAAAACGCTTCAGTGATACTAAAGTTTTCATGACACACGCAAACACACATAATCTCACTTTTATTTAATAGATGGATATCCATTCTAGTTACACGCATTCTTTTTTATTAAACAAAATATAAACTGCTTATTGATAATCTCAAATTCCTACCTGCGAATATCCACTTCTCCTGTAATCATTACTTCTATTTGAACATGTGCAGAGGAAGAGTTGCTTTGGCACTATTTCTATAATAACAAACTTATTGTCAATAGCCACCTTACAAGACATTGCTAATCGATTACACAATTCCCTGAATTGTCACGATTGAATCGTAAAGTTTGAGCAATGGAGCAAGATAAAAACCTGTTTATTTGCATATTATTTCTTATGGTTTAAGGCTACGCTGTCAAGAAAGAATTTTCGAGTAGTTCGTCTCCAATAAAAAATCCGCCGAGAGAACCGCTATAAAATGTGTTATTGGAGCGACATCTGACGATACAGTTAGGTTCCTTTTACGGCGCGCAATTCGTTTCGCATTTTCAATGAGATTAGATAGTCATGGAAATTAGATATACAAAGTAGAGCAACACTGAGTAGACTTCTCAAAATAATGTTAAATCGTAAATGTTAATGCGCCAATAAAAACAATGTTTATCAGTTGTATTGTTACTCAACAAGACAGATTTTTAACAAGTCGTCACATCATTTAAAGTTTACAATTGAATGAATTTATGCAAAAAAAAAAAAAATTCAAGCTACAAGAATCAATAAGGTTGAAAAATACCCGGGAAAGTTGCGTCTTATCTCAAAATTTCGAGCAGCGAGGATGTTGGTAGGAAATTAGACATGGTTGAGATGTGACATGCGAAAAGATGGAAAAGTTCTCATAATCACTATAAGGAAATATTGTTTCAGCTGCCCTGAAGGCTACTGCGCGGGCGCGCCGCCATTGAACAGATCGTTTTGCCGCCCAAGTGCGGAGACTTAGCAGCTAGTGCTGGTGCGGCGGAGTGACCGGTTGCTTTCGACGCAAAACTCAGAAGACCTTTGAGTTCATTGATTGATTGATTGATTAGCGATTCCCGGCGCGTCAACGGCTATGGTAATTAGTCCTGTAAGTGTAGTGCATATTTTTTATCGCGAGAGGTGGCGCTGATGTTGCCCCGCTGGATCGCGATCTGACGCTGTCGGCTGGTGAGGATTTCCTCAACCAGGTACCTCCAACAAGCGGAGCACCGCTCCAGACGAGACAAGATCTAAGCTCCCAACTGGTCTCCCGGCATGTTTGGTAGTAGTGCGTGTTAGTGTATGTATGTATGTATGTAAGTAAGGGGGTGAGAATAGGACAAGGAAAGAGAAGGAACGATCGCACTCGGTCCGTGGCCCGTTTGTTAGGATTCTGCTCCGACATTCGCCTGGTGTTGATGGGAGAAACCACGTAAAACTACCGATAAGAACAGCTGGCCGCTTGAGTTCTCCTCCAGACAGCAGGTGAACTAAATATAGGTGTATAGCTATTGGCGAAAATCCTGCTGTCGTCGGAACTCGAACCTAGGACCTCCCGGACAGAGGCACTGCCGTGACATGAATTGATGCCCTGAGCTACCTAAGCCGGTTTCATATTCATGTCCTAAATGCCCCTCGGGTCCCGAGGTCACGAAGTGCCTGAACCAGTATTTCCTCTGATAGTCCGTGACACGCGCCTGGTGGGGGGGAGAGGCAATCAGGAGCCGTCCGTCGAGAAATTTAAGTTGGGATGACCCCAGCGGAGACGCGGCCTCTGTTCGTGATGTAGCGAATCCCCTCGCATATCTTGCGGCCATAAAATTCCTCCACGCTCAGCCAAGCGGTTGGTTTATGAGTTTCTTTGGCTACGCGGCTCGCAATGTCCGAATAAAATGTTCCTTCTCGCACGGCGAAATCTACCTCGTGTGGGCGTACTACACGACAATAGTTTGCATTATTATTATTATTATTATTATTATTATTATTATTATTATTATTATTATTATTATTATTATCATTTGTTCTTCACAAATTTTACTGGTCGATATATCAACCACTCACAGGTATAACGACCAGGTGTGCGGTTGCTTTATTGGAGATTTAGGTGGTTTCTAACGATACAGCATGTGCTCAAGATAACTGCATATTGTGCATACTCCTGGCATCCAAGTGAAGACACTCTGAAGCTCGAAGTGTCAACCGGGAGAGGTGGCTCAGTGCATAAACTGATGTCACTGCAATGCCTCTGACCAGGAGGTCCTAGAGGAGAATTCTAGAGGCCGGCTGCTCTGATCCGCAGCTTTTCCGATTAACACCAGGAGAATGCCAGAGCAGTACCCTACCAAACGGGCCACGGACCGCGCGCGAACTTTCCTTCCTCTTCCTTGCCCTATCCTCATTCTTTACACACACAGCATGCACTAACATGCACTAACATTGCACTAACATGCACTACAGTACCACACATGCCGGGAGACCGGTTGGGAGCTTAGAACTTGTCCTGACTGGGTTGGTGGGAGATCCTGACGGTGCCCAGCTGGTGGGAGATACCTGGTTATGGAAAATCCCGCTAGTCGACAGTAGGTCGGCGCCGGATATACGCCATCTACAGGGGGAAGATCACCGCCACCTCCTGATAAAAACATACACTACACTTACGGGACTAATGACCTCAGTAGTTGACGCACCTGGGACCTCTAACAATCAATCGAAATCTCATTTTTGGGATCACTCCTATGGATGATATTATTATTGGCACAGTTGTCACTTCGTTGACGTTCCACTGAATAGTTCATATGACGCTCCACTGACGTTCATAGGCGAGTTCGGTATATTTCTGGATCTTCTCTTGATGTTTCCCGATATATTGTAGGTGTTAGCATATCATTTAGGAAATTCTACTGATGGTTTCTGACAATGAATGTTATACCGGATCTATTGCCGCCGACATGTCTGACAGTGATAATGTAGCGATTCCAGTAGAGAGTGTGCTCACTACTTTCAAGCACGTTCTGAGGAACAAGTTTAAAATACGGAAATGATTTGACGAGTATGCCCGTTTTTATCACCAATAATTGGCGGAGCTGCTTCGCCACTTCATCATGCATATTTTTATATTCCAACTGTGCGTGGTCGCTTGTCACGTGTTGGATGTCGCTTGTCACGTGTTGGATAGTTTCGTTTGAGGCCTCTCATATTCTACTTTCGGAATGGAAGGTCGAAGCTTTCAGAACGTGTTTTCTGTAGTTCAAAGTTGGCACTACTTGGTCCTGAATAGCTATCACGAAGGCTTCTGTCTTTGGAAAGAGATCCCCTGGGATCGTGGATGCTAGAGCCATGCGTGTGACGACTTCTGGTTTGCTCAGCTCATGGGGGTACTTTCCGTGCAGTACCTTCGCTTTCCATGAGGTTATATTCTCTTTGGTTTCAATTGTTCGCTGTCTTTTTCTGTTCAGTCTTTTTCAAGTTCAGAGGACTGTAGGTATTATCAACTGCGCTCACTGCTTGCTGAAGTCTCCCACAATGTTCCAGGAAGTATCTACTGAGTGATGCAATTTGAGAGTTGTGTAGATTTATGAGTATATTTTCGTGCTTTTTACTTTAAATGAATGGTAGTGGGTCTTAAATATGTTATCACTTCTCTTATTACCAAGTTTTATAGTATAAATACTAAATTTTAATATCTTAAAATTAATAGAATGAATCATCTGCAATCATTTGTCATCATTTCCTATTCATGATGTATTCAAGTATTCATCCGAAATGGCGCTTTCATGCTAACAATTTTATTTAAAAGAATCAGAATGTAATTGTGTATTTTTTTAATGCGAAAACAAACCTTAGCGGGATAGGCGATTATTTTAATCAACTAATAAGGAATACATTTTAAAGAATTTACGTACAATTCAATTTGATTTGTATCATTTCCTAATTCGTATCAGTATTTTTAGAAGATCGATAAAACTATTTGCATTGCAGATGTGTAGCCTCTATATCAGCGATCGCCAAACCGCCTAACGCAAGCTACTAGTAGCTTGTGGGGCAATTTTCAGTAGATCTCGGTCATGCTTAAGTTTGGCTAACCTGGACTTGATCTACGGAGTTCAGATTACTCTTACTTTTCTTGTATACAGTTTCATTAATTTTTTAATAGTTAATAGAAATGTATTATTATAGACTATATACAAATGTTAAGTTTTGAAAATAATATTTTATTCTGTCTAGGTTTCTTCGTAGCTCACATTTGGATTGAAAACGGTATGGTTGCTCATAAGCTTCATGAGTTTGGCGACTGATGCTATATATATTTGAGTTTTCTTTCTGCACAGACTGTACTTTCATGCCAACGACTTTATAGTCAAACACATTGATGACGGAGAGAGATTTCATGGCCCGCCCGTGTATCTTGTGCTCAGGCCCAAAAGGGGTCGAGCCAACCGGAGCCCAGCGGCCGGTCCGGGCACGCGGGCCGCCTCGCCGCGCCGAGCCGCCGGGCGAAGAACCGGCTGCTTACGTAAAGGTACCACAAGACGCGCGGCTCCGCTCGGCGCGGCGCGGCATGCAGCCCAGAGGGCGCGCCGATGTTTCGTTGGGCCGCTTCGGTGGGAAGGGCAGCCGCTGGGCCCCGGGGTTTAGTTACGCGGCACGCCGCGTCGCTGTTTTCCCACGCCTGCGCCGCCCGGAGGATAATCTTATCTTCTCTGCCATGTGGTTGGTTGGTTGGTTGTTAGTGATTCCGGGCGCGTCAATCACTGAGGTCATTCGTCCTGTAAGTGTAATGCATGTTTTTCATCGAGAGGTGGCGGTGAATCCCTACTGGATGGCGAGATCCGGCGCCGACCTACCTTCGGCTAGCGGGATTTCCCCCAAACCAGGTATCTCCCACCAGCGGGGCTCCGCCCCAGCCGCAACCAGCAATAAGCTCCCGACCGGTCTCCCGGCATGTGTGGTAGTGTAGTCCATCTTGATGTAAGTGTGCGTAAGGGGTGAGAATAGGACAAGGAAGAGGAAGGAAAGATCGCGCATGGTACGTGGTCTGTTTGTTAGAGTACTGCTCCGGCGTTCGCCTGGTTTTGGTCGGAGAAACTACGGAAAATTACCGATCAGAGAAGCCGACAGTCAGAATTCTCCTCCAGACAGCGACTGAATTCGACCTTGCTGACAAACTAGTGTCGAAAACCTCGCCACTGTCGGTACTTGAACCTAGGACATCCCGGTCAGAGGCACTGCCACTTGAGGATACAAGCTGACTACTACTACATTTTGCTGTGGATATATCAAAATTTTCATAATCTCACTCATTCACACACACGATGCTATTTTAACACGTTTATCTGATTCATAAACTTGTGCTTTCCGTCTTCTCTGGGATAGAAGGAACGACCTGAGGAAGTATGGATCATTATGAAGAATGATGATGAAACAATGATTTAAGAAGAGGCAGGGGTAGTTGGAGAACGCTGAGAAATGCTGCCCATAACCGGCTTTGCCAACCACAAATTCCAGAAGGATAGACTGGAAATTCGAGCCCGGCGTCAGCGGTGGGGGCGAACGGTCAGTGCCACACGCAGCTCTCCCCACCAGGGAGTTTCAATTCGAAAGGGGAATGTGCTAATTTGGTTTAAAATTACCGTTGATAATAATGATGGACACAATAATGAAGAAGAATTACGTCGTTATGAACTGACTTTTTTTGGATAGATGACCAAAGGGAAGGTCATCTGTTCAAATCTGTACCAACATTCATTTCGTGAAAGGTAATTTAGCAGTTAACATCCACAAGATTGATATTGGTACGGATGGTCATGAAAAGTGAGTGAAGATGGTAGATAATAGATAGATGGGAGAATAATTGATGGGGTGTGTCATGGTACGAGAAACCAACTTCTTCAAATCACGTGGAGAAATTTCGTACGTCTCGATTGACTATATTGTTTACGGGTGCGTCAACTGATCTGGTCGTTAGTTCCATTAGTGTTGTGTATGCTTTAACACGGAAAGTGTTGTTCCTCTCCCGCTGGCACGTGCAATCCGGCGCCGTCCTACACACCAATTTGCTGTTTTCTTTTCACCTGCAGGTTTCACCAAACGGGCACACCAGGAGAGGTGGCTCAATGCATCAACTGATGTCACTGCAGAGCCTCTGACCGGGAGGTCCTGGGTTCGAGTCCCGACAGTGGCAAGATTTTCCACACTAACTTGTCAGCTCGGTCGAATTCAGTCGCTGTCTGGAGGAGAATTCTAGCAGCCAGCAGCTCTGATCAGTAGTCTTTTTTTTCTCCCATCAACATCAGATGAATGCCAGAGCAGTACCCTAAAAACCGGGCCACAGACCGCGCACGACATTTCCTACCTCTTCCTTGTCTAATCATCACCCTTTACACACACTCTTAATCTAACATGCACTACACTACCAGACATGGCGGGAGACCGGTCGGGAGCTTAGAGCTTGTCCTGGCTGGGGCGCTGCCCCGCTGGTGGGAGATACTTCTTGGTTGGGGAAATCACGCTAGTCGATCGCAGGTCGGTGCCGGATCTCGCCACCCAGCGGGGGAATATCACCGCCACATTCAGATGAAAAAACATTCACAACACTTACGGGACTAATGACCTCAGTAGTTCACGTGCCCGGAATCACTACCAACCAACCAATCAACGCAGCATAGCCCCAGTCGCGACAAGCTCTAAGATCCTGACATGTCTGCTAATGTAATGCATGTAAGTGTGTGTATGTAAGGGGAGAGGAATGGGCAAAGATGGGGAAGGCAAAATAGAATGCGGGTCAACGCCCATTTTGTATAGGTACTACTCCGGCTTTCGCCTGATATTGATGGGTCGGAAAACTATCGATCAGCGCAGCTGGTCACTAGAATTCTTGTCCAGTTACAGGCTGAATTCGACCTGTCTCACTAATGACCCGTCTTACTTGACCACTGTTACAAGACTCAAGGCCTGGGATCTGCTGTTGCGCTGGCTACAGCAGTTGCCGGGAGCCCTCTCAGGCGTTATGCAACTTGAAACCGCAGCGTCCGACTCCTCCAAACCCCTGGACAACCGAGATCGGCTTTAGCCATTTATTTTGACAAAATGTCGATTTATAATTTCGAATATTTCGTTCACGCATAATGCCAACCGTCCTTAAATTCAGGATTCATTCCACAACTACCTACCATAGCAATTCCTAATCAGTGGGAGATGGAACGCGGAAATTCAAAGCAGGGCTCGTAGAAATACTTTCCCGTAAACGGTAACAAGCATTTAAGATGTTATTTTACGGTGCATCTGGCAACTTCATCTTCATCTCGCAGACTGAGAACCGCAACCCCACGTAAGTAATGTGCTACGAGATGTGCTGCGTATTGAAGTGTATCCAATTTCTCTTGTCGACATCACGATTTGGGGAACGGCAACACGCGCCTGGAATTCTAACTGAAGAAACTGATTAAAAATTTAGTTCCTGAGTTTCCCATCTATGAGTTCTTCGAGAAGATATTGTTTGCACTAAACGAAACCTTCAATAAAATGAAATTCCATTAATCTTGAATTCTATTTTACTTTGATTTGCATTTACACCGCTATGATTACAAAATACTTATTTATCTTTTAATGATACGTGTTGACTTATTGACATTTCCGCTTCTTCTCGAAAATGGCCGACTTGCTAGTTAATAAATATGTCGTTTAGAGTCTCTGGTCACGAAAATCCCTGAAGAACAACGGAAACTACAAAATGCCATTTACCAAATCAGCTTCATAGCGTATATATAACCTTGTCTTGCGCACACAGATGTTAGCACCGACGGTAAGCGGGATACTTGCATTGGCTGGTGTGAATTATCTTGTTATTGCTCTTAGCCCTTCAATTATTATGCATGCGCCTAAAAGTAGGCAACACATCGAACACAGATGTAAGATTTTTATTGTGGCACAGTATTGGCTGGCATTGTTAGACTTTTCAAGATCATTAAATAATGCCTTGTATGTGAAAATGATCAGTGACACTCGTTAAGGGAATGAAAATCGTTTGGAGAATTATTCTAGTGAAACTCTTAAGTATCTAAAATGGTATTCACATTTATTGTAATAATAGTGTTCAATGGTAGTTATGCATTTGTAATTCAAATAAAAATTTTCGTTTCCTTGAGAAACTATCAAAAAGGCAATTAATGTAATTTGAAAATGTTTCGTCTAACATTTTTTTATGAGAGGGAATAGTACACATTACGGGTGCATCAACGGCTAAGGAAATTAGTCTCGTAAGTGTAGTGCATGTTTTTTTCTGGAGGTGGCAGTGATATTCCCCCGCTGGATGGTGAGATCCGGCTTCGACATACCTCCGGAATAGTGGGGTTTTCATCTAGATATCTCCCACAAGTAGCGCTTCGCCCCAGCTGAGGCAAGCTCGAAGTTCCTGACCGGTCTCACGACATGTGTGGTAGTGAAGTGCATATACGTGTAAGTGTATGTAGGGGGTGAGGATAAGACGAGGATGAGGAGGAAAGATCACGCGCGGTCTGTGGCCCGTTTGACAGGGCTCTGATTTGGCATTCGCTTGGAGTTGATCGGAGAAATCACGGAATACTACCGATCAGAGCAACCGGTCGCAAGAATTCTCCTCCAGACAGCGACTGAATTTGACCTAAGTAGCTTGTATCGAATACCCTGCCCCTGTTGGGACTCGAACATAGAAACACCCGGTCACAGGCATTACAGTGACATTAGTTGATACCGTGAGGCACCTCTCTCGGTAGAGAAAATAGATTTTCAGAAGGTTGAGGTTCGATAGAAACTTCTGTAAGATATTTTTACAGGAACTAAAGAGATCGTGAAACGCAACGTTGTAATATAGGACATCCTAGTTCGCGAAGGTGAACTCTTTATAGCACTCTGATTTCAGAGACTAACGCAAACCGCAAAGGTTAACCTGAGTGGTCTTTGAATATCCACGATAGCGAATATAAAACAACGTTTCATCATTCATTTTACATATAACTACCTGAACTCGAGCGATTACCTTGTTCAAAAGACCTGTAGAAAAGTTACAACAAAACAGTACTTTATAGCCAAATACGGAAAACTGAGAAGCTCAAGAATATATTTCGTGTTGTTCGATAGTGATTTTTCAAGACCAGTGAACCAAAAGGTTTACAAATTCTGGAACAATGTGCTGACTAACTAACATAGAATTAAACCGTTTTCTGAAATGACTGTAATTGACTTATCTTTACCGAGATCTGTACATGTATTGTGGACTATATCGGGAAATCCTGCTATCCGTTGTTAAAATTATAAACGTAATGCACCTCATAATATTATAACAACTGAATATGTTTTGTTAATACACATGGAAGATAATTGCTGGGCATCGTATTTAGGTATTAGTAATATTAACATTTGAAAAAGGTTAATTAATCTTTAAATTAAAAACCCGATGTGGAATGTTCACTGCTCTCAATAAATCTAATGGAACTCGCAAAACAAAAGAAAACATGGAATGTTAGGGGTCTTGAAAACGACGTAATGAAAAAATGACGGCAGAGAAGCGTTCAATCTATAAATTTAACACTTTTGTCGTTTAGTTCACTAAATTTTTTCATTCCATGAAAAATCGTTGATTATCACTACGTTAATGGCACGCATGGAATTAAAATTCCACCGTGCATTTAAAACTCCACAACTACCAATCACAATTCAAAAAAATGTTCAAAATTGTTTAAACATAGACATGTCTAAGGTATTTCCACTCTGCCACGACATGTGAACAAAAACATACTATACATCACAGATTACGTTCCATGAACGTACGTTTTCTTGATCTTCCAGCTCCCTAGTCCTCTCTCAGCCCGGCAAATCACGGCCCGGCAGAAAACATGAGCTCCACTCGGAACATCTCAGCTCAGTTTGCAGTTCTGCCAAATTTCTTCCCTTCCAATGCACACTTCTTAGTTTTTATTCTCTTTCTATTGATCTGTGCGTACCATGTTCCTTCTTGTTAATCAATTATTTCTGTAACTATTAATTATTTCTTCTTTTTTCTAAATATTGCGTTGTTTCTTATTGCTATCTGTCCAAACGCATTATTACGCTTATTTTTCTGTCAACGAAATTGACAGTACACCACTCCCGTGATGTAGAGAGAACCCACATCTCCCCGCACCCCCCGCTGTGGAATATCAATAAAAAGTACACGATTAATACTACCTTCTACAGCAACTTACATACACACAATGAACGAATAAAAGAAAATTGGTGAAGTAAACGATAAGCTCGCTGACTAATAGAATAAGCAAATATTTCACATGAAAGAATTAAATGTTTAACATCTAAAAACCGGGAGCGGTAGCTCAGTGCATCAACTGATGCCACTGCAGCGCCTCTGACCGGGAGGTTCAAGGTTCGATTCCTGACGGCGGCAGGATTTTCGACACTAGCTTCTCAGCTAGGTCGAATTCATTCGCTGTCTGGAGGAGAATTCAAGCGGCCGGCTGCTCTCATCGGTAGTTTTCCGTGGTTTCTCCGATCAACACCAGGCGAATGCCGGAGCAGTACCCTACCAAACGGGCCTCGGGCCGCGCGCGATCTTTCCTTCCTCTTCCTTGTCCTATCCTCTCCCATTACACACACACTTACACTAACATGCACTACACTACCACATATTCCGGGAGACCGGTCGGGAGCTTAGAGCTTGTCCCGGCTGGGGCGATGCCCTTTGGTGGGAGAGTCCTGGTTAGGGGGAAACCCCACTAGCCGACGGTAGGTCGGCGCCGGATCTCGCCATCCAGCGGGGGAAGATCACCGCCATCTCCGGAGAAAAAACATGCACTACACTAACGGAGCTAATGACCACAGCAGTTGACGTGCCCGGAATAACGAAAAAATCAATCAATCAATACATGTAAAACATTTGATCTTAACATTACAAATGTAAAAATATGAACGTCACTTCTGTTTACCCGTTCTAAAAAGTACACCAGTAAAACTGCTAGAAGTGACTCGTTTTATTATAATCCACTATTTATACATGTATTCTCTTTCAAACATGTCTTAAGTTTTGGTGGGAGGAAATGTTTTCATGGTTTTGTCACCCTATAATGTTTCATCTGGAATATGTTCAATATCTTCATTTGCAAACATTTCTTTATCGTCTAAGTCACTATAGTGATCGTATGCACACAATGCAAGGCCCACTAAAATAGGTCTTTTTAGAAGCAATACGGCGTCATCAAATGCATACCTCGAAAGTTAAAAATGTGCTTGAATTTCTAACAATTTAAATTATTCTTAAATGAAAACAAAAAATATTGAACGTAACATGTGGATAAAGGGGTATAATTGCACTCGTGATAAATAAGGAAATTCCCTCCTAACGTCGCTCTTTTTCTTGTAGATACCACCCACGCAAATGGTATTCTTTATCCAATCGTTACGTTGTTTACTATAATAAGAGCAAGTGTTAACACATCTAGGGCCCATTACCTTTTATTTAAACAAAAGGTAATATTTGGTAGTGTAGAAAGTTTAATAGTACGAAAAGTTTAATAGTAACGGAACGAGTGTATAAAGAGGGGGATAATTCCAAAAGTGTTATGTCCAAGAAAACGAGCGACGATAGGAGCGAGTTTTCTTATATACCCCGAGTGCAATTATACCCCTATATACCTATGTTATGTTCAATATTTTTTCGTTTCCACTCAAGAACAATTTAAATTTTGAGAAATTCAAGCACATCTTTACAATTCGTGGCGTCTGTTAGATGACGTCACATGGCTTCTGAAAAATATCTATTTTAACTTTGAATTGTGTTTCTTTGCAAGAAATAATTGCATATGGAAGGTAGTGAAGATATTGCGGATAAAATATTAGAAGCTGACGAAGTTATGAAAACATTACTTCCCACGAACAGTAAAGACAGGTATGAGAGAGAATTCAACATGTATAAATATTGAGAAAAAACTAGCCATTCTGGCACAGTGTTGCTGTAGCGTACTTTTAGAACTGGTAAATACAACTGACGTGTACATTGTTTACATTCGTAATCCTAAGACCAAATGTTTTACTCGTAAAACATTTAATTTATTCACGTTAAATTTTTTATGTTGTTGCATAAGTCAGCTAGCTTAACGTTTCCTTCCCCAATTTAGCTTTATTAATTCGTTGTTTATATGTAGTTTTTGTAGGTACGTAATATGTGATGTACATTTTTGTTCATGGCGACTGCAAATACCTTGCCTACGTCTGTGTTATAGTTTCATAATTAAACGATTTGGCTCCTTTTCTGAATTTTGATTCGTTGGTGTGAATTTTTAATTGCAGGGAGGTATTTTAATTTCACGCGTGCACATAGAGATTTTCAACGATTTTTCATGGAATTAATGAGCATATTTAGTTAACTAAACGAAAATAGTATATTAAGGAACTAGTGTATAATGTTAAGCTTTATTGCATGAGTACATGTAACTACAAAGGTCGTTTATAATGCTAAAATAAAAAAAAAATTAAAGGGAAACTCTTTGTGTTCTAAATATTTAGATAGAAATACAAAAAAAAAATCATATAATACATGTTTTTCCTTCACAAAAAGTTTGAAATCGTCTTCAGAACTTTATTTCTATTTGTCATTAAAACGTATTTAGAATTAGGTCAATGTTGTCTGATTTTATTAGCATTGTGACGTATTCAACTTTGCACGAAACTGGGAAATTCCCAAACCGCTACATTGAGTACTGTATTGTAATAATTGTGTCATGGCCATCAGATGGTCTTTCCCACTTCCAAAAACGACTTGTCTCATTTCTATTTCCAAGAAGATCACTAATCTTTAATATCACCAAACTTTTAGAAGAACTTCTTGACACTAAAAATTGTATTAAAAAGTATGACATTCTTCAGCTTCACGAATACAACTACACACGTGCAAGCAACGTACTCGGCATGGCAGAAGCTCTGATGATGTGACTAAAATAATTAGCATTCTTAAATACTTATAACTTGCTACTAAAATCTTAAAATCCATATTACTACCCTGCTTCTATGTTACCTACTATGTGCATCCTTGTACGCTGCCTACTATGTTTTCAATATGCGCATCTCATTCTTTTAGTGCAGTCGATAAGTCATTTTGCCTGGCAAAAAGTGAGGTGGAAGATTTTATTTTTTATGGTCATGTGGCTGGACTCCACTGCACTACATGTACTTAAAATCAAATACGCATATTTTTTTATATGTTACTTTTAGTTTTCAAGATATATTCATAGGTGAGCTTTCATTGAATTGGGAACAGTGAAGATTTAGTTATTCTTTTGTGTAATTTTTATGTTTTTTCTTCTTTTATCAATAATGTGAAAATCATTTTGACTTCATAATTTTGAACTATTTTTATAATTAAATTTTCAGTTATACCTGGTGTCGGAGACAAAACAGTATCCGAAACAACGTCTGAATGCATAAATTAAATAAAATTATGATGTAATTTGTTTTATTGTTGCTGTCCAAATAAAAACAGGATTGAACAACATTTAAAAAAATTATCGCAGATGCACATCACAAAGTCTTTAAAACAGCAGGTGACCCATTTGCAGGAGTATCAAATAAAGAATACCTACCAGCAAACAATTTCTTACATAATGTTGAATGGGTCTTGCCAGATACGTTGCCTTGATTGAGCGAGGAATTTTAAAATTCAAGAACGTTGCAATTTACTCATGGAAGAAAGAAATGAATATCGCTGGTACATGCCATCGTATTCGCAGTGAGACTTGAAGAAATATTATAACTGCAGCAATAGCTAACAAAATCCACAGACACCACCAAGAGAACCATCTCTATAGTCAATTGAATAGATGGGTGGGAATGCATCTCACGGCTACAGTGACATCTTGCTTCTCAACAAATTCATCTTAAATGCAAGCAAACGAAAACGTAGTTTGAGCTTATTCTGTATTGTGGACAGCAGAAGGTATTGCTTGTACAGCAGAAGGTCTTCAACACTGAACCTTACAATTGAATACTGAAGACGTTGGACATCTATCGATTTCTTTGAAGACTTATTGAATTTTGCAAGGTTAGTATGAAGTATTGGAGTATTAAGTTATTTACACCCAGAGGGCAGCAAGGTGAAGAAATATTCAGATAAATAACTTTTCATGAAGATTCACAACACTTGACTAAATAAATATCCAAAAAACACCTTCCGCTGTTGATCCCCTCTATAAATTGTCTCAATTGTCTTCGGTTGCAATCTTTAAGACAAATGAGCAGCAACACGTTTGTTTACATAGACGATCTTAAATTTATTTTAGGAACAGAGAGATTTTTTCTTAAATGCTGTCCGTGGTAAATAAATTCAGAAATGACATCTGCATGAAATTTGGGCTCGTCGAATATGCGAAAGTAAACTTGAGGAGATGTAAAGTGCTAACGACAGAATATTCAGGTTCATACGCATACCCCTGATACAATGTGATGAGTCAGACAAAATCTACAAATATATTGGCGAGAAAGAATGTGAAAATATCTCAAACGCTGCGGTCGGCTTAGAACTCAAGCAAGGAAATTTCTTTACTAGGAAGTTTGTCTGTATTGATTTAGTGGTGAGTTGACATTTACATAATTGAAATGATTGAAGGCGTTGTCATTGTTTGTCTGTAGCTACAGTCGAGTACAGCTTGGAAATTGAAGACTGGACTGAGCACGAAATTCGAACCAAAGATCGAAAGAAACATAAAACGTCTTACAGTCATGATCGATATTTCTCACCATCGAGTTGATGTCCACACACTTTTATGTATCTCGCAAAGAAGAAGGGAGAGAACTCACATAATTGAAGTCTCCTGACACAATTCAGAAGCCGAAATGGGAAAGTATGTGGTTGGTCATGAACACGGCCCACTTATGATGCTGATCTGACCGAAGGAATCAATGTTCTATGTGTTTATATTACTTGATTAAAGTACAGATATAAATACGTTGAACTCAAATCAATAGTAATGTATTTTTAGTCATAATACTATCTGTTGGATCTCCAAAACTGTAGAAGAGTAAAGAATTGTATTGTGTAGGCCAACATGTGGCCTTCTTTAGGGCAATACGCTATGAGGAAGGCTACATGATGTTGATCGAAACGTCAGCCACCACGAAAGAGACTCGGCTCATCCCGCATGGCCTAGACAATACAAACTCCGGGCGATGAAGCCTATGCAATCACAGTCAAGAATTGTTTAGAACTGTTGTAAAAGGTTAATGGTCTTGTGGTTGAGTCAGGCGATCACCTCAATAGCAGCCTACGAAAAAAAAAAACTTATTAACAATTAAGTTTAGGAGATTTCATCCGGAGTCCAGAATAAAGATTAGATTCCTCGTAAATCCACATTCTTCTTTGGAGATTCATAATGATCATGCTTGAATCTTCAAAAGCGAGATACTGTGTTGGTTCAATGCGACCACTGGAGATACTCACTCCTTTTTACTGATCAATATAATGAAGACTTTATTATCACTGGATGCTACTGCGAATGAACCATCATGTTGGTTTATATTTAGTATCCAGAGTTATGTGTTTAATAAGTACATGCGATCACGTATCTAGATTGGAAAAATTAATAACTTTGCCAAATTTATAATGATGCCTAGCTCGTAAAAATGCTTGCATCTACTCCAGTTTCTCTGTGAAATGATGTACATTTTTGCTGAATTAAAAGAAGAAAATGAAATATTTGGTAAGGTAAGCTACGAGTCATCTTTTAAACCAAATCTGAAACTACATAATATGGATCCTTTTTTTAAATAATTACATAAACCCAGAAGAACAATAGATATCTCACATAAAGAATCACTTGTCTGTGTCTTCATGGAGTAACCTAAAGTTGGATGTAGGTGATCGATCATTCCATTGAGTGACGGGTGAAATGCAGTCGTAAAATTATGATGCATATCATATTTTTTCTCAACATTACGAAATTGTTGGGCAGTGAACTAAGCTCCTTTATCCGATATGATGAAAAAAGGAAACCCGAATATTGAATTCGAACATGTTAAAATATTTTCTATAATATCTGTAGCCATCAATGCCTGTATAGGAATAACGTAAGGCGACGATGGGTATCTGTCGATTCTTGTAATAACAATTGACATCAGTAATAACATCAGTAATAACAATTGACTTAAGGTAAAGAAAACATGATATTTACATGATTGACAATTTTTTTCTCTAGAGAGTGAAAACACATCTATCAGAGGACGTACATTCCGATGCAACTTGTTCTCTTAACATTTTAAATCCGTGCCCAACGACGTCAGTAACTATTCATATTCAGACAAACATATTGGAAAGCATTGACATCGGGAACATTTTACATTGAAGCTGAAGAAGATTATCGGGATAATGCATCAATGAGATTGATGCGATCATCTTTTCATCGTGGTTACTAGGAAATTGTGTTGTATACATTAAATTGGTCAACTGTACAGAAGAGAATGTATCTTGCTTTTGATAAAACATAAAAACAAGGGGTTTGTGATCAGTTTGAGATTTCACAAAATGTTTAAAGTGGTTAATAGCTAAGAATATTTCGAGGAATTCTGGATATGTCGGCAATTTGGTTTGAAAAAGAGAGCTTCTTGGAAAAATCCCAGAGGTTCCCCTTTGTTTATTGCTTGCTGAAGGACAGCTTCTACTGCAATTTGCGAGGCACCACTAAAAAAACTAGTTGTGCATTTAACTGGAATGCTGATAGGGTATTTTCGTTCCGAGACAGCAAATGATGCGTCTGTGACGTTCGCAGCAAATCGTAATCGTAACGAAGTGCCTGCAACTGTCGGCGTTTGGCTTACATCTTCCATAAAAATAGATCATGCCAAGAAGTCGTAATTGAGCTGCATGTTTCGACAATGGGTAATCTTGGAGAGCGTGAATGCTCTGAGATCAGGGCGAATACCAAGCCCAAAAAAGAAACTGATTTGTGGAGTAGTTTCGCCTTAATTGTATTTACAATAATGCCAGTCTCTAATAGGCAATGTAAAACTTTTTTCAAGTGTCTATTACGTTTACTTTTAGAATAAATGAACATATTTATTATTATTATTATTATTATTATTATTATTATTATTATTATTATTATTATTATTATTATTATACGCATGTGATGGTTAGCGAGGAGACTGCCCTTAGGCCCTTCGAAGATCCACGCATCTCGGCCAGGATAGAACCCACGCACTGGAACCAGAGGCCAGTAAGCGAACCCCTCTCCCACGGATAGGCGCAATAAACCCAATGCCAACATAAACAAAACAGAAAAATCAAATCTCGGGAAAATTCGACTAAAATCAGCTGGAAAGTGTAGGCAACATTTTGTAGAGCGAAACTTGAGTACAAAATTAAAATAAACCAAACTGCGTGGTGATTGCTTTCTTAGGAATATCAGCTGGATTTACTGGGATCTGTAAAATGGCCTTTACTACGGACAATACCGAAAAGACTATTGATCCACATAATGTAATCGTAAATGGGGTAATTTGACAGGGTGAAAATCTGGGAATTGTCTATGCAATGATGATTTGGTTTGAAATGGTTTTGATGATCCCCCCATAGCCGCTAAGTTGTATCTTTCTAAAGCAGGGAACCCAGTGGGGGCACCCGGCCCTGCAAGGCACAGCACAACCCCGGCCGAAATATTTCGCGTGTTATTCAGTTAGACGCCACTCATTGCAACCTGCCGGTCCGGCCCCGTCCCGCCCGACAGCCGAACAGTCCGCCCGAAATGCTCCCTAATGATTAAGTCCGGTAAAAGCGGCCGGCCAGGACGGCGAGGTCAGTGGTCCTGGGAGGGGTTGATGTGCTTTTCCAGAAATTAACGTCTGCTTCACACTTGCGAACGCTTGTTATCGGGTGGTTCTCACCATCTTCCTTCCTCACTGTTCCTAATGCAGTCACAAATTCTTTGAGATGGTAGATTTTAGCAATTGCTCAAAATGCGGTATGAATATGCTGAAAAACAGTAATTGTATGTTTCACGGTCGGTGCAGTATATTTCTGAAGGTTTTCTGCGATAAAGTATACGATAAAATGCGAAAATGACATCAAAATGCGAAATGGACATGAAGCTGTGATATAATAGTTAAATTGCATTTTATGTCAATATACTTTGTTACTGACAAACGAAATAGGTTAAAGGAAGCCAACATTGAAATATACTCTCAGTTAATTTTCCATTGCTTGTGTTATATATTGATAATAGTTATTTATATAAATCTATTTCCTTTAACAAAATACACGACCATTTAAAATAATGTGTTGTTTTAATTTGTATTTTCAAATTGCAAGACATGTCTTTTCCTCTCCTTTGAATAATGTTATATAGAAGCTTGTCGTTCTAAACGGTGATGTAGCACTCATCTTAAGATAATTGCAGCCCGTGTTGCTGGCTGCCCTCCAGTCTGCACTCCCCCAGTCATAAATATGTCCAGCCCGTAGCGCCCCGTTTTCGCCGGGTACTCGTAGTCAGCTCACAATTCGACATGGCCCGCGGGAGAGGGCCTCTTTTGTGACGAACACCCTCCTTTCTGCACGTGCGATGTAAAAAGCTTCTCTTTGTTTCCAATTATTTGCATTGCAATCATCTTAAGATGTGTGATACATCACCGTTTTGAACTATAAGCTTCTATATAAGATTATTCAAAGGAGAGGAAAAGAAAATCTTTTGCCCTGCTCTTATACTAGACATAGTTAAACCTTTTCTATTTTTGAAAATGCCCGCTGTCTTAATAAAATCGGACTTTTATCATGTTTAAAAGTGATCTGACGAGAAAATAGTCCATCAAGAAAATTACAGAAAAGTTTGGGAGAAAAACCGAGAAAGTGTTAAAAATTAGCTTTTTATAAAGTACTCTATAAATTTAAAAAAAGATCCTTAAAAAACCTAGGTTGAGCCAAATCATATGGATTTTGTATTGGTTTTGGAAAAGATCCTGATGGTTTCGGACTAAGTTCACAACATTTGTGTTTCCGCTGAGTACATGGCCCTCCTTGCCCCCGCTCTTCTTCCTCCGAAGCTAATATCAATTCCTCCGTCGAAAGAATCAAACTCCCCATCACTACTGGAACAAGTGGCGTCCCGTGCCTTTCCGATCCATGCCGGACCGTCCGCAATGGGTGACTGGCAAGCCAAACCAAGAGGCGCCGTGCCTCGCCGGGCTGTGCCGTGCCGTGCCGTGCCGTGCCGCGAGGTCCTAATGAGTTCCTTGCTTTAGGTGCTCAGGACACGACCACGAACTTTGATTTGAACCCGCGAGTTTGAGTATAAAATACCCTAACCGTCACATCACCGAAGCCGACTAGTATGTAATAACAAGGCTGAAATTCAACTGCAAAATTAACAATTTTATCAATTAACTTCTATGAATAACAGTGTTGGATAAAGTAATAATCGAATATCTTCGATCAACTGCTTTGCTACCGGCGCGGCTCATCTTTGCCTACGATGGCAATTGAAGATTACCAGATAAAGTTCGATTTTAGAGGGCAAAAACGTGCTCGCAGTCGCAATCCAGTGATACTTCTGGGTTGGTCGGTCTGGACGCTCCTTGTGTAGACAGTATCATTTGTTTTATGTCCCTTAATGGGAATTTTGTGTGAACAGTGCACTACATACGTGCAATTCCTCAACGCTGAAAATACAGAAGGCTGTAAGATCACACGGAGCTTTGTTACAAGGTCTATTTGATCGCTAATTCACTTGTTTAAATCAGCAACAAGCAAGAAGCAAATGATGCTGTGTAATAAAACTGTAACTACTCAAAATGCATCTGTAAAGTGTAACACGCAAACGATGTAAAATCAACATCAGAACAATGTTTAGCTTACCAAGAGTCCTACCATTCCAACACACCACGAATGCTAGAGTGATGATTCCTCACAGCCGTTCAACATTGCAGAATGATATTTCAGATCCAACACCCGTAGGTAAGTGGTGAACAAACAGTCTGGTAGTAAGGAGTGATGTGATGAAAACTCTGCTCCGATTATACGTAGGTACGATGACATCAGATATTATAAATTCCCATTTAAATTTGAGACGCAGGTTTAGGTTCAATGATAAGGGTTCCTTGCCAAATGTGTGAATAACTATTATTCCATTTGCAGCTATAAATTGTGAAAGTGGTATTTATGCATTGGGCAAAGCGTTCTTGGTATTGTACTCACATTAGATCCGGTATCATTAAGAAATGACAAACGTAAATATGGTTCATAAATAAATAAGTGGTAATTAGATTGACGATCATCTACCGCCATTAATAGTAGTCGATCCCGTTTCCCGCATGAAATTCTCTTGGAGGGATGCACTTGTGTGGTTTTATGTGGTTGAAATGTACTTATGAAAACAACTGTATTTTCGAATGTGTGATGTTTCTTGCTGTTTTAGTTTTTGATTTCGGTTGTTGTGAAAGAAATCGTGTCAAAAGTTGACGTTTGAGTTAGTTATCGCGACATAGTTAATACGTTAACTGATTTGAGATGTTAAATTCTCAAATTTTTGGTTAGAAGTTATAGTTTATTAGACACTAAGGAGTGAGAAATTTAAATCCTGTGTATCCGAAGAATCACGGCATGACGCCAAAGGAATATTTGAATTATGTGGTTGCACTTCTAGAATATTATTTGCAATGACTGCTAATCGAGTAATGTCGAGATCGGATTGTTTTTGTAATATAGCCTTCTATGAGGAATTGTCTCTGTAATCAGGGAGCTTTATGGTGTGGTTCGCTTATAACTGTCGTAGAAGCTAAGTTTTCTATCTTAAAAGTTGAAAATGGGGCCTATTTCCTTGTTCTTATAAAAGTACTTGTTTAGTTTGTTTCTCTTCTTACAGAATTTACGAGGTAATTCAGTTTTAAGGTGTTCCAAGGGATTGGACGTAGGAGGGTGATCGGTTGTATCAGCGACTTCACTCGCACTTGGATCTAACACTAAATTTATAACAGAATATTTCGTTTCCTCGACTGCGGTCCCAGAGAGGAAGAACTTCTCAATTTCAGAAAGCCGTAGACGACGGTTATCCACCCAAAAATTTCGGTCTTTTTGAGGCCACTCGTGCAATGGTCGGCGTCACCTGCGAAGGAGCACAAGTTGTGATATCTTCGTATTTCATGAAATTCTACGTGATCTTTTCGCGTATTTTTCATGAATCGAAGAGTCTGGGGTCACCATGCGGTTAGTTCTGTGTTTACACCACTTGATTAAAGTACAAAATAACACAAACCCAAATCAATAGTAATGTAATTTCTGTCATTATTTCAATACTTTCAATCCCATAGACTGCTCCAAAGCTAAGGGAAACAGGAACTGTTTATAACTGTGGTAAACTCTTAAAGTGGCCGAGTGTGCCAATCCCAACAAATAGACGAATAGTCTTCCCAAGAAGGTGCTAAAATTATGCAAATTTGCCAAATGATCGTCAGAAACAAATTACAAATAAAATTATGTGTTAAAATAATGATAAATCTCTTCTTAAAATGATAAATGTATACGTCAGGAACAAATTTTCTTACTTTTTCGGTTTTTATGCACCCTAATGGATTAATGGATATGAGAATTTCAGAATATCAATTAAGAGAAAAACTCTTTTTAAATGGAAAATTTTAGAGTAAATTTGTAATCGTCGTTGAGAAAATGTCTCTTGAGTGTTTCTGAAGAACTCTCAATTGCGCAATTCTGAGTTGGTTTAAAATCTTAAACTTTTGAGATTGCCAAAACCTTCATAAGAATTCATTTGAAGAATTTGTTTTCGCAAATGCATTAAACTTAAAAATATACACCTATACTGTAAATATATTGCGTCGAAATTATTATTGTAAGATATTCAAAATTTAGAGCAATTTTAAGTAGTTCAGAAGTAGAACTAGATTAAATGCTACAAGAGTGTCTGTGGTCCTAGACGTAATCCATTACTTCTGATGTTGAGAGAAATTTTAGCTAGTGCACAGCAATATTAATAGGTAGAAGCGCAATTTCATATTTGAAAATGTAAACAGTGCTTGGTAACGTACTGCTTGGAAAAAGTTCAGTCATGAAGAAAGTCTCATGTGCCTTATTTTCATGAACGCAAAAATATCTTACCTGTTTAAGCAATTTAAATGCGCATTATTTTCTCAATTTTAATATTTTTTTAAACACAGTCCACATTTTACTCAATATTATGGACATTTTAGTCCATACGCATGTACGCATTTAGGTAAAAGTCAATTCATATAAATCCTAGACCTAGAACTGACCATTCAGATCACACTAGCATATTACGTTGTTGCACAAATAAAAGGCGTTGTCTTGCTGCATATTACATAACATCCTGGTTCATATTTACTGTGAAGTAATTCTTCGTCGTCGGTACTTCTATTGAAGTGTTGTGCAAGTATTATTAAACCTGTTAACACCTCTGCGACTGTCGAAATGGCTTACATAAGGTTCTTCTTTTCTTTATATGCATTGCAGACTTTGAAGAACTGGTAGTTCGCATAAGTTGCGTGACCACAGAAAGTCATCGGCTCACGTTTGCCCCCGAGGCCAAGAGAAAATCACGTGCAGACATAGAGAGGGTTTTTTGGTTCTCACGTGCAATTGTTCAAGTCCCATTCTGGTACCAATCACCTTTCAAATAACAAAATACAAGCAAAAACAGGGTGAGTAAAATTGCCTTTCTATCTGCGATGTGGGACTTCTTTACCATTTGCCGTCCTTTTCAAATTATCAAAGAAGATTATAATAAAAATACGAAGACACAGATGACTATGAAAATCTGCCATACGACAGAATGCATTGTCTACTTTAACACGCGGAGACTATTGCTGCATGATAATGTAGTCATAATATTCAACGTGTGACACAGTCGACGCAAAGAGGGCGTAATACGGACGGAATCATGAAAGCCAGTTGCCCAGTCAACGCTAAGAGCAATGCTTTCGCTGTTGCTCCAGCGTCATCACTCTGGTTCACGGAAGGTAGCAGTGTATATAGACAGTTCTGAAACGTCCTATGGAGAAGCCAAATCTTTCCTTCCCCATATTACAGACAACAATCAGTACACCACGAAAAGATTACTCTCCAAGCCCTAAAATACACTTGAGATCAGGTTCCACCATATCGATTTTGATCGTACTGAGACATCTGTGGGAAGTTTGTAAGTTGTGAAAGGCACCTGACACAAAGCCAATGCTTCTACAAGCATCGTGGCCGAGAAAGGAACCTGGTCTCCCCTACAGTTAGTACTATACTGTTAATGTGCAATCGTCAAACACCACTATGATAACAATTTCATTCTTGGGAAAAAGCAATTTCATTGCAGTTTAAAAAAATATTGGAAGGAACAAAGGGAAGAAGTGACGTAGCATGAAAAATAATTCCTATTATTTCACTTAAATGTCGAACTCACATTTTGGAGGTACTAATCTAAACTTGTTCATAAGTTCATTGCGAGAAAAACAATTGTGTCTTATTAATCTTAAATATTTGATTAAATTTATTTTATAGTATATATTTCGTAAATCTAAATATTTGAAATGTATAAAATGAAGTATATACGTACTACAGTCATTAGGGGTGACTTTAGACCACGGAGAGTGTCTTTGAACCACGCACCACTTTAAAGAATGTCTGATAAATTAAATGTTGGTGTGTGTATTTTCAGTTGCTTTAACCATGAGTCGATTCTAGTTAGGTGAACACACCAAACGGCAACTCTGGTCTGCTCGTGCTTTTGATTATTACGTCTTGAGTTTATAAGAAAAATAGTTCAATTTTGGACGTGTTTTTAATAGGAGAGTATCTCTTACAATACATTTTATTAAAGTGTTGATTATATAATGATTATTTACAGTTTACTCACACTACGTAACATAAAAACTTCAATTTATTCGGATCAATTATTGTTCCGGATCACAATTTTAAAATGGGGTGACTGTACTAGGAAGAACAATATTTAAAATGTGGTACAAAATCACCCTGATGTAATTTCACAAACAAACCATGTGATTTATTGATTGTTAAATTATTTCGGACTTATCATTTACAATGCCGAGAAATTATCGTTTGGCTGATAACAGGTCCTATTGAAGTATTGGGGTATTATGATGAAAAATTACTGGAATGTATCGAAGACATTTGAATAGGTTAACTTTTCGAGAGAAAAGTAGTGGTGCTTTACAAAGTTTTATGATCTACCATAAGAAATAACTTACAAGGTAAACTCTGTGGTACCACATTGGTGGTCAGAAAGTGTGTTTAGTGATCAGGAAGAAGTGGCATTCATTAACTATCTTGCAGCACTTGGCGAGTTAGGATTTCTCGTTGGAATCAGAGATTTACGTTTTATTATTAAAAACGGTATAAAGATTGTGCGTAAGAGAAAGCTTTATATTAATAATACAAGTCTCAATCACTCCTGGGTAAATAAAGGGTTTATGTTCAGGTTATTTTGTACTTGAAGTGAACAATTAAAATTGATAAACACTCGTGGTAATGTTTTTACATGGTAATAAAGGCTATACTTTAATCCTTTCAAAGCGGGTAGCGGAATAAAAGATGCAAATCCGCCCCCGGTAAAAAAATTTAAAATTGAAAATCGAAATTGAAGTTAAAAAAACAAGTGTATCACTGGATTTAAATTAGTTTGCCCTGAGTACTTCGTACAAATAAAAAACGTGTTTTTAGCTTCTTATATAAGTTAAAATTGTTTAACATCACGCATATGAATATTGACTTAAATTATACTTGCAATTTTCTCGCGACCAATAGGCCGTTAGAATTGCCCTCCGAGCAGTGGCTGAATTCGACCTGGCTATGTGGCGAGTGTGGAAAATTCGCCACCATCGAGACACATCCTTAGGACCCTGGTCGGCGAAGCGCCCATATATATATATATATATATATATATATATATATATATATATATATATATATATATATGGGGGTGCGCTATATATACATATATATACCGGTGTAAATGACATTTTATAAATTCCGAGAAAAACGTGTTTATAGTATGTAATATTTTAGTGACAATGTGAATTAGTGGTTTCAATTGAAGTGTCGTGATTTTAATAATGAAACAATGTAACACGATTTTACAGAGATATTGTATGAAATAAACAATTTTCTCATAATTTATAAAATGTCATTGATACCGTTCTCGTTTCACCCATCCATACACACACCATGGTTGTCCCCACTGAGACACCGAAGTGGGCCCCTATTCCGTATTTTCGGTGTGTACGTACTAACCCCAAACTAGCGTACAAGATCAGAATAGTTGGATGGATGGTCAAACATCTTCCAGCGGAACTGCTGCACAAGATTAGTCCTGAGCCGGAGAGGGCGACCGAATAACCATCCGCTGTTCAGTCCGGATCTCCCCTCCCCAGCAATTTCCCTCTCTTTTCATACGCCTCAAGAAATTCCTGTCCGGCCAGCATCACGCATTTCAGATCAATGCAGGGTGACCGGTGGCTGTCAAACCTTGGGATCTATCACAAACTGGAGATTTCTACGTCACAGAGATACAAATGTTGATCCTACTGTATGAAATTAATTAAGGGAGGTGAGAATGCGGAAAAATAGTGTAATATGTTCTGTATCTGCTACAATAAAGTTTTTTTCATTAAATTTTGTTTGATTTTTGTTGATGATCTAGCGACACTTACTTTCTGGAGGCCACTTGTATTTCATGTGCCTTTCTCTAACAGTTTACCCTAACCTGTCTGAAAAGATTTGCTTATAGCCATTCCTTAACTTGCAAAATACTCAGAGTACCCTGAAGCCGTAGACAATAAAACATCACTAGATTTCTGGATCTCTCAGACAGTTGAATATCTGACGAACCGTAACTCAGTCATAGTGAAGATATCAAATCTTTCTCACCCCCTTAACTGATATGCCACTGTCTACGAATATTCGCTAAAAGCAACAAAAGCAAGAAAAAGATTAGAATTTTTAAATGAGAACAGGAACGGCTTAATCATTTTTGTTTTCATCTTAATACTTTTAAGTCTTTTTTAAAACCTTAGTAATGCGGCCCTCACCGCAGCACGCGGAGGAGATTGATTGATTGTTAGTGATTCCGGGCGCGTCAACTACTGAGGCCATTAGTCCTGTTAGTGTAGTGCATGTCTTTTCATCGGGAGGTGGCGGTGATCTTTCCCCGCTGGATGGCAGACCCGACACCGACCTATGGTCGACTAGCGGGATTTTCCCAACCAGGTATCTCCCACCAGCAGGGCACCACCCCAGCCGCGACAAGTTCTAAGTCCCCGACCGATCTCCCGGCATGTATGGTAACGTAGTGCATGGAAGTGGAAGTGTGTGTGTGTAAGGGATGAGGACAGGACAAGGAAGAGGAAGGAAAGATCGCGCGCGGTCCCATGTGTCCCATTTGTTAGGGTTGTGCTCCGGTATTCCCCTGGTGTTGATCGGAGAAACCAAGGAAAAATACCGATCAGAGTAGCCGGCCGCTAGAATTCTTCTCCAGACGTCGACTGAATTCGACTTAACTAAAAAGCTAGTGTCGAAATAATTGCCGCCGTCGGGACTCTAACCTAGGACCTCCCGGGCTGAGGCACTGCAGTATCATCAGTTGATGCACTGAGCCACCGCTCCCGGTCGCAGAGGAGAGAGAAGCGAGAGAGGGAGATGCTGTTTCTCTCCGGTCATTCATCCTAGAGGGGGCGGGAGTCGTGCACCGTGCAGCACGCGTTGGGCAGACGACGCCCGTGCGGCGCGAGGAGCTGCTCTGAAATATCTTCGTCTGGAAGTTCTCTCGGCGCGTCTGGCACCGCTTTGCATTTCCACATCATTAGGGGCTGTGAGCGTCGATGCTTCATTCAGCGACAATTTGTCTCATACACTGTAATATTTTTCATTGGTTTTTTAACTATGAAATAAATTCGCTTAACATGGTTTTCAAGTTTGGCTTAGTGGCACTAAGACAACCGCTACGAGTTATTAGGACGAGAGGGATATTCCCTCGTTTTGGACAGAGGACCAAAACGTGAAAAAATGAAAATTAATAATTGCACTTCGTAGGAACTTTCGTCTACTTCAATTTTTAATTTTAACATTGTATGTATTGGTATTTTAGATCAAATAAGTTGATGGTGCACAAGCGAAGACCTTATAAAGTATGAAATTGTTTCAATTTTTTTATTTTCTCTGTGCCGGTCTTTCTCTAGGTGGCAAACAAAATTCGGACACAGGGTTTCAAAAAGGAGACAAAACTGATGAGAAACATTTTCTGAATTTTGTTTTCTTGACTGGGCACAACTTGACCAGATTATACCTATTCCTTCAAAACATTATTACTCCTACTATACAGTTACTCGAAAAAGACTTTCCCCAAGTTTACACAACGCGAACCAATTTCTTGGGGCAATAACATTCACCCGGAAGCATTCGCCGTATAACCACCCGTCCCACTGCCCCTTCGCACGACAGGAAATGCATTCCTTGGACTGGTTTGCTGCGAAAGCAGCTATAATCCGCGACGTATTTTGACTCTTAATTTGCTAGATGCGAGAGGAAGTTCATTCATTTCATTGGTAGTACAATGAAATCCACTCTTTAGCTTGTTGCTGAAGAAAATAATTTCTATTACAAGTGAACGACCATTCGTCTTGGAGCTTTTGTACTTTCTAATTTATTTTTGTCATTCCGCTAACTGGAGAGCGCATGAAATCAATGTATTTAAGAAGCTGGAATACAAAAAATGTACACTTAAAACCTGTTGTAATAAATTTTACTTACATTGATTATTCTTTGCTTAAGGGTTGGTATATTTCTATTTTAGTTAAAAGAGTGATGAAAGAAAACAACGCTGACTTTCCGAAGTTCAGAATTTTTGGCCTGGCCTTTTTCGTTTGTTTCATGTCTTAATTCACACGCATAAAACATTTTCTCATCTGCTTTTTGTCATGATTAGAATCAATTCTCACAATATAATTTCAGTGAAGATATCGAAACAATGTATGTTAATAGTAAATCTGTCTCTGACGTCTAACTGACAATTCGAGGTTTTAATGGCTGACATTCGGCTCACCAGACTGGCGAAGAATATGATCCGGAGAGCGATGCGCTCTTTGTCGATGCTCAGCTGTCTTTTAGCCTGTCAAAAAATTATATTGGCCTGAGCAAATCATACACTTACCATATTCGCGCAGGAACTCTCTTTTAAGTTATCAAAATACAGACATTATCAATCAAAAATTTCATAAAGGTTTCTCTCTTCTCTGGCAAGATCTTTTCGACAAATAAACCAACTAGTGGGGGGTGTCCTAAAACGTTCAATAAAATATCTCCGCTCTAGATGCTTCCCCATTCTTTTTGAACATATATGGCAACTTTGCAAGCTACAGCGCCCAGACCTGTCGAACAAGGTGAGTTCAGGGCAACGTAACCCCAAAAGTGCCTGGGCCACTCCCCCGCTCCCCTCACCCCTCTCCCCATTGCACACTATGAACCACTGCTGCGCCACTCTTAATTGGCGAATTTTCTTGTGTGGAAGAGCTTTCCCTGGAACAAGCTGAAAGACTGAAGCCGTAGGATTCCGCGGCCAGAGTCATGTAAATGATCTTGGCTGTCCAGGTGACGCCGCGTCGAAGGCTGTGTTGCCGACGTTTCGACCATCTTGTCGTGGTCTTCCTCAGGGCACAACAGCCCTGAGGAAGACCACGACAAGACGGTCGAAACGTCGGCAACACAGCCTTCGACGCCGCGTTACCTGAACAGCCAAGATCATTTACAAGCTGAAAGACTTCTGAAAATTATGGAAACGAAACCAGTAGGAAAGAGAAAAAGTGTCTATTGGCTATACACATTAATCCTGTGGCGTACGTGACCCAGAAATCAGTAATATGAACAAAGATGGCAAGCTGTGTTCTCACAACTGTCCTGGTTGGCCTGTAAATAACAGAGGGATTGAACAGAGCGCAACGTGTTGTCATTTATGTACAAAAGGGACTCCTAGATGTATGCACAAGTCTTTTCGGTGACATTAATAGATGGCCACTGCAAACAATACGCAGAATTCGACACTATGTCAGATTGTTTG
This sequence comes from Teleogryllus occipitalis, assembly GCA_011170035.1. NCBI lineage: Eukaryota > Metazoa > Arthropoda > Insecta > Orthoptera > Gryllidae > Teleogryllus > Teleogryllus occipitalis. The sequence continues at coordinate 230,889 of BLKR01000646.1, read as the reverse complement.
TCAGACATTAACCTACCAACACACACAAGTTCAGTCCGCCAAACACTAGCGTCTGAGTTGAATCGTTCAGTGTTGATGCCGACGTTTATGCCAGAAAAAGAACATTGGCGGCACGCATTGCTTTTCTTATTTAATCAAAAGAAAAAGGCTATGGAAAGTCATCGTTTGCTGGTAGAAACATATGATGAACACGCTCCAGCAATAAGAACATGTGAGACATAGTTTCGACAATTTAAACTGGTGAATTCAATGTGAAAGACAGTGCACGCTCTGATAGACCACAAAAGTGTGAAGACGAGCCATTTCAGGCATTATTAGATGATAACCCAACTCAAACTCAACAGAAATTGGCAAACGCATTAAATGTGTCACAAGAGACAATCAGCAGACGTTTACGAGCAACGGGGAACATGAATAAGCTCGTAAGTAGGTCCCATAGGAACTGAACGAACGGCAAATGCACGACGATGCGCCGTCTCACACAGCAAACCAGTGAAAGACACCTTGAAATCACTTGGATGGGACATCCTTCCGCACCCGCCGTACTCCCCCGACCTGGTGCCATCTGACTATCACCTCTTCATATCAATGAGACTCGCACTCACAGAACAGCACTTCAGAAATTTTGAGGAAGTTGGAAAATGGCTCGACGAATGGTTTGCCGCGAAAGACAAGCGGTTTTTGACAAATATTTTGAAAAAACAAAAAATGAATTTCCCTTGAAAATTACAGGTTTAGTTTACCACAAAAACCGTCAAAAATGTATTCATACGCCTGGTATTTACATCGACGAGGACGTCTGCAGCAAGACTTTCTGAACGCACTGTACTAGAGCCACCAAGATTTGCAGCGCAGTGGGATCTTCGAGGCTCAAGGCTAAAGCTGTCAGCACCACCCTTGAAAATGCATAGGAGTAAAAAATGGTTCAACAATTTATAAACATGCTTCAAAGTGACAATACCATTAAATAACATTAATAATACATATTATAACAAAGTATTTTTAAAATATAAAATTTTAAAGATTGTCTGCGAATTTAAAATCATTTTTAGTAGATTTAATATACAATATCGTTAACATGTTACATTTTAAAATTGTTTGTATATTAAAATACAATTTGAAACTAGCGTGTTAATATATTTATCATAAACGAATTCGATTAAAGTTCTTTTCTTTAATTTTTTACAACGGTAATCACTGATTTTTTTCTCAAGCCGCCCATGAATTGGATGGAAGAAATACGATGGAAATACAGAGACACACACAATGCATTCTGCTCGATCTGCAGCCTCTAAGGCGAAGGCGTCTTTCCGCGAAGAAGTTTCCGTTTGACCTTTCTTTCTAAGTTGACCTCCCACGCGGGTAGCCCAGCCCGTGGCATCTCCTTCGGAAACTCCGCTCCTCCTCCTCCTCCTCTGCGGGTTCGAAACCGCAACGCGGCGTGATGTATTCCTGTACCCTCCTGGAATAAGCGATGCACCGCGCAGATCACGAGATTACCGCATCCTCTTCAAGTCGACAGAATGTTCCCCGGATGTGTCCTATGAATCACCATATTATGAAATTAATAATTACAATTATAAATAGACTTCTCTTAAATTTCATATTTTACGAATATCAATACTGAATGTTGTATTTATTATTTGAGAATTTCTGTATTTCATTGATAGCAATAAACTAAAATATTTTTATTTATAAAAAATAATACAAATTAATATATCATTGAAGTTTCAGAATTTTGCATTATTTCACACTGCAAATCACAAAACAATGGTGAGTTAATGGAAAATGATAAATAAGGAGGAGATTTATCAGCTATGCACCCTTTCGATATTCTTCGTTTTATTTTAATTTTTGGAGAAATTCAATCTTCGAATAATTTATATACACACACACACGCACACACACGCACACACGCACACACACGCACACACGCACACGCGCACACGCATATATATATATATATATATATATATATATATATATATATATATACACAAACATCGTTGTTATATCGTTAATCCAAAATGAAATTATCTTTGGTCATGACCAGCTCTTCTATCTTGTAATAATTATAAATCAACCTTGTTATATTCGCGGATCTTCGCGTGCTCGTCACTTCTCCATTCGATGGCGCCCCATAGAATCTTCTCCGCCGTCGCAGCAGAATCTTCCTTCTTCATAAAGTCCTCCGTCTAATGTTCGCGATCAAGTTCAAATTCTCCCAGCGATACTATTATTACCTGTTACTTCCCTTACTCGCATCACGAGTGGACGCCTATACACGTACTGACTATTACTATGTAGAATTCCTTCATCTCTTCCCATAAGAACGTTTTGTCCTAATATAAGAAACGATAGACTTAATTCTACTACAAGTTATTGCATCGGATTTGGTTGTCCATCAACAGTCTTTCCTCGACTTGGTAAAATGTCATGAGCCGACCCGCTCATTACCGCGTTGCCAGAGAGAGTGTCACCGTTCTTCCTAAAACCCAAAGTATCATAATTCTGTATCATCTTCTTTGGTCTAACAAAACAACACTATTTCCGCCTCCGCCCGGACATTTCCACATCCTCTTCACCTAGCGAAAAACGCCGGTTGTTTTCTTGTCACATAGCGACCGCCTTCGCGATCGTCTTTTGACATCCCTATATCCTACTTCATATAAATGATACTTTCATACAAAAAATGGTTCGTCATTTTGGTATATCACAATATATATATCTTAAAAAATGAACACAACAGTATATAATTTGTTAATATTTTAAAAGTAATGTTGGGTAAAAATTTACGAAACGTGATTTGAAATACTACATAAAATAATTAATTTAATTTTGTCGAGCGAGTTTTTTTTATATGACACATGCGTAACATCACACTATGTGGATATTTCACTCTTCAAAAATACACAACCTCCAGCTTGAAAACTCGCAAAACAGCCAGGGTTAATCTCTGAACTTGGAGTCAGCGAATTGAGCCAGTAAAAAAATACTAATTACCTTGGTTGCTATGTTTGTTACTGCCATAATTGCGTGAATATGAATTACCCGGCCATTTAAACAAGTAAGTGGAGCAATTGAATTGCATGGTGCAGATACCCCTCATTTCCGCTCTCCATGATTTTGCAGGAAAAGAAAAAAACATTACTTTATACCCGATTCTGCACCAAACGAAAACTTTAGCTAGATCAGGGGATCACAGATCGTGGCAGACATCAGGTGTTTACATATCTTATTTCGTGTGATCAACATATCTCTAATTCCGTAAACTAATGGACATGATGAGATTCTGCAACTAACGATTCAGTTTTATAGGTGACAAAGAGCTCTTTGTTCACAAACTTAAATATTTTCTGACAGAACTAATGATAACTAACATATGTAAAAACTTCTCTCTTAGTAAATTCTAAACTCATACTTGGGGATACTTGAAAAGGCTGATGGGCATTGTGAAGTGCAGATATGGTTTCAACTTAACAGAAAAAATTGATACGATAAGAATAAGCCAAGTGACATAATTTTAGTGACAGAAGGTCGTATATCAATAATCGTTTAACCACTACTACAGGTAACTGAAAAAGTAGAGGCTAGTGAAAAAGGCGACAGAACGAATGTGCTGGAAAATGATCCGTGCTGTCGATACTGATGATAACAATTTTACCAGTTTCTACCAAACAGTTTCTCTCCACAGTTTTTGAATCTGAGTATGGTCTATGAATTTTATACTAACTTCATGAATAATGAGAAATGAGGTACTGGAAGACGTGAGCGAGGTCGCATCCTTAATGAGATTCCGAGCACCCGGGCAGCAGCAATGCGCGAGGAGTTGCCTAACAACCAGGAGCAAATGTCACGTGTGTAACCTCGTCACACGTTCATTGACACAAAGAAACCATCCCGTCCCTCTGCATGCACTAGAAGCTTGTAACACGTATTATGAGACATCTTGAATATAGGAACACATGACAAAATTAAAATTCACTGTAGATTCACAAAGCAAAATTTTTTCGTGTCACAAACCTATATTTCTCAGTGTTGGGCGTATCTCTGCAGACACATGACTCAGCCGTAACTTTACATCTATTTATTCCACCCATTTAATCCTTAACAGGATTAGTTTTACACGGATGAAGTTTGACATCGTCATTCTATTAATGTTGATATTCAAAATTCTGGTGAACGTATATGAAACACGTGTAACCCCATTTTTTCCTTGAAGTGTTTTACAACCACGAAGTACATATAAACTTGAGATTGCAGCGCCAATTTAGACGAAGTAGGATTATTAAGGACCATGATTAAGGAATTAAGTGTTTTCCACCAAAGTTTTTCACTAAATGCCATGCCATCAATTATTCTTTTATTTTCATGCCTGGACTGTAATTAAATGTACCGAGATGTTGCTTTGGAAGAATCTGTACTTTTGATGGTACAAGCAAAAAGTAATAAGGAAAAAAAACACAGACCGGTTTCGAAGAGAGAAGACCTGGCAAAATAAATGTAAAAAGTCAGGAGTTTCTGAGTGATGAAATTTACGAATCTGCACCAACGACATTCAGGATTTTCTAACATGTTGCGCATGACATCAGCTAAATATTCATTTTTTTTGTTTCATGTAAGTCCAAAAGGTTGCTAACGCCAAAGCTGATCATACTCATATTCGGTGAATACACAGTGAATATTTAACGATTCTATTGATAAGAGACGACCAATTTGTCTACTCTAGTTCTATAGTGGACTGACAATGCTAAGTAAATAGTTAACGTTCTATCCCTGCTATCCTGTTTATCCTAAATCCTTAGTTACTCGCGCTATGATTTATCACACAAATACCCGCGCAGCGTACTTTGTACGCCAAGCGTGTTTTGTTAGAGAAATGAACTATACAAAGCCTGAATAATATTTGGATACACTTTTTATTTAGTTTTATTTGAAATGTATACATATTACAATTTTAATTAGATAAATAATAATAATAAATTTAGCATATTAGTCTTCAGAACAATTTTCCTGTTTGATGACTAAGAATATGTTCGTTGTATGCAAATTTGTTGCACCAGTTGGTAGTAAGTATAGTAATAATTGTAGAGTGTGGGTTTTTGCTCTTCCGCAAACGTGACAGTGAATTCTTAATTTTGTTGGTGGTTATTCTTGATCATCACGACTTCCGTATTTGTAAATTTGCTGTCAAGCGGTGTTTTATTCCACTTTGTAATCTTGTCTTTGCAAATGAAAACATCTCTACACCCCAAATCGCTATTTGAATAATCACTAGCATAATGAAGCTCAGAACACGTGTCATTGCGTGTCATGTTCACTCTCGGTCACTACAACTTCTTCCTCAGAATCACTTGCAGCATCGCAAATTTTGTCTTCTGACAACTCCTCACGTAATTCACATATCTGCGTTTCCGATAAATTATTCATCTCTGTAATGTTCCTAATGTAAAAATTAGGAAAATAAATTAGTATAATTACATCAATAAATTTTAGAAAATACTGTGATAATTAAAAGAAAATGAAAACTCACATTGGTACCCGCGCGGCGTAGAAAGTACGCCAACGAACACTTTCCAACGGAAATACAATCATCTAGCCACTGCAGCAAATTTTACGCAACTGAATAACGAGGAGGATATAACTGAATGCTTTCTTCGAAGTTAGGTCAAATGCCAGACCGCGCACTAAGGTTGTCTGCCACCTACAGTGATAATATTTCGAGTGGCGTACAAAGAACGCCAGCGCGAGTAACTAAGGGTTAAGCTTATTCATCTCGAAACTCATTTGATCATTGGATCTACCACGAGCTGATGGCCTTACACGAGCTGATGGCCTACCACGGGCTGAAGACCCATGTTTTCAGTCACTAGACAGGCACTGCTAAAATAATGTTTAACAACATGTTGCGAGGAAGTGCATGTAATTCCTTATCAAGCATGCGCTTACCTTATAATCAGACAGGTCGTTGGTAAGAAGGTAGAATCTTTCAAGGTTTTGCTGCCAAATAAAGCAAACCGTTACGTAATTCCATACGTTTAGTTTCTTACGTAACAGAATTCACTAAATGGGAAGATATTACCAATGTATTATATAAAATTAAGTTCTTAAAGAATGAATCAGCGAAATTATTTTCATTGTAAATAAAATACATTTAGTTTTAACGTTCAATGTTGGAGCATATTACAAATTTAATTCGAGTATTATAGTATCACGAATATAACGTAAAACATATTGACGTAAAAGCAAATGCATATATGTAGAAACGAAAATGTACGCATAGGAAAATAATTATAATGTTTAATTTAACAGAGTAACAAAATAATTTTTAATTACTTCTTCGAACTAAGTATCACAATAACAATCACAATAACGATATTAAGTACAACTTTTTAATGAAAATTGGCATATATGACGAGGTATATTCTTCTATAATATTTTTAAAGCTCTAATTCAGTTCCGTTACTACGGGCCTGAAAAACTGAGAAAATTTGAAAAGAGTATTTTAGGCGCGGATAGGCAGCTGCTGGGATGTGAGTGGCAAAACTAACTAGCGGTACTGCAAAATGGCACAGACTTTCTCGAATTAGTTTTCTATTTTCTTTGGTCTGGGCTAGCTATTCAGGTTTGCCACATACACTTGCCAGCTCCCACCAATCGCAGCTCAAAGTACATTTTTTGAAATTTTCCCAATTTTTGTTTTTTCTAAGAGTAGAACCGAAATATTTTAAGGATATTAAAGAAGAGTAAAACCTCGTCGTAAATGGCAATTTTCATTGAAAAAATTTGTGCCGTTTCTAAAATAAATGTCTTTTTAGCGTTACTATAAATCCGAAATTTGAAACTCTTTTTCGAGAAAACTTTTGAGTTTTCGAAAAATTTCATTTAAAGTATTTCCATTCACAAATTCAATAATGTATAGTGCAATAATGTTTTGAGAAAATAATGTTTGGAGCGTTTATGAAATTGGGGAATTTTGAGCTCATTTTCACATAAAACTATTGAGTTTTCGAGAAAATTTAAATGACGTTATTTAAAGCACACGTACTCATAAATACAATAATGTTGACAAATTACCTCTAATCTACATATTAACGACGTGAGTGACAAGTCAATAAAAACATTTTTGTAAATTTTGAAAAAACAAAATAAAATAGCAGAATGGTGTTTATGTCATCTTATATAGTACAATTAGCACTATGCCTACCAAAATTTTAAAGAAAAAAATTGAGCCGGTTTTGAGAAAATCTTATATTTGTAATTTTTAAAATTGCACATATTGTACGCAATATTGCGCGAAAACTACCAAAATTGTCAACAAAAAACGTGCATGTCCTTAATGATCTAATTATGGAGAACAAATTTCATTTAAAGAAAAAATCTCTATCTTTAATTTTGTAGTTGTAAGAAGACGCCGGATAAAATTTAACTTCTGCAATTTTCGATAAGTCAGAGTTAACAGCCAAAAAATGACCAATGCAGTCTTCTTAAGTGTATCTTACTCTATTCTTGCAAACAAAAATAAAGAAAAAATTTGGAGCCCTTTTTGAGAAAATTTTGAAAATATCCGTCAGGCTTCATATGAAGTACCCCCAAATTTTAAAGAAAGTTTTTCGAAATCGCAGCGCCTCCAATCGAGCCATATCGCCCAGGAAATATACAGTTTGGAAAAATCCTACGTATGGTTTAGACGCTGCTGGTGCTCACAGATGGACAGACGGGCGGACAGACGGACGGACGGACAGACAGACGTTTTGCCGTCAATTAATTTTTCGGTATTAAAGACCTACAAAACAAGGATTCTGGCTATACCACATGCTAAAGTATTTTGTTTCTAAATTTAGCAACTGGATTTATCCACTTTTTCGTTATCAGGCACGGCAATGAGTTTTTTCTGCCCAAAATCCGCCGTTTTCTCGTGCAGCATTACATAACTTTCTCCATACTACGTATATTACTCTATATATACGTACGTATACGAGAAAGTAAAATGCTAGCTGAGACGAAAAAGTATAGAAAACAAACTAGGATGAGGAAGTCTATGCGATTCTTCAGCATCGCCATCTTTCGTCTCTGAGACTCAATGACTAAATAAAAAGGACGCGACATTAGAACGACAAGTCTTTGAAATTTTGATGAATACAAATTACATTTCACCAAACTTTTTCTTTTTACTGTTTTAGAGGTTTCGCTGTTCTATATGCTCCCTTTTCGCAGCACTGTTGATCAGAAATATGCAGAATCTGGAATTCTATGTTAAATTATCCCCCAAAAGTATTTGAGCAACTGCGAGTGTGCGTATGTGCGTGTGTGCGGTTCCCTCACTCACGGTTAGGCCACTTCCCGCCCACCAATCGACACGTATGGTGTGTCATCCGACGCGTCTCAGACCCCTAGTGGGGTACTAATAATCTGTTTTTGAATCCGGACAGAAAAGTCTAAGAAATTTGCAAAAGTGTGTTTTTTGCGTGTTTTTGCGCTACGATCTTAGTGGATAGACGGAGAATTAAACCAATGCCACCTAAATAGATCTACCTAGGTGGCGTTGATTATACCCATTACCCCGTGATTATTTCCAGTCCACGACACCATAATTTTCTTCTAAATGAGAGTGACAACACTAATATTAGTCATCTCTACGGGCAACGCTGAATGAATTGCACAGCAGAACGGTCAATTTGTGGTGCTGCTTTGAATTTATGTGAAGTGTTTTATCTGTATTACCGAATGTTTAAAAATAAATTTGCAAAACCTCACCTACTGTATTAATTTGGAACGTATTAAATTTGAAAAAGTTCAAGTGAATACGGAGAAAACTAGAAATGTAATACTAGAGAATGATAGCACATCAATTTACGAATTTTCCCATTTACATTCTTAAGCATGCAAATATAGATTTTCAAATGAATGTGAATAAGCACTACTTCTTCTTCTTCTTCTTCTTCTTCTTCTTCTTCTTCTTCTTCTTCTGAAGTAACACTTTATTAACATTAACATACAAAACAGTCGCCTTTTAATGTGTATATACATTCGCCTACAAAACGATTAATAGAGCAATTGCAGAAGTAGAAGTGAACACAAATCAAACTGAGTTGGTGGAATTTTAAACTCTTCAAAAACTGGGGGACAAAAATAAGGGAGTGTTAAGCAAATCCGGCGAAGAATCAACTGTAGTTGTTCAAGATTTTGCGACAGAATTTTCGGAACTATTTGAGAATGATCTTGTATTATACTTATCGAATAATGCTGAAGAAATATTGCAGGTGATCTTTGATAGTATTTTTGTGCATATTAACAACAAAACCCAACGTAAAAATGGAGCTGTACTAAATTCTGACTATTCGCATCATACATACCTGGAAGTATTTTTTACGGCGATTACAATACTGAAATTGCAATTTACAATTCGTACCCCGTATGGAGATATCATGCAAAAGCCACTGAATGTTGGGAATTTTTTGAACGCAAGTATAAAATTATTAGCTACTAAGATTCATCGATAAGTCCAGAGACAGATACTGTAAGAACTTATTTTAATAAAGCTATCCATGGCATTCAGAAATTTTCAGCATACGAAACTACTTTAAAACAATTTACAACGGCGCCGCATTCTGCTGGTGTACAATTATTTCACTGAACATTTATGTCTGTCAAAATATATAAGTTGGAAGTATGCGCTCGGCTTTAATAGTTTCTTTAATTGTTATTATGGAAGGAATTTTAGTCCCTTAATTAACCTTTTAGTGCTTGCACTAAGTAGATTCACAGGCCTCTTCTCGGTTCGACTTACCGGTTCAATGTCCACCTTCATCATTCATAAAGGTCACGCTGGGTACTTAGGGATTTCCCAAATTCGCAGGTGGGAGTGGTCGCAGTAGGTGGAGAGATCGCCATCGTCATTTTCCTCCAGAGTTTTGTTGTCTACGAGGTTTTGTTTGAGGGTCGGTAACTGTTTTGGCGGCTGTCCAAGTCTTTCAAAAGTGAGCCGTCGCCGATGCGTCATTGAGCCTTCGACTTCGAGGCTTACGTCAGCGGCGGCCGGCGCCAGGCCGTCCCCGCCTCCGATGCGCGCGCCGCGCCGCGCCGAGCCACGCCTTCGGGCACGCACGCGACCCCATCCCCAGCCCCGCCCCCGCCGCCTCTCGCAATGCGCAGCGACGACATTGCCTTGGTTTAGCGACGGTCGTGGCTATTCAATTCTTTGATTGATTGATTCATGGTTGGTTGGTGTGTAGAAATTCCGGGCGCGTCAACTACTATGGTCATTAGACCCGTAAGTGTAATGTATTGTTTTCTCAGGAGGTGGCTGTAGTCTTTCCCCGCTGGATGACGAGATCTGGCGCCGACCAACCCCTTCGGCTAGCGGGCTTTTCCCCAAGGTATCTCCCACCAGCGGGCACCGCCCCAGCCAGGACAAGCTCGAAGCTCCCGACCGGTCTCCCGGCATGGGTGGTAGTGAAGTGCATGTTAGTGTAAGTGTGTGTGTAAGGGGTGAGGATAGGACAAGGAAGAGGTAGGGAAGATCGCGCGCGGTCCGAGGCCCGTTTTATAGGGTACTGCTCCGGCATTCGTCCGGTGTTGATCGGAGAAACCACGAAAAAATACTGATCAGAGGTTGCTAGAATTCTCCTCCAGCCGGTTGCTAGAATTATCCTCCAGATAGCGACTGAATTCGACCCAGCTGATAAGCAAGTGTCGAAAATCCAGCCACGGTCGGGACTCGAACCTAGGACCTCTCGGTCAGAGGGACTGCAGTGACATCAGCCGATGCCCTGAGCCATCTCTCTCGGTTCCTGTAAGTGTAATACATGATTTTTTCTTGGGACGTGGCGGTGATATTGTCCCATTGGCCCATTGCCCCATTGGCATATCCCCAACGAGGTATCTCCCACCAATGTGGCACAACCTCAGCTGGGACGAGCTCCGAGATTCCTATTGGTTTCAGCGCATGTGTGATAGTGTAGTGCATTTGAATGTAAATATGGAGTGAGGAAAGGACACGGAAGTGGAAGGAAATATCGCGCGTGGTCCGTGGCCCGATTGTTACGGTGCTGCTCCCTCATTTGCTTGCTGTTGTTCGAAGAAACCAGGGAAAACTACCATTCAGAGAAGCCAGCCCCTTCGAATTCCAATTCTTTCAGCAGTTAGTTAAGTGAACAGATAAGTTTAACGTTTTTTGAAAATATTGTAAATGAGTAACCAACAACAAACTAAAAGTTTTGTGGAAACGATTTTTCAATAGGGTTTTTGGATTATGAGATATATTGTGTGGCGGCCTGGTAGCGGAATGACGACACACGAGCTCAATTTACAAATCTATTTATTTACAAGATTTACACTGTACATCTCTGGGGTTACGTTCGAAATCTACCTCCGTGACTCCCATGCAGTGCGCTCCCCGTCCCGTGGCTAGTGCATCTTCCACCCAGACGCTTTACCGCGCCGGTGGCCAGACATGCAATGCTACAGTTGCGTCCGCACGCGAGGCAATCTAATTACGAGCTACCTCTCTTCTCGTCTCCGCTAACTTATCTTGGCGGTGACGTGATCCTCCACCCCGTAACCTCTCTGAAGAAACCGGGTGGCTTCTGGGACCACATGCGGTTCTCCGGTCAGTTTCCATTGCCTAGCCTGCCTTGCGTCAAGGGGGTTCACAGCTCCCCATTCAGTTGGGCTTTGTTACTCGCCGCCTTTGTTCGTTCCCATCTGACCGTCAGCCTTCGACATCCCCTAACCGTTCCAAGACCTAGTCTAACAATTGCTTTAAAAATCCGAAAATTGAATTCGAAAGGGATTCGTGGACTTCGCTGTGTGACCGTCAGCCTTCGACATCCCCTAACCGTTCCAAGATCTGATCTTACAATTGCTTTAAAAATCCGAAAATTGAATTCGAAAGGGATTCGTGGGCTTCGCTGTGTGAGTCGCAACTCTGCTTGCGTTTGCTCTCCACAACGGTTTGCGATGCTTTTTGCTATGATCGCCGCTTTTATCCACGAGTATACGTAGATTGTTGCCTTTGTTTCCTTTTGCTTCGTACGCTCGGAGCTTGATTTTGTAAGATAGCAGAGAGACGGAACTGGACTCGTGTGAAAGGAACTTACAAAATAATTCTGATGTTTTGTTACTATGGTGAAAAAACACCATCAACGCTCTATCATCGCTTCGAAATGATAAGAATACAAGAAAACGATGGTATAAAGCGGCTACAGCATCGTCCCTATGTAATTACCAATGTATAAGTTTGTCTTTTGTAATAATGCTCTTATACTAGTTTGCCAAAACAGCAGAAAAGCAAGGCCTTTATCTAAATAAGATTACCAAAAATCAGTCATTAAAAGATAGATAAAAAATTGTGACTACAAGGTAAAAAAGTTTAAAACTTATCAGACTCCTCCGCTCAACAAGCAGTCAGAGTGTCTCTCTGTTCCCGGCCTTGCTCCGTCTGGTCTGCGAGGGTATGCACGCGAACGCACATCGCACGTTGTGTCGGGCAGCCACTGAACGGGCCGAAAGCAATCCAATACAAATGGATGTTGTTGTTCAAAAAATTGGAATGATCCAATATTTCATAAAATAATACTTACAATAAACGAATGAATGACTACGTAGTTGGGGCCGGATTAACCCTTGATGGAGCCCTTAAAAGATGGGCCCTTGTTTGGGGCCCTTATAACACAATTCTCTCCATTATTCAATCCTGATTTGTTTTCTTAGGGTCAGTAAAAACGTAGATTTGATTTTATAGTCAGAACGTGATGCCAAGCAGTATTTGTTGAGAAACAGTCCAGATGCGACTTATCGAGAAAATTTTATGCACTACTTAATTATGTGAATAGTAGTAAAAAGTAAGTCACACAATACAACTACAACAGAATTAATATTTTTTATTTATATCCATAAAATCACAAGAAACATCTAAACAAACGATTCTACATCCATATGTGGTCATAATGATAATTATAAACAAAATAATGATATAACAATCACAATATTGACCTTTTTACGTTCACAAAAACTTTTTTTTCTCTGCCTGGCAAAGGGAGCAAAAATATTTACTATATATAACACAGTTAAAACGGTTTATTTGCATTTACGTTTCCATGGAAAATAATATACGCAAATTTTGATTTGTATAACATTCACATATTTGAATTGAAGCAACGAAATCATGTCTATTTTTGAAATATACATATGAATGTTGAATTTTCTGATTTACATACTTGATATTTCTAAATAATGTGAATTAATACAAACGTTTGTTTCAAACTACGAGTTTAGAAAGAATATATTTCAGAGAGAAGACCGAATACAAAATTAGTGGCTTTAATGGTAAAAGAAGCGACTTTCTATCTGATTTTTTCGGATAGGCTCACATCATGGTTAACATTTATTATCATAAATTCATAATGTCAGCAGCTCCTCCAATGGCATTTTGCTCATTTTCGTCACACATTACATTTCTAGAAAACCCATTGTAATTTTCCGACGCAAACAACACATCGTCTTGATCAACAGAAAGATAGAACTAACACATCGTCATTTAAAATTTCAGTATTACATTAACACTACGCTAGAAGAAACCTTATATTAGATTCTTGGCAACAGTACCGATTATTTCTTGTCTTCGAGCACCTTTTATCCTTTGTCTTCGTAAGAATAGCGATTATTGTAAGTACTGTTTCTAACGCGTTTTCGAATTGTTGTTCACAAGATAACTTTCGTTTTTTGAAACCCGCTTTGTTGAATTCTTTGGGCTGCATGAATATTGGGTGTGACATGATGACAAAGAGTGCAATTTTAACATCAAGTCTGCTAATTCCAAATACTTGAAATGAGCTTCCTGTTATTCTAAGCTCATTTCATTCTGTCGGAAACAACATTCGAATCATCAACTACCGCTACACCGCTACAAGCTCCACCAACTCTATTGTGGTAATCTATTTTGAGCAAGTTGAGCGCACTGGAAAAGGAGAGAGTGGCAGCGAATTCTTCAGTGATGGGTCATCGAACAATCACACCAGCATTGAATCTCTCTCAAATACAGTTGGTGATACTCAGTCAATTTCATTGTCTCAGCAAGGTAACCGTGTCATGGAGGGAGCGAGGGTTGCTAATGCAACGTTGAAAACGCGTTGGAGACGAGATTCTTTGACGTGAGTAGGCAAGAAAAAATTGTAAGAACAGCATCTATTCTGAGAAATTTGATGAATTTGTAACTCAATATAACTAAGCTTTGCGCCCGGACGGAAGGTAAATTGTGTCTCACCAGAGCAGGATCTTGTGGATGTGTTCCACAAGGACTGAAAAGCAGTATAACCCGATGTCGCGATCCAATTGTTCAAAGAAAAGTAAGAAACACACTGGAATGAAAATTCGGGAAGAGTTAATGGGCTTCTTTTTGATATGTAACAAACTCTTCGTTGTTAGGTATTTCTCCTTTAATTCCGTATCGCAAAGGAAGTTTGTGCTTTCTGTACATACACTTAAGAACATTAAACACACTTAAGAACTGAAAGACCTCAGTTCCCTTCGTCGCAATCTCGATCTGCTTAGACCACTGAACGCGTGCACGAGATTCGTCTAAGTGCCGTCGCCTTCCTGCCGCTCGAGACCCAATGTCTCCAATCACCTTCATTCAAACGCCCTACATTATATCATACATATTTCAACCCGCTTGCGGCCAGACAGTTACCTAACTGAAATTCAGCGACGTCATGCTGTTTTCCGTTAACAACGGGCGCGACGGTAAAACCACGCACGAATTGTCTTCTAGAGAAATTCACTCCATTGCAATACATAGGTTATATTGCTGATATTCTTGTACATAAAAATGACATAATCTCCTTATACAAACTATTATAGACACTTTTTTTAAGAAGTTACACGTATCCAGCATTGCTAATTTTGCTGCATAATAATTGTTGCATTGCAGTATACAGGGGCGTTCCTGAATAGCTCCTGGTCTCCAAATTAAATGCTTGTCTAAAGCATTTAATTAGGAGTTAAAAAGTACTTGTAAGCTTGGGTTAATACCGATCGACAAGATGCCACCGCTGTGGCTCTGACTAGGAGGCCCTAGGTTTGAGCCCCGTCGGTGGCAGGATTTTTGACGCTAGCCAGATAGCTAGGTCGAGTTCTGTCGCTGTCTGGAGAAGAATTCTAGCGGCCGGCTGCTATGATCGGTAGTTTTCCGTGGTTTCTTCGATCAATGTCAGGCGAATGCCAGAGCAGTACTCTAAGAAACTGACCATTGACCGCGCGCCATCTTTCCTACCTATTCCTTGTCTTATCCTACCCCTTACACTTACATGCATTACTATCACACATGCGAGATCGTTTGGGAACCTAGGGTTTGTCCCAGTTGGGGCGGTGCTCCACTGGTTGGCGATACCTGGTTGGGGAAAACCCCGCTAGCCGACAGTAGGTCTGCGCAGCATCTCGCTATCCAGCGGGGCAAGATCACCGCCACCTTCCGAGCAAAAAAATACCCCTGCCAAACATGATGGCTTTGCTTTTCGAACTGTTTATTTCCATGCCGTTTGTTTCCGCCCAGAAATGTAATCTGTCCACGTCTTGCTACATAAAACCTTCGCGTTCCTCAATTTTATAACCCGATAAATTATTCATTCATCAGCAGAGTCGTACATCTGTAGCTAAATTTGCCGGAAAATCATTCACGAAGGCAAGAAACATGAGTGTTCAAATGACATTTCCTTTTGGCATTTCTGATGAAATGCTTTGGGAGGTTGATAAATATATTGTAATTCAGAACTTCTGTTTCGTGTCACGAAGTAGTTCGCTTACCCACGCAAACATTCTTCTGTCCATACCTGGATCTATCTTTTCTGAGATTTCTTTTAATTTTTTAACGTTCGTGTGGGGCAACATCAAAAGATTTGGCAAAGTATTTACTATCGCGTCAATCCTTTCACCATCAATTTCGTCGACTAGGTCCTGTAGAAGTGCGAGAAGCTGACTTTCGCCAAAGAAACATTTCCCTTAAACCGTGCTGACCCTGATACAGCCCCTTCTTGCCCTACCATTCTCTCCTGGCGTAATTAGTAATTACTTTTCATGAGTTTCATGAGTTTACATACGACTGATGTAATGCTTATCTGTCTATAGTTACTAATTACTAGACATCGCATGTTCAGGGAAATGCCTACTTTATTTTATCAAATTTATTTAAGAGCTGATAATATATGTGCGCGAACCATGACAAATGACATATGATGAAGTTTTATAATTCTTATTATTGTATTTTTTAGTATAAATTCCTTTTTTGCATAAATAATGTTTTGTAATTATTGAACTTTTTTTGCATTTTATGAATCATTTTTCATACAATACTAAGATATCGGAAAATCGGCCATGGTCCAACGTGACCATTTACTACAAAACCTTCAATTCACGTCTTTATATTTGAAAATTCAAGAGAATTCCTAAAAGTACACTAACAGCTTTTATTCTATTTCCCTATTTCATAAAAACCAGCCAAGTTCTGAGAACATGATTGATTACCATAACACCGAGGGCACCGGCATATTAAATGGAAATAAATGTAAATTTCCAGAAGGTTTCAGTGTTGTTAGTGTTGGACTTCTAAAATATATGCCAGTCATATCAGTAGATCTTGAAAGGTCCTTATCTGCATTCAAACTGATTTTGTCTCCCAACCGTCGCAAATTTGACATTGTGATCCTTGAAAAGTGACAAATAATATATTGCAATGCAAACTATAGTAAGAATAAAATGTAAAAGAGTGGTAAACATTGTAATAGGGCAAAAATTGTAAACACCTTTTTATTTTACTGTGCATGTAACTTATGACAGTGCCTTTCTTTTTCTTTTTCTTCTTCTTCTTCTTCTTCTTCTTCTTCTTCTTGATATTTTCAGTGCCTTTCTAGGTGTCGAGTTTTTAGTGCCTACACATCAGATGTCAACTAATTACTGTTTAATATCTGCTTTTAAAAGTAGGTACTAAGAGGGATAACTTTCAATCAAAAGATGTAATTTGTTTTTTCATTTCCAATCTTCTAGTATTCGAGGATGATTTTCCACCCGTGCGTTGTCTTTAGATCTCCTCTGTCACGAACAGTCCGCAGCCACGGGAATAGCGTACTTGTTTTCTGCCTCCACGTCTTCTTTTAGGATCCAAACTGTTCCTTCGCCGCTCCAAATAGATTGTCGACAATAAAATGCAGAGAATTGGCATCTTAGGCAATCGCGAACGACTGAATGAAGATTGTCGACGAAGTCGTCCGTGCAGTTCGCCTACCTCAGTAATGGTCTCAATTCCCGGTCACATAATGTACAACTTGTAAAGGAATCGTCTAGCTCTCATTCCACCATTGCTTCATCATAACTTTTTCCTTATTAATAAATATCATTAACTCATTACTGTTTTACATAGGAAATATTGTAACTAGTTGTTCTATGTCTTCACAGAGCATCATTCAATCCATGCAATTCTACAAATGTAGTAAAGGACAGTAATTGTATAGCAAGAATATAATCTGCCTATGCGAAATATTTGTAAAATTCTGTGTAATACAACATATTTAGGATTCCATCACTGTTGCATGATTTTACATAATAGAAAGTGCATGACAGCAGTTAGTAAACCCGAAGTGATGACTCATTAAATTTTAACTTCCTAAGGTATTTTGTTTCGAAAGAACAACGACCTAACAGTCTTAAAGACATTTTCCTACTACAGGAATAGACAAAAGGTAGACTACCTCTCAACATCAGAATGTTGGCTATCCTTGTTAACAGTCTGATCTTCCTGCTGATAACTTTGCTCTTTGTAATTAAGGTAGAGAGTGAGACTAAATGTCTTATTAGATCACTCACTTTCCTTTACCAAGTTCCGGATACGATTTAGAAAACTTCTAGAAGAAAATAAGGAACATGCATAAATGCATATTTGAAAGAGAAAGTGAAATTTAAAAGTAGTGAGTCAACGTTTTTAGAATGTGAATTATCGACTTTTTCAATACTAGTAGTAGTAGATGTATATGTATCTTAAAATCACTAGGTACTGAAACATGCCCCTAACTGGTACAATTATTGGGCAATTCGTCCTAACCCGTTTCCAAATTTCTAGTAACATGAGCGCCAGGAAAAAGGTTACGATAATATTTTAACTATTATTACTCTGATAAAAAAAACTGAATATTATCCCGCTAGCTGGGTCGAGGGGTCACGTCAGAAACAATCGCTATTATCTGTTAATAGCCGATTACCCGATCTGCCATCTATACAGAATGGCGAGGAATCTGAAAACAGAGATTATTTGATCTAGCTACTTATTAGCTTGAATTGGCCAATGAAAATCATTTTATCTTTCTTTCAAGAGAAGCTTAATGTTTATTTCTTATCAATGCAGCAAATTAAAATGAAAAAAAAAATTACATTGAAGAACTTTCTTGGTTCGAACCTTATACGGCGATTCTGGTCTTCGCATGCTCTTGATTGGTACTCCCTCGAAAACACGCCTTCCCTTCTTGTATTTGAAGCTCCGAAGTCCGCCAGTCCAGTTACCACGAATCTTCTTCTCTTTCTTGACGAACACCGCCGATTCACCGCTTCGCACCACTCAAATATTTGTTCCAGCTCCACTATATTAGGTCTGATGCCCGTTCTCACCGTATAAATATCTAGTGCTTTTATGCTTACACCGCACAGAAAAATCTCTCAGTTCTATCTTCCGTTTATAGCAAGAAAATATGCAAAGTCCCAACATGCACAAATTAATCTATTTTCGAGCGAACTGCTCACCGTCACGACATGCGACCGAATGAATTTTTCCTCCCTTTTTAAAAACCCATAATGCCTCGCCTTGCCTCCACGGTCAGATGAATGTTTGTTTATCCTGACAACCACGACGTCGTTACTAAGGCGCCATATTGCCTATTATTTGCCCTGCCCATTTACGACACATATTCTGTAATAAAACGTCCCCATATTGGTATGTCACAGTACGATAAATTAATATTTTACTTGAAGTTAAAACTGATCAGTAAGGCGGGTGCTAGAACTACTATTAATAATACCATTCACTGACGTTTCCGTTACACGTATCAATAATTCATCATTCAATAATTCATCAATAATATCTAATATAATATATATCAATAATTCAATAATATTAATAATTGACCAATAATTATTGATATACGGATGTGTAGGAAAGCACTGAATTGATGCTAGAAGATTTACACATTTTATTTACTACTTATCATGAAAATAAGTCAAATTAAAAAAGTTTCCTGTGCAAATTATAAGACATACAACACCAATTGGTATGAAAAATTGTTTTTTAGTCTTTCTTCAAACTCAGTTTTTTATCATTCTTTATATTATTAGAGAATTAAGAAGAATTAAAATGTTCATGTTTTGAACTGAAGAAACATCCTCTTCTCGAAAGTAATTGTTTGATATTTCCATTAATAAGGAGTTTATGTAACACTATTACTATTTACCTACTGCTAGATATACAGTCCCAAAGTGGAGGGCTCTTGCGACCTCAACCCCCTTCCCAGCCGATGTGACTTATTCAAACACACGATTTTTTTTACTAATTTTTCTATTGTGACGAATGTTATTCAATACCTCAATTAAAAACGTTATGTATAACTATAAGTTAAAAAAATAATTTTAAATTCGGTGTAAATAAAAAAATCTTTAAAAGAAAACATGAAGATGGCTAGACACTGCATCTACGAAATCTCGCACAGAAAAATCCTGACGGCACCATCAGGATTCCGTGTTCTATCCTCACTCCTTACACACACATTTACACTAACATGTATTATACCAGCACATGCCGGGAGACCGTTTGGGAACTTAGAGCTTGTTCCGGCTGGGGCGGTGCCCCGCCGCCGGTGGGAGACGCATGGTTGGGGGAAACTCTGCTATGTACGCGTAGGCTTCCGCGGCTCGAGTCGATAACTTCTTCGCTGTCCGGGTGACGCCGCGTAGTGGGCTGAGAGGCCGACGTTTCGCCTGACATGTCGCAGGCTTCATCAGGGCATTGACGATGCCCTGATGAAGCCCTGATGAATGATGCCCTGATGACAATGCCCTGATGAAGCCTGCGACATGTCAGGCGAAACGTCGGCCTCTCAGCCCACTACGCGGCGTCACCCGGACAGCGAAGAAGTTATAGAAACTCTGCTAGCTGACAGGTAGGTCTGCGTCGGATCTCACCATTTAGCGGGAGATCACCGTCATCTCACGAGGGAAAACATTCACTACGCTTACGGGACTAATAACCTTAGCAGTTGACGTCTCGGAATCACTAATCAATCGACTAATCCTTCCATCCGTCCTCAGGAAGGCCGCAAGTACAGTAGGTGGAAACGACGGTATCTCAGTCTTCGATGCGACGTCACTCGAACAGCCAAGAGCGTGACTCTCACCGCAGCAACCTTCGACATAATGTCTCATTAGGATCCCAGAGGCATTCAACCCTAACTTGTTTTGTTGATAAATTTGCTCCAATATATTTTTAATTGAATTAGTCATAAATGTACTTCTTGCAGCAAGAAAGTGTATTTTCATCAGTAAAATCCTGACGAGGAAAAACCTCGTAGTGTTTAATTGTGACATAAGTATAAGAAAATGAAGACAAGACAAGAAGACAAGAATAAAGAAAACGGATGTCGGGAAATTTTCATTTACAAACCGAACTATTAGAGACTGGAAGAGTTTGTCTGCGACAATCTTAGAACCCTTTCCTCAAAGCTTGAGCAAGTTTAAAAATAAATTAGTTTTCTAGTTAATTCTACATTAGGTTATTGTATCAATGTTAAGTTTCCACTGTTAGATTAGTAGTATTTCTACAAAGTAAGTTGTTTAATTGTTAGTATAAATATCAGTTGTAGTAGTATTGTTATTATTACCTTTATTATTATTGTTATCATTTTATTATTATTCATGTAGTGCAGTGCAGTGCAGTGCAGTGTAGTGTAGCGCAGTGTAGTGTTATGAAGTGAAGTGGAGGGAAGGGAATGCGAAAGAAATGCGTCACAGTTAAGTGTTGTGCAGTGAAGTGAAGTGGAGTAAGGTTTGCGTGGTGGTGTTATATACTATTTATTATTATTTTTTAATTAACTCCTTTTTTGTAACTTTTTGTCAGTGAATGTAAGTTTAATGCATGTAAAGTTAAGATATTCTGCCACCAAGTCTCTATACTTAATTGCAGAATTAACAATAAAATCTAAAAAATCTTCTCAATTCCCTCCTTTAGTGAAAACTGTTTCAACTCGATTTATGAGTTAATTTTAATGGGTCTTGCGTAGAGAAAGAAAGTAGAAAATCAGGCATGAACAGGAACTTGTTCGTTCTGGCGTACCACTCAATCATTTCGTCGGGATAAACAGAAAATACAACAACACTGCTGACGGCATCTGCAGTCGGTTCAGGTAGAGAAAATACACTGCAAGTCATGTTGAAGACTGGTTTTATTCTCTCGGTAGCTTCCTCATGTCAGTCCTTTCCCAAACTCACAGGTACAGAATTCTGTTACCAAAGATATTTGTTTGAAGCAAACACTGAGCTCCGAATATTTAGGTTTCAAAAACTGATAATCATGTTTCTTCGGCGCATTAGGTTTTTATATGTTGTTTTCAATTTTACTTTAAAAAATTGCCCATCATTATGCAAATATGCGAGAAAGTAAAAAGTAGCTACTTAGGCTTCAACTGATACTCTCTTATTTATTAAATACTATTGTATTAAATAAGAAACAATTCATTTTGTTATGAGATGACTCTAAATAATAAAAGAAATTAATTTCTGAAAAGTAGATTATCCTTGGTGCTTAGTTTAACGCTTGGCTGCAGTAAAAGTCCCTTTCAAATCTTGCGATGTAAGATATGCAAACTTGATGTTGGCGATTTGCTTGATATTCCAAGGCAGGTCTCACCACTGTGAACACAACCCATTCATGAACTCAATTTCCTAATACAGGTACTTTATTGTCTGACAATCATTTTGGTCTTTTTAAGTCCTTTAGAACAAATTATTTCTTTTTAGAATCTATTAAATTTACGTATGTTATTTGTTCGTATCAAATACGAAGTTATATATTTATAATTGATTTATTCATTAATTGATTACCTAGAGTTTTCACCCGCAACTGCTATAGTTATTTCCGGGTGTTATATCCCGGAATTTTCCGGTGTTCCCCCCTCCTGATGCATGAGCTCCGGTGGCGGTCTTGACGTCGGTTTTCGGAGTTTTCCACCTCCATATCTCTCCCCCAGAAGGATCCGCTCCAGCCGCGAGAAATTCTAAGTTCCCAACTGGTATCCCTACACAGTTTAGTGCCTGGAAGCGTGTGCGTGAAAGTGCATGGGAGAGGGGGGTTAGGATTTGGCAGGGAGCTCGCGCGCGGTCCGTGGCCCGTTTGTGAAGATGCTGCTCCAGCATTAGCCTGCTATTGATCAGAGAAACCACAGAAAACTACCGATTCGAGCCGCTGGCCGCTAGAATTCTCCTCTTGACAGTAGTGAATTCGACCCGGCTGTGTAGCTAATATCGAAAATTCGCAACCGTCGGAACAAAGATCTCCCGGTTAGCGAGGCTGCATACGATCGCGAGCTGCATCGTATGTAACGGCAGTGTTGTCACTGAGAAATCTCAGCTGTATTCATTTACTAATTAATTTATTGATAATTTATGAATTTTGGGAGTCTAGTCTCGACGCGTGACTCTTTCGTGCACTCGCACTTCTTGGGCGTCCCTAGTGGCGCTGGGAACTCACAGCACGTCTCCGTCGTGGCGTGTGCTGGGTGCGTACGGCGCTGTGGAGCACTCACAGCCTGGCGCATACGTAACCGCCGAAGCTGTTTGTCCCGCCCGCAGGTGTTTGCCTTCCAATGGGCGGGCACAGCACGTGACGAGAGAAAGAAACAGAAGAAACTGAGAAGGACGCGCAGGGAGCGGGAGTGGGGGGCGGGATCCTGGAGCAGTAGCACGACGCATCCATTTTTATGACGAGCAAAATTATATTCCACCCAGGGTCCATTCCAATTAGGGATGAGCGAGTATTGCAGAATAATCTATTAATATCTAATCGATTATTATTTTTTTAGATTAATATACATCGATTAATCGTTCCGAATTAACCGATTAATCTTTTATAATCGATTCATTTTTGTCATGTTTTAAATAATACGTAAAATACCTAAAATCATCAATTTTTATTTGCAATTAAAAAATCATTTAGTAACTTAACTTATTTTAAGAAAACCTATCACAATAATGCGAATCATTCTCAACTGTAATTCAATCATTCTCAATTGAGAGAGAATGTAATACACACGATTTTTGCACAAATAAAATGCAACTACTTAATCGAACAAATCTCAATTCTTTTATTTTCTTGTAATAAAGGATAAAAGAAATAAAATTATCTCTTACAAAAACATTTTGATATAATATAAATCTCAATAACAGATTTTTTAATGAACAATATCAAATAGAAACATAAACTACATACATTAAGGTGTAGAGATGAATTTCATCGCTAAAGTTCAAAAGTAAAGATGTACTTTCATATTTTGGTTGTCTTGAAAATTAATATTTGAATTAAAATAATCGAGCTAAAAAACGGGAAAATTAGTCGATGTGTACATTATTGGATGTAAAACAATCGATTTCAATGTTTCAATTAATCGTATAAAATAATCGATTGTTGTACTAATCGCGATTAAATTGCCCATCCCTATTTCCAATGGAACCTAGGGGGGGGAGATGAAGAGAGATGGAAAGTGGGCGCAGACTCCTGCTTCACAGGTATAATTGACGCACTGTTAATGCGAGACTTGAAATGTCTGCCAGCGCGAATGGTGAACTTGCTTCCCTTAGCATTCATGGCGTTCAAAATCGTTTCATCCCCCTCAATTTTCATAACGCAAGAAAATATAACATAAAAATAGCATACTGATATGTTATTTTCATAAAATGATTAATTTTTTGTGAGGTTTAACTGAGAATGATGGATAGGTTATTCTGGGGTATCTCTGGAGTTAAGAGCGCGGGTCCTGACCAAGCTAAAAAAGAAACAGGTTCCATGCCGCAGATGAACGCTACTTGGCATACTTATAATTACTGTTGTCCGAATTGAGCAGCATGTTCTTCGTCAGGGAATTTAAAATGAATATATTAATGAGATGGTTTATAGATCCAATCAAAATGGACATATAGTCGATTCAATTTTAATGGCAAACATTCACAAACGATGATTTTCTATCTTACACACATTGCATTTTGAGATTATTGGAAGGATTTTGACCACGATTGATCGATTTCAGCTTTGATTATGTTCTTTCAAGGGAAAAGTTATGCATGTTGACTTCACCTTGCATTCCTTATTCACCTCTCTCAGTCCGGTTTAGAGCAAATAGTTCATTATTTCTTCATCGATTTTTTTCAAAACTCTGTAGGTTGCTCAAGCAAGTCACGAAGAGTTGGCTAGATGATTTACTATGCACATCTAATCGAATACAACTGTTACGTGATACTGAGAACACATTAGCCTAGGTCAGTTCGAAGTTCCAGCTACATCTGTATCAGCATGATTGATACGACAGCTTTTGTTACTGTCAAGGCAGACAACTTCCCATACACTTTTTCAATGTATCTACGTTGTTTTCCTTCAGTAATGTAAATTCGTTCATTCGTTCATGCAAATCAATCATTGAAGGATATTTTATACATTCTCTCTTTTAGAAAGGAAAAGGATTACACCACAATTCGTAAAAAATATAGAGCTTTTTACGTTTTTCAATTAACAAATATATCTGTGCATATTCACTTTATCATTAACTCCTTATATAGAAAATTATGTAATATTGTAGAAAGAAGTGCCACATTTTTATGACAAAAGACATGAAAAAAGTATGTTCTTTGTCATTTACAAAGTACCGGGTGTACGTTTTATCGTTCGCTGAAGATTCGGGCCACAACGCCCGGACAGTCGAGGCATCCGTACTGACACACAGGGCCTATTGCTGCACTTATCTTACCTTAAAGAAGATGCTGAAAATGGTGTCCTTCGGCTCGAATGCATTCTTGTCACCTCCGGAACATATTCTGATTCTTTTTCCTGATGAAACATGGTTTAATCTGAGTAGATACGTCAACAGCCAAAACAACCGCTATTGAAATGCAGAAAATCCTCACCTGCTTCACAAAAAACTACTTCACGATTAAAACTCGGAGCGTGGTAAGCGTTGAGTTCCAGAAAAATATAGGATCTATTTCATGTTACTGCTGATGTCTACATAAATCAGATATTGACATTATACTTCGAAAAAATGACGCAGAAGAAAGGCTGAATGGTTACTTTCAATAGGATTCGGCAGCAGCTCACACTACTGTCCGATCCACGAACTTTTTACATACTGTTTATAGTGACGATCGAATAATCAGTCATGGGTTATGGATTCCTGGATCACTTGATCTGGCCCCGTGCGACTTTTTCGTTTCGGGGGAACTTCAAAGATCAGGTGTATGCAGAAAACTGACATCCGGAGGAAGAGCTCTCGCTCTTTATTGAAGAGAAAATCGCAGCAAGTCCTCCAGACTTACTTCAAAGGATAAATCAGAATATGTTCCGGAGGTGCCAAGAATGTATTCGTGCAGAAGAACACCATTTCAGCATCTTCTTTCGATGAGTAAAGCGCAGCGATAGTTCCCATATGTCAGCACGGGAGTTGAGTTAGCCCTTCGCTACGCGACCGAGCCCTCGACTCCACTACGGTTTCCTAGATTCATTTTTGTGACCGAAATTAATAACTTTAAATTGTGAAGAATATATTAAGTGTTAATGAATCTCACACATTGAAACGACAAAACCACCTATAATTTTAAACCACCTAAAATTTACAAAATATTTATATTTTTAACCAAAATGTTGAATTAATACAGCAAGCTTAACTCCAACTATTCACTAATTATACTGCATCCAATAATCTACTGGAATTGAACTCATTTTCAAAATATTTTTATTATTATTCTTCAAATCATCTTTTCCATCTTTGCGCCTTTCTTCTTCTTCTTCTTCTACTTATACCACTTCTTTTCTATAATTTCTGCGTTTTCGTTGTTCTTTGTCAGCATAGTTATTACTTCAGGAGGACTATTTAATTTATTGTGGCGTCTAATCCAACTTGCTATATTAATGCTAGAAATCACGGTAACTGAAGCGTTGATTGCTTTATTGAAAATCTATTCCAAATTATTCTGCCTTGGTCATTTGCGACTATTGGTCATTTTAGGAACAATCTAGTGGCAGAAGGTGCTATATGCAGCAGTTAGCACCTTTTGACGTCTGACAGATAGTAAATAAAATAAAATCTGTATTGGAATATTCATTTAATTCGGAAGAAATTGAATGTTTAAATACGTTTATTGTCATACACTACCCATCAATCAAGCAATTGACACTAACATGTCAAGTCAACATAATGGAAGCCAGTTCAAAGCAACTTTAGTATACGGGATTTTCTTGTGACGTGTTCACCTGTTTCGTTTAATGCTCTTGGTGTGCAGCAGAGGCGGATTCCGCCGATTATTTTGGAGAGGGTCATTATAGATTTTAGTTAAATAATAAACATATCTGTTGTTATATGTATATTGTTTTTGTAGCGTATATATGGTACTATACAATATGATTGTTTAAATAATTACATAATAAATTCCATTTCAGGTTCCATAAATAAATATTTAAATCAATTTTGTCAAATAAAACAAGGAAACGACTGGAAACTCTAGGCCTTGGCAGGGCTCCCCCCCCCCGCCCCGCTACCCCTTGGAATCTACCACTGGTGTGCAGATGGCACCTTTTGCATCTTACCGTAATTGGAGGTGTTTTCGCTTGAACTGCGTCCCCCTTGTAGTTTTCATACTATTTTCCAGCATCTATGAGCTTTGTATTCTTCACCCTTTACCAATCATCATAATTTACCTACCTTTTTTTACCTTTATTCAGGAGTTTTATGATGTTCGTTACGGGTGGCGTGAGCGCCTTGTCCGCTTATTTCTACCCAGATAGCACTTTCTGCATCTAATGACAACATTCAAATATCGAAAATAATGCTTTGTAGTAAGTGTACGCTCACGATATTGCACCAGCGATATAATTCTCTCGCAGACAACCCTTCTACATTGAAATGTATTTTTCGGCGAAAGTGTCAGTTAGCACCTTTTGCTGATGACCCCTTCAATTGCTGTCTCCAAAACTAGTGGTGCTAAATCAGCACGTACTTTCCTTCCCGCATTTTAACACAAAATTACGCGAAAAGTACTCAAATATTCCAAAAATTGTACGTGAACTTATTTCTAAACCTTTCTATAATGAACAGATTTCATTTAGGAAAAAAACCGATCAAAGTATGTTCAAGCCACTTTTTTGAAAATTTTGAAAATGTCCGAGGGGCTTCATGTAAAGTACCGCCAAAATTAAAATATCTATTTCAAATTCAAGGAGCTGTGACTCAGCCAGATCGATTGGGGGATATCAATTTTGGAGAAAATCGGCTGAACGGTTTAGCCGTTCTACATCTGTGTAGAATGTGTGTAGAAAACTTATTTTTAACGGTAAAGGAACGAACAGATTGATTTTTCTGTATTGTTAACAAAATATAAACTCACCCTAAGCTCTACTACCACTACAAGCAAAAGGAAAGTTCAACAAAACGTGCGCATAGGGAAGCTACATTTACGTCCAGAAGCAAATCAAGGGGCCATCTTAGCATTTGCTCAATGGATCAGGGAAACTGGACAAAAACCCGATCGAGATGGGGGTCATTGACCCGGAAGCTGAAGTACATTACTTGTTACAGGCATATTGAGTTTTTTAAACTTAAACAATCCAAATGTAAACTAATTCATCATTTTATATCATTGTTTTGTTAAAGTAAACATTATTTTTCTTTATGACGATCAGTATAGTCTCCAATTGTGTAGCAGCAATTGTTTTGCAGCAGAAAAGATTTTACTTTTAACTTAAAATTGTGTACCATATTTAATTGTTTAATTTCATCTGGCAATGCGCTGTAAGGTAACGTACATGTATTGTATGTGGATTTCTTATAGTGAGCTGTTGATACTCACACTTGATGAACATGATTTCTATGTCGAGTGTTGTAACTATAAATATCAGTATTACATGAAAATTAGTTCCCACCGTTAAGTAAGTCAGTTTTGATAAATACTACAGATTCGTAAATAAATAGGCAAGGCAATGGTAAGATTCCAATCTCAATGAAAAGAGGCTTGTAGGGATCACGTAGATGGCATTTTTTCATTATTCGGATAATTTTCTTTTGCAATCTAAATGTCTGGGCACTAAAGGATGAGCTTCCCCAGAATATTATGCCATATCTCAGGCGGGAATGTGCATTTTAAAAATACACGCAACGAGCAGCATGAAGGCTGACAGAATTAGAAAGAATTCTGAATGCATAAAATAATGAGCTTAATTTAGTGTTTAATTCTGTTATAGGTACATTCCATTTGATGTTTGATTGAAATGAATTTGAATATTATTTTTGTCTAAACGACCAGCCTGCACGGAAAGATCAGTTACATTACTTCGAATGTTCTCGACTGTCCTTCCGTCTACCCATCTCTCACAGCATTAACAATAATGCTCTGACTTGCATATGAAAACAATCTAAATTGGATCCATTTCCTGATTCACGATAGCTCATGAATGAAACATTAGAACAAAATTTCAAATCAGCTTCTTCACAGCCCGTATTCAAAAGATTGAATTCCATTAGTAACTTATCATTGTGAGTGAAATATGAGAACGAAAGAAGATATTCTAAAATAATTTATTGTAAGAAGTCTTGTCATTTAGCATGATTATATTTTCAAAAATAGAATTAAATATTGCTTAATTTAAAACAAATTATTCGTATACTTCTCGTAACAATATATAATATTAATCACTTTTTAAAAACTTCAACAATAGGCTGAATTAGAATGGAAATTTAAACATTCATGATTCTAAATTGCTGAAATATGGAAATAATGCTATAAAATTAAATGATCCAGTTGATTATAAAGAATTACTCAAAGAATGGGGTCGTTTTCAGTTTATTAGAGAAAATTATGCAATATTATTTTTATATTTATTGTAACGGCTATGCTAACCTCCAAAACGTTCTTTTTCTATTCTAAACGTGTGTAGGATACGCGAACTTATTGTGAGTTAAATTACTCTGCGCGCCATCTGGTAACGACTGACGGACATAGAGGGTCCATAGTCGTAATTCTGGCTTCTAGCCATTCATGAATGTGCTTTGTGCTGTCCCGTGGCAATATAGTACAAATTCAGCACGTAACGTAAACCAATTTTTCAGGTGCCAGTTTTGGGTGGTTGAACACACACTTCAGAAGCGTTAAAAGCACACTTCTCAATAATTGTCAAAATAGAAAAAAATGCGCAAAAAATCACGATTTACAGAAAATAATGTCATATAAAATGAAGAATATATACTGTATTTAATAAACATTTTGCTCTTCTATGAATGAACATCCACCATTTTACATAATATGTGTTTAATTAAGGTCTTTACGTAATTATACTTAATGTCAGTGGAAAATAAGGTTAAGGTTAAATTACTCTTCAGAAGTTTTCAACGGTGCTCTTGAGATTCATGCCCAAGGGTAAGGTCCACTCTTACTTGACCCCAACAGTTGTAGGAAGTTCTGCGACTAATAACGTGCAATATAACCGCAGCAAACGTCCGGGTGTTCATAAAATAGTCAAATGCGTTAATTTAAGAGACAAATTATAAAAGAAAATGTATGCTTCTGGAAGCAAGGAAGGCTACAAGATTGCGTAAACAGTAGATACTTACATCTGGTTATGAATATGTGATAGTTTTAAAACAAACATAATATCGCAAATTTGAGCATGTGTTTAATTTCAAAGAGTCCTTGGATTCTCAGAATGTATCAGAGAAGACGAAATTGTAAATAAACGCCATATGATTAAACTCTTCTTAATCGATTATTTCAGTTGGGAATTAATTGAACTTTTTCAAGAACAGACACCAAAAAATATACATTAATAAAAATTATGTATGACTGCACCCGCCGAGTATAAATACGCGGCGGTCAGCGACCGCGAGGAGTCTTAAGTCCGAAGCTGAAGCTGAGCTGTGAAGTGTGTGCATCGCGGTGAATAGCAGTGCAGTGATTGTGCTCAGTGACGTGAACCGTAGTCAGTGCATCGAACTGTGATCAGCGCAGTGAACTGTGGCCAGTGCTTAGGACTGTGCGAGTGAGTAAGAGAAGTGAACAGTGTAAATAAATAATCAAGAGAAGTGTAGTGTAAATAAATAATCAAGAGAAGAGTGACGTATAAAGAATAATCAAGTGTTTTTAGTGATTGTGTAAAGAAGTAAAACAAACGTTTTTGTTAAAATAATACCAGACTTTTAATTCACCACCTAGAAACGTAACAACATTTCCATCAAAACCTTCACATTTATTTTCTTGTAGCATTAAATTCTTTCTCTATACAATGTATATGACAATGTATAAAACATACCAGATAACACGTACTGACCGTGTGCAATATAAACTGATTAAACACGTGCTTTTCTTAAATGGTCCGAACGTGCGCGATCTTTCCTTCCTTTTCCCTGTCCTTTCGTCACCCCTTACACACACACTTACACTACCACACCACTGCCGGGAGACCGTTCGGAAGGTTAGAGCTTGTCCTGCCTGGGGCGGTGCCCCTCTGGTGGGAGATACCTGGTTGGGGAAACTCGTTAGACGACGGTAGATCTCGCCATCCAGCGGGGGAAGATCACTGCCACCTACCGAGGGAAATGCACTACACTTACTGAACTAATGACCTCATTTATTGACGCGCCCAGAATCACTAACAACCAACCAATCATTAAAGTGTCCGATGTCTGGAATCTGGAACACCGACCTGAATGGCTCGTTCCCGCAGCCGCGGGGCGAGGTGTGGTGTGGTGAGGTGATTTGGTTGGTTAGAGATTTCGGGCGTGTCAACAGCTTAGGCCATTAGTCCCGTAAGCGTAGTGCACGTCTTTCCTTGAGAGATGGCAGTGATCTTCTCCCGCTGGGGCGCCGACCTACTGTCGGCTAGCGGAGTTTCCCCCTAACCAGTACTTTCCCACTAGCGGGGCACCGCCCCAGCCGGGACAAGCTCTAAGCTCCCGACCGGTCTCCCGGAATATGTGGTAGTGCAGTGCATGTTAGTGTGTGTGTGTGTGTGTAAGGGGAGATGATAGGCGAGGAAGAGGAAGGAAAGATCGCGCGCGGTTCGTGGCCCGTTTGTTAGGGTACTGCTCCAGCATTCGCCAGGTGTTGATCGGAGAAACCACAGAAAACTACCGCTCAGAGCAGGTTCGTTGGTTAGTGATTCCGGGCGCGTCAACAGCTTAGGTCATTAGTCCCGTACATGTAGTGATTTTTTTTCTCGTGAGAAGACGATGATTTTCCCCCGCAGGAAGGCGAGATCCGGTGCCGACCTACCGTCGGATAGCGGAGTTTCCCCCAACCAGCACTCTCCCACCAACGGGGCACCGTCTCAGCCGGGACGAGCTCTAAGCTCCCGACCGGTCTCCCGGAATATGTAGTCGTATAGTGCATGTTAGTGTGTGTATGTGTGTGTTAGGGGAGAAGATAGGACAAGGAAGAGGAAGGAATGATCGCGCGCGTCCGTGGCCCGCTTGTTAGGGTACTGCTCCAGCATTCGCCTAGTGTTGATCGGAGAAACCACGGAAAACTACCGATCAGAGCAGCCGGCCGCTAGAATTCTCCTCCAGACAGCGACTGAATTCGACATAGCTGAAAAGCTAGTGTCGAAAATACTGCCGCCGTCAGGACTCGCATAGGACCTCCCGGTCAGAGGCGCTGCAGTGACATCAGTTGATGTACTGAGCCACCGCTCCCGGTCCGATCAGAGGAGCCGGCCGCTAGAATTCTCCAGACAGCGTGAAGTAAGGTGAGGTGAAGAGCGGTGAGGTGTGGTGAAGTGCGGTAGGGGTGAGGTGGGGTGAGGTGTGGTAAGGTAAGGTGAGGTGGGGGTGAGGTGAGGTGTGGTGAATTGAGGTGGGGGTGAGGTGTTGTGAGGTGAGGTGTAGTGAGGCGAGGTGTGGTGAAGTGAAGTGAGACGTGGTGATGTGACGTGAGGTGAGGTGCGATGAGGTGAGGTGCGGTGAGGTGAGGTGGGGCGAGGTGAGACGGGGAACACCTGGACGAGTTCTTCCACGTGACGGCGCGTGTGAGGAGCGAGTGGCGAGGGGCTAGGGAGCGATGGGCAGAGGGCGATGGACAATGGGCGAGATGCGAGGGGCGAGTACCGGTGCAGGAGCGGAGGGCGAGGGGCGAGTGACAATAGGTAGGCGGTGCCGGGCGACTGGCAGGGGGGGGGCGAGAGGCGAGGGGCGTGGACTAAGGGCGTGGGCGAGGGGCAAGAGGCGGGGGGCGAGTGGCGATGAGCTAAGGCGAGTGGCGCGGGGCCGCGAGCGAGGGGCTGGGAAGGGGGACTGGTTGGCGAGGGGCGGGGAAGGGGGCAGCGCGTCTGCGCCCGGGGCTCCCTCCCACGTGCGCACCTCCGCGCGGTCGCCCTGGAAGGTGACCCCGCGGTCGCCGAGAAGCAGCGCGAGGACGCACGCGACGCAGCAACGTGTTCCCGCGACGCGACGTGGCGGCGCTGGCAAAAAAATGACCACGAGGATTAACATCGGTCGCGGCGCACCGTCAGGCGTTCTTTCTTGTAACACACTCGTGTACAGGCCCATTCACAATGCAATCACAAACATAAGCATAACACACAGACATAGACATTAACACAAGCGAAGAGTTGGCGTGTTCACAATGTCGAACATAAACACAGGCAAAATAAGTTTTTCTATTGGCTATGAGACGCAGCACACGAATCGACACGAATAGTTCGCCTATCGACTTCGATACTCGATTTTGAGTTAACGAACTGTGATTGGCTCATCCCTTGTCTGACATAAGCATAAGCACAGAAGCTTGAAGCTTGCAAGCTCTTAAGTTAACGTCTTACGTGTTATGCTTATGCGAACGCATTGTGAATGAGTCCACTTGTAGACGTAGTCCTAACTTTTATGTTAACGCCATGCTTATGCTTATGTTTGCATTGTGAATGGGCCTTACTAGTGTGCGGCAAACAAACTCTGTCGAGAAATACGCGTTTTGGGAGAAACCTCAAAGCATGTTCAGAGCTCAAAGTATGAAATATTACCACAGGGAATGTATATAAACCATGTACAGATTATAGAATGCTTCAAAAAATCGTAGTTGAAATTTTGATGGAACAGTACCGTTTGGGACTCCATGAGAAAGTGCTGTTGTTTTTTAAATCACCTGTCTGGTTTATTTGTCTTTGAAGAGCTCAACCGCCTAAACCAGTTACGGCCAACATACGACCCTCGGGCCAGATTCGGCTCACCTAATGAATTTATGCAGCCCACGTTTATTTTTTTTTTCTAATTCCGTTACCTAATCACTGACATTCATTTATAAACGTATTATTCAGAGTGATCCTAAATTAGTTACCTGAAAGTAACATGAAATAATTTCGTAACCATTGACTGATATTTATCCCGGTGCTCTTCAAAACTCTCACCGTATTCTCAAGTATTAATCCAACGCCGCCAGATGTCTTTCCAGTTACTCGTTTGGCGGGAACAGTAATGCAGTCATAATGGAGCCGTATAGTGGAGCGGAACATGCTAAGCGTTGCTTGTGGTAGTGGTACCGTTAACCGCCACAATGTGCGAATTTTTGGCACACAGATACCAACAGGGTTCTTGAAACATACACGCGATTCACCAAAACTGATCTAACAATATCTTTATGGTATCGAGTTCCGTCAAAGTTTATGGAACATTTTTAATGGGAAGATTAGCGGGAATTACAAATCTAGTGTAACGGGAATTACATATCTATATGTTGTAGAACTACTTTATGTCACAACTTCAAGAGGGCATGGGTCAAATCATTTTCCAGCAAGATCCACGTCCTCCACGTTACTTGAGAGGTCGCAGCGTATCTAGTACATCGCACTATTCCTCTTTAGATTGGACGAGGTGGGACCATAGCTTGAACACCGCAATCTCCTGATTTAACGTTCTTAGACTTTTGTCTGTGGAGATACGTTAAAGACAAGGTGTACAACCCTCCGTTTCCTTCAATTATCGATGAGCTCTACCAACATATCAATGGAGCGCTGGCTGAGGCAGACGCTCTCGCGCATATTTGCAATATTCTGTTCTTATCCTAGAAAGGGCTACTTGCTCCCTGCATCTAATTTTTTAAGGGTGGACAATGAATAAAAAGTATTCATAGATATATGAATATTGCTGGCTATTTCATGTAATTTTTTGCATTTCTCCAACAAATTTTAGTATTTTATATTTTTCATTTTGATATTTTGTCCGACCTGTGAAAAGGTTTTTTTCAAATCTAGCCCGGGGACAAAAACTGTTTGTTCACGCCTGGCCTAAACTGTGCACTGATTTTTTTTACCAAAATGCATGTTTCGCGATCTGTCTGGTCAATACAACTTTAAGCTTTTGGAATAAGAAAAGTATCTTCTGATTTTGAGGAGTATTTTATGTGAAACCTCTTTGACGTAGAATAATATCAATAATGATTCAAAATATTTCCTTTAATTTTTACTCGTATACATCAAAATGCAAATTACATACATTCAATTTTCAACAAAACTTCGAATTTTGAAAATTGCAAAAGCTTCTCTCAAAGCTATCCTCCACTTTCACTATTGAAGCGAGATATATTTTTATCGATGCAATCTACTCTTCAACATTACACCTTTAAACATTACACCTCTTTTCATATACAGTTCTTTTTTCAAAATATTGATAGTTTTCGTTTAATTTTGAATTTCTCAACTTTTTGCTTTTGGGCGTTTGGGCGTTTCTGAAAATGCGGAATTCTGAGCACATTTGTACAGAAAATGGTTGAGTTTTCGAGAGAGTTTATTTGGCATTATTTAAATCACATGTACACATAAATATAATAATGTGAAGAAATTGCCTTTAGTGTAAATATTACCGACATGAGAGACAAGTCAAAAAAATTTCATATTCAAATTTTTTGAAAAAAAAGAGACTAGAGCAATATGGCGTTTATGTCATAATGATGACATTTGGTACTACCTCTACCAAAAATATAAAGATAAAATTTGGAGCCGTTTTTAAGAAAATCTTGTGTTTGTAATTTTTTTAAATTGCAAATATTGCATGTTCTATTGAACAAAAACTATTAAAATTTTTTAAAAAGTGTGCATGACCTTAATGAAAGAACTATTTATTTGGCAACCAATTTCATTTGATGGAAAAATTGTCGCGGAATTGAAGACGCCGAAAAAATTCAAACTTTCGCAATTTTCGAAAATTCAGAGTTAACCGTGAAAATAGGAGCTATGACACTTTTATAAGTGTATTTTACACTATTCGTAAAATAAATTTAAAGAAAATATTTGGAGCATCTTTTGAGAAACTTTTGAAAATGTCCGTGGGGCTTCATGTAAAGTACCCCCAAAATTTAAAGAATATTTTTCAAAGTTTCAAAGCATCAACTAAAACCAGATGTAGAGGAGGGGTTTTTTCAACTTGGAAAAGATTGTACGTGTGGTTTAGACGTTAGGTTTGTTCACATACGACAGATAGACGGAGGGACTGACTGACAGACGGTCCGACGTTTTGCTTTCAATTGTTTTTTCGGCATCAAGAACCCATAAAACATGGATTCTGCCTACACCACATGTTAGAGGCTTTTTTGTCTTAATTTAGCAAATGGTTTTATGCACTTTTTCGTCACCAGAGCTCGGCAATGAATTTTTTCTACCGAATATCCGTCGTTTTTTCGCGCAGCATTACATAACTTTCTCTATACTCTATATATTACTCCGTATATACATACGTATACGAGAAAGTAAAAACTTGTGAAACTTTTGACTTTCACGGAATGAAAAAATAATCATGAGAAGATTAAGGTCAGTGTTTTGAATTTTTTCCAGCTGACATGTCATTTAAATTAAAATAAGTTTCCACGGGGCAAAATGCAAAACTAGATAATGTTTTATGATGAAATTAATGATGTTTTTGTGAACATAAATTGACCAACGATAGTCCTTTTCGACAGCTTCGCCATCAGTATTAGTGCAAGGAGGTATCAATTGAAGAGACTGCAATGTTGAATATTTATTATAAAAGAAAGAGGTTTTGAGGATCACATTCAATCTTTTTCAAATAAATATGTGCAAAACATAGTGTTGTAAATAATGTAAGCGAACACATTTTTGACGTATAATATTCATTTACTCAAATACGCTTCCCTCGTCATCAGATCAGAACATATCCCAAGAAAAATTGAGAATGTTATAACAGGTTGCCTACCAATTCTTAAGTAATCTTGAGTTTAGTTTCGGAATAATGGACATAATAGCATGTTAAGTATGGCAAACAACCCGGAAGAGTGAGGTGATGCAACTGACCTTGTTCCCCATTGTCTTTAATTTGGAAAGGTCATCCGCTTTAGAGCTGAAGGAATAATGATTTCCCGGGTACAAATAATGTTTTCGTTTTTTCTTGTTTACAGAAAAAATCATCCGATATGATGCTCTCTGTGAGTATAGTAATACGTCCAGACCCGCAATTAGCATTTTGGTGGCATCTGTTGCAAACATGCAATCTTTTTTAAAGATTTCAATTGTTTGTAATATGATGAATGATTGATCATTCACTCATGTGATGAGTGTTCAATAGTAAGAAAGAATTGTTTTAAAATTCAACTAATTCCCTTTCAGCATCAAATCATTCCAGGAGGCAGTGATATTTAGACTTTCATATTGAACTAATATATTTCAGTAATTAAAGAATCGAGTGGATTAAAGGGGTATAATTGCACGAGTGGTATGTTCATGAAAACGAGCGACAATAGGAAGGAGTTCTCTTATTTAGGAATGTAATTATACGTCTTTATCCACGTGTTACATTGAATATTCTTTCGTTTTCCTTTAAGAATAATTTAAAGTTTGAGAAATTCAAGCATTTGTTTCAAATGTATGCATTCGCCCAACACCTACTAATACTTCAAGCCTCCGGACTACGTCATCAGTTGTCTGTGACGTAGGCACATGTAGACCCACACTGCCTGTAAGACGGCTATGTTGTTAGGGTTGAAGCTGAACAAAACAGTGCCTGTGAGTAATTTTGCAGGTTTTCTTTTAGATTTACAGTTGCTCAATTATACTTATTTGAAATCTGAAATATGAGTTTTAGTTGTTGGGTTTCCAATTGTCAAAGGAATTATAGAAATGGCCTCCGAGTGTCTGCATTTTATTTCCCTAAAGACAAAGCTTTGCGGAAGAAATGGTATTAAGCCAATCAGAGGAAAAACTTTCACCCAACGCAATCCTCTAAGGAAGATTTAGACTAAT
Source organism: Teleogryllus occipitalis (assembly GCA_011170035.1). NCBI lineage: Eukaryota > Metazoa > Arthropoda > Insecta > Orthoptera > Gryllidae > Teleogryllus > Teleogryllus occipitalis. Next base: position 193,379 of record BLKR01000646.1, on the reverse strand, counting down.
TCATTCCTACATACACGTTATTAATTAAAACATTATAGGCTAATGATAGACAATTTTTTTCAATGATTAAATGTAGTATGATCTTAATATTCAGTGTGATGTGAGATTATATTTTATATTCATCCACCATGAAGAAAATATGTATTCCTAAAATTTATTATGTATAATTTCTTAATCTATTGGGTACTGACATTATTATTCAACTGTAATTAATATTTGGCAGGTGTGTGAAGCCCATTTTCGTCCTGAAGACATCCTAAGAGCTGTTGAGTGCTACGACGAAACCGGGAAGAGACTGCATGATTCTCTGGGAAGAATAAAACTGGTCAATGCATTACTTTCCAACTGCCCTAAGTATTTATCGTCGTACTTGGCTGTGAAAGAAAGTTGTGAAGAAAGGCGTGAAAGTATTGAAAACAGGGACTTGCAACTTGCAATAGGCGAAATACCATCTAGTGAAAGTGAGTTCAAAAAATAAAATTGTTTGGAGAATTTCACCGAATTCTTATGTTGCTTGAAGAATGTGAGCGTTCCCACCAAGTAAAAATGTTATTAAAAATTAATGTGAATATATGTGAATGTGGTAATTTATTTCCTTGCATTATTTTACGTGTTTGTCAGTAAATATTTTATGTTTTATAAAGCCAAGATAAAATATGAAAAGATTTTTCATTTAAAGAACAGTAGTCATTGTTGCACTATTGCAGTAAGTTGAAATTACGTGTACTTATTTACAGACGAAACTATTTACAAGATCTAGTCATAAATATGTTTCCCTAGTATAAACAATTCTATCAGCCGTAATCTCGTACGAGCTGTGGATTTTCAGGCCAACGTATGAAGTATTATAAAGAAGTCCTGAGATCAAACAGGAACATAGCGAGTGCGGGTTAAATAGTATTGTTGTAAATAATATTAAAACGGAGCTAGCCAATATAATTTGGAAATAAATATAACATTAGAAAATAAAGAAAGATTTTTTTATTAAATTCAATTAAATAGAATTTAAAGAACGAGGAGGAGTATTTCAATATTTATTATTTGTAGATTTTGGATTTTTAGACGACTTATAAAACGACTGATGTTTTGTTATTTGCTTTTGATAGTTAAAGAAATATTTCAATTGACAAATATACTCCATTTCGATGAAAACTAATAATTTATTTGGCATCCTTACCTTTCCTTCATCTTACTCATTTTCTTGCTTTCATTAATTACTTTGTTGAACTTAATCTTGAAATTATTGAAATTAAAAGTTACATCAAGAACCTAACTTGTATTTCATCTTCCAATTGAATAATTCCAATAGTAATTTTGGCAATATAATTTTGGTGACGGGTGATACAATTCTTTTTCTAATAAATTCTTTCAACAATAATAAAGAGAATGCTTAAATATCGTTGGCTGTATTAATTATTTAATAACGCACATTAGAAGGTAATATCTGTGCTGAAGGTCTTGTTAATGATAAAAAAGAGCAAACATTTGTGCTATTTAAAGTAGCTACAAAAGTGTAAGTTGTCTTTAATCCATAAATTCTTAAATTCGAATATTCCTCTCCATTGGCGAGTCTCACGATCTCGGAGAGGCAGTGTTCTACATGTGCTGACGTCACGGATCGAGTTGCGAGGCCTAAATTAGTAGGTATTGATTTGACGCATACATTTGAGGTCGTCATATAGGTTCTGAAAAATACATATTTTAGTGGGCCTTGTATTGTGTACTTATTATCACCTTAGTGACTTAGAGGAAAAATAAATGTTTGAAACTGAAGATATTGAAATATTTCGAATGAAACATTAAGAGCTGACAAAGTACTGAAACACTGAAGCTCTCGTACTGTGAGGTTCGCAGTGTGATGCTATTGCGTGTTTTTGCATCGCGAGTGAAGTTTTGTGAACTGAGCATTTGTTACAAAGAACTCAAACAGATACGTGAGTACAATTACAAACTGTATTAACTGACAACCAGCCGCATTGCGACTGACCTGCAACCACAATGAATCCTACCAATGTAAACACAAACATTACCCAACTTACACAAGAACGATCTAAAGTACCTCAAGAAAAGATCTCTTACGCAAGTGCAACTGTTAGCAATGTATTCCCATAAAGAGAACAAGCAGCAATCATTGAAGCCCATGAAGGTATTTCCATTAGAGACTACGTTAATAAACTAGCCACCTTAGTGAATTCTAACGACATTAGAATTGTGTCACGTATCTCAAACAATAGAATACGTGTTTTCCTCAGTAGCAAAGTAATAGCAGGAAAGCTTATACAGAAATACCAAACGTTAAATATCAACAATCATAAACTGAATATCAGGCCATTAGTTAACGAGAGTGATCATATCTAATGTATGCCTTATATATATAATACAAATCATGCCTGAAGCCAAAAAATGCCTCATGATATAATCCAAAAAGAATTTTCAAATAGAAATATTCAATTCATTTCAAACATGTCATTCATTCAGGCAGGAATCTCTGAACCTTTGCACACACATAATGAGTTTTAGAAGACAAACAGTTGTTGCACCTGAAGATATAACTTCCAGAATCTACCACAATTCTTTATGATGGAACAGTTTACAGAATTTATTTGTCAACTGATAACATGGATTGCTTCGTATGTAAACAAACTGGACACATCGCCAACCAGTGTCCTAGTAAACCCACACAGAATATAGAAATGGAAAGTAAGAAAACACAAGATCAACTAGAATTGGAAATTACTAAAAAACACCTAGAAGTAGTAGATTGAAACCGAAATGGAAACCGAAATTGAAAAGCGGAGGGTAGATAAGGAAGGAAAGAAAGTAAGGAAATAGAGTAGATAATACTAACTTCTCAACTATTGTTCCCAACAAAAAGGAGCCCTCCCATCAGATTCATCATCAATAATAGAACCAGACAAAAACAAAATGGAAAATCCTAATACTGAAGCAGGAAAACAACTAAAAAAGAAAAGCAACAGGAAAGATATGAAGAAAATGGCACCCAAGAAAAATCTTAATAATTAAGTCTAATAAATCATTAGAAGACCTTCTTACTCCAATAAAAGGAAAAATTGAAAGCAATACACACACATATCCTCTAAGTTAACCAACTGAAAAACTTCATAGACAAGGCAACTGGTCCAAGAAACCCAACTTTAATAGCAAACGATTTCACTAATGATATACAATACTTTATTAATATAATGCCAGACACGTACTCAAAGCTTACAGAAAAATTAATAAAAAGCAGATTCACGAGAATTACGAACAAGTTAAAAGAATCACTTCAACAGAATAAGGAAACTGATTCTGCGCTCTCCGAATAAACCGTCTTAATGCAAATCATTCAATGGAATTGTAATGGGTTCTACGCTATATTACCTTATTTAAAATTAATAGTAAATGACAATAAACCAGAAATATTATATTTGCAGGAAACAAATTTCAAAGGAAACCATTCTGTAAAACTGCCGGAATACAAGCCATCTCCAAAATCTCTAGATGAATCCAATAAAAGCAAAGTATGAAGATAACTCAAATGATAACCCACTCACTTATAACCAATTGAAAAATTTCATTGAAAATGCTTCAGGATCGCAAAGCCCATCAGTAATAGCCAGTAAATTTTCACTTGATACTCCATGTATTATCCAAATAATGATAATTCTATCCATTACTTACAGAAAGGTCAATAAAGTACAGATTTACAAATATTATGAATAATTTGAAGAGTGCACAAGAACAAATGGATGTAGCGGCTAGTGATGCATCTGAATAATAACTAGAAATGAGTATCATACAATGGAATTGTAATGGTTTCTATATTCGTTTACCATCCCTAAAACTTTTAGTTAATGGTAATCTCTCTCAGATACTATGTTTACAGGAAAAAATTTTTAAAGGCAACCAGTTTGGTAAATTACGTGGTTATACTACATCTTTTTGCAATAGAAATGATGCTTAAATGATGCTTCTGGTGGTGTAGCTATCCTTGTTAAAAGTGGTATTTATGTACATGAAATTCCTCTTCAAACTACTCTTAAATCCACAGACGACAAGGTTAATATTATCTCCAATATTAATGTATGTAATATTTATATCCCCAATAGGCAAGATTTTGATATCTATGAACTTGATAATATTCTCCTACAGTTAACCAAACCTTTTATAATAGTAGGAGATTTCAACAATCACAATAAATTATGGGGTTCTAATATCACAGACAGAAGAAGTAAAATCATTGAAGATTGGTTAGATCATCATAATGATCTTACTTTATGAAACAATGGTCTGGCCACCCATTTCAATATACGTAATGGAACTGAAAGCAACATTGACCGTAGTTTTGCCTAAAATGATATTGCAGCCAGAATTATATTGTCTACCAATAATTACCGTTATGACAGTAACCACTAGCATTAGCATGATTCTTCCAGGCTTAGATCTATTCTCCAATCAGAAATGTGAGCCTAAATTTATCCTGAAACTAGCTAAATGGCAACAATTTCAACATTTGACTAAGTCCAATATTGCATCTCTAAATCAGCCAATCAATCTGAACTCAGAGGTTAACAGTTTGATGCATGTCTTCATTTCACTTATTCTAGAAGCAGCAAGAACTTTGGTTCCCCAAACTTCGGGTATAATAAGAAAACACCAAGTCCCATGGTGGAATGAGCAATGTACTTTAGCCATTGAAAATAGAAAAGGAGAAATTTATATTATCGAAACATTATGCTATTAACTAAGGAGAATAACGAAAACTACAACAAGTCATTCCTTATGGAAGAACGTCATTATGTATTATATCTGAGCAAACATTCTGCACCTAGACCCGATAAGGTACCAAACAGTTTCTTGACGAATCTTCCTGAAGTTGGACTCCAGTATTTACTAAATGTTTATAATTATATCTGGCCTGAACAACGTATTCCCGACCAATGGATAGAAGCTATTGTTATCCCCATACCCAAACCTAATAAAGATCATACACTACCCACGAATTACCGCCCAATTTCCCTAATAAATAACATCTGCAAGATATTAGAGAAGATGTTTTGCCACCACCTGAAATGGATATTGGAAAATCGCAACTTGATCACGCCATACCAAAGCGCCTTTAGATCAACAAATGATCTCCTGGTAAATGTCGATATCAAGGCCCACTACTCCAATGGTGAGAGGTGAGTATTAGCGTAACAAATTGAACATTGCGCACTCCGCCATATTGTAGGCAAATGTGGACATTGTCGTATAATGCTGTGAATCTTAACTTTTTTTCTCAGATATTACAGATTCAAAACTTCGAAAATCACATTGTAAATGTTCGTATCAACTATGATAAATAAAAAACATATTTTTAACAAAACGTAATTGGAAATAACTCGTGTTGTTTGCTTGCAATTGGTGCCCTTTCAACCCATATCGAATAAATTTTATATTATTATTTTTATGATTAGTGATCCCGGGCACGTCAACTGCTTTTTGCTTGAGTAGCAGCGGAGCTATTTCCCAATTGGATAGTGAGATCCGGCGCTGATTTACTGTCGGCTAGTGAGGTTTCCCTCTACCAGATATCTCAAACAAGCGGAACATCGCTCCAGCCGGGACAAGCTCTAAGCTTCCGGCCGGTCTCCCGGCAAGTGTGGTTGTGTAATGCATGTAATTGTAAGTATGTGTGTGAGTAAGTAGTGAGGATAGGACAAGGAAGGAGGAATGATCGCGCCCTGCCCGTGGTCCGTTTGTTAGGGTACTGCCCTGGCATTTGCCTGGTAATTATCGGAAAAACCACGTAAAACTACCGATCAGAGCACTCTGCCGCTAAAATTCTCCTCCAGACAGCGACACAACTCGAGCTAACTACTCGATCCTAGGTCCACCTGGTCAGAGACACTGCAGTGACATCAGTTGATGCCCTGAGCCACCTCTCCCGGTCTCTTTCGAGTTAACAGACCAATTGTACAAATCAAACATATGATTCCAAAACAAATGTCAATGAAGTTATTTGTATCGTTCTTGCGTCATTTTGTTTCCTTCCTTTGCTAATGCAGTTTTTTTTTTCTGAAGGAGAGATTCAAATGATTCTTTAAAGTTTTGATGCAAGAATCGGTAGATGTAATAACAACTGGTAAACCAATGCAGGAATTACTAACTCGAAGACTAAATCAGAGTTTATATTGTTCACAAGAAGACGAAATGAAAATAATGAAGTTCTCCTTAAACTGGGTGATCAATTGAAAAGGACTTATGTGTGCAAAATTCTGAGTATATTCGATTACAAACATTCATGGGAACAGCGTATATCGGCTCTTTAAGTTGAATGTAAAAAGCGAATTAATATTATCAAAAAGTTATCTTCCATCAAATGGGAAGCACAAGTCGAATGCTTGCTCAATCCATGCAATGTTCTGATTCAATCTAAACTAGATTACAGGGCAATAGTCTACAGCTCAGCTTCAAAAAAGGTTCTAAATACCCTTAACCCTGCGATCAAAAATGCATGCTGTCTAAGTCTTGGAGCCTTAAGAATCAGTCCATGTAACAGTCTTCTTGTAGAAGCAAGACACTACCATTGGAATCGAGAGGAAACGTTCAGTGCATAACCTGTACCTTCTCCACATTTAGCATTGCCCCCAACCCTACCAATTCAATTATCTTTAACAACCTTAAACCTAAAATATATGAATCCAGCTCCCAACTCCCATTACCGCTCAGAGAAAGACTCCCTAAATATCTAGAAAAATTCAATATCGCCAAACCACTTTGTATTCCAAGGCGCAATCATCCCATCCAGCCATAGCAGAACCTTAATATCACAACCTACACCATCCTCGTAAAAAACAACAAAGATCACTGAACCTATTGGTAGGCTATCAGAGAGAATATGTACACTACTCCAAGATTACAACAAATACTACCAAGTCTACACGGACGGGTCTAAACGTGACGAAATTGTAGGCTGTGCTATATATCAGTCATCAATTAATAATCTTGACTCTCATCGCCTCCCGGATTACTTGTCCATAGCTACCTGTGACGCACGGGCAGTCCTTCAAACCATTGACCTAGTGTTAAGACTCCAAAAGACACTCCCATTGCCATTTTTTCAGACTATCTATCAACTCTGAGAGCCATTGAGAACAAATTCACTTCCAACCCAATTATCCAAAAAATTCAGGAGATTCTAGAAAAACAAACTGTAAGTGGGACCCATGTACAAATAATATGGATCACCTCGCACAAAAAGTCATTGGCAACGAGAAAGCTGATGCAGCCGCTAAACTAGCCACATCATTTACAACCGCCGACAATCAAATTTAAGGCACTTTCCAAGACTTCAAAAAGTTTGTAAAATACTCCTGCCTCAGTTATCGGGACTCTAACTGGAAGTTGCATGTTTCCAAACTCCATTTAGTCATACAATCCATGCTTGACCCAGTTTTCTCCGGAAAACACTGTATGAGAACAGAACAGGTTATAATCATAATTACAAGACTGCCGATAGGTCATTTCAATGTCAATTTCCGCCATTTATTCAAGAGGTCTGATCCAGAGCCCTGTCCAAAGTGTGGTGCAGCAGTTTCCACCTCCCACCTCATTCTTGAATGCCCTGCTACAAAGAATATTAGAAAATTTCTGAAAATGGAAGAAACCCTAAAATCAATTCTCAGTTCCACAGACGGATTTATCAAAGTAATAAAACTTTTAGAAATTCGAAAACTGAAAAAAACATGTATAATTAAAAATATTGTAATACCTTAGATTGAATATTGTTGTAAAAATGCAACTATTATGTTTTTCCTTAAATTTGTATAATGATACATAAAGCGATCTTAAATGAATAAATTTAAAAAAAGGTCAGAAAACTAACATACCACGAAAAACAAAGACAACTATGAGAGAGAATACAACATATACAAATGTTGGAAAGTAGAAAAACGAGTCACTTCAGACCGAGACGTTTTGCTAGCGTACCTTTTAGAACGCGTAAATACAAATGACGTTTACAATTTTAACTTTCTCGTATACATACGTACATACTGGAGTAATATACGTAGTATAGAGAAAGTTGTGTAATGCTGCAGAAAATTCATTCAAATGCATTCGAGATTTCAACGGAAATACAACTTTTGGGGTCCTCTGATACCGAAAAAGTGTTTTTTTCAAAACGTCCGTCCGTCTGTCTGTCCGTCCGTCCGACTGTCGTATGTGAACAAACCTAGCGCCTAAACCACACGTACGATCTTTTCTCAATTGAAGTCCCTGTCCATCTGTCTCTAGTTGAAGCTTTGAAATTTCGAAAAATATTCCTTACAATTTGGGGGTACTTTACATAAAGCTCCCCGGACACTTTCAACATTTTCTCAAAAACTGTTCCAATTATTTTCAATTTCTTGTAAGAATAGAGTAAAATACACTTATAAAGGTGACATAGGTCCGACTTCCACGGTTAACTCTGAATTTTCGAAAATTGCAAAAGTTTGATTTTTTCGGCGTCTTCCTACAACTATAAAATGGAAGATAGAGATTTTTCCTACAAACGAAATTTGCTGTCCATAAATATCTCTTTAATTAAGATCATGTAGATTTTGTTAAAATTTTAGTCGTTTTCATGCAATAGTGCATGCAATATTTGCGATTTTAAAAAGTATCAAAAACAAGATTTTCTCATAAACGGCTCCAAATTTTTTCAATAATGTTTTGGTAGGGATAGTACTAAATGCACCCTATCCTATGACATAAGCGCCATATAGCTCTATTCTTTTGTTTTTCCAAAATATACAAAATGTAATTTTTTGAATTATCTACCACGTCGGAAATATTTACACTAGAGGCGGATTAATAATGGGCTTAATAATTTAAACAATGTCAAATAAAATTTCTAGAAAACTCAACAGTTTTCGATAAATATTCCGCATTTTTAGAAACGTTCAAAGGCCATTTTCTCAAAAATGGCTCCAATTTTTTTCTTAAAAATTTTCCAACTGATAGTCCTAATTGCACTGTTTAATATGACTTAAAGTTCATTTAGGTCGTATTATTTTGCTTTTTCAAAAATTACACTAATGTAATTTTTTAAATACCTCTGACGCCGTTATTATGGACATTTTCATCAATTTGTATGCATTATTGCATTTGTAAGTAAAAGTACTTCAAATGACTTTAAATGAACTTTTTCGAAAACTCAGTAGATTTCTGACAAAAAATCTTTAAATTTCTCAATTACAGTAATGTTTAATCGCCATTTTCTTAAACGCGTCTACGAATTTTTCAATGAAAGTTTCTATTTAGGACGAGCTTTTTCTTCTTTAATATTCTTTAAGTAATAATTCGGTTGTACCAATGGGAAAGCAAAAAGTGGAGAAAATGTCAAAAAAAATTTTGACACTTTGAGCGACGATAGATGGCAGCTGGCCATCGAATGGAGCAAGTCCTTAAAGCCAGACCACATCCAGGAAATTAGAAATATTTTGTACGAGAAAGTCTGTGCCATTCTGTAGCACCTCTTGTGATATTTGTATTATGCTAAGACCATATATTTTATGTGTAAAACATTAAATTTATTCATGTTAAATATTTTATGTTGTTGCATTAGTCAGCTAGTGTCCAATCGTTTACTTCACCAATTTTCTTTTATTTACTCCCTGTTTTCATGTGGTTGATCGACTTAATCTGTAATGAACACTTTTTGATCAGGTTCCATGGCGGACTAATTTTACCTCGTCCACATTTGTGCTAAAGTGACATAATTAAACAATTTTTATTTATTTTCTGAATTCGGATTGGTAGTTTTAGTGGAGTTTTAATATCACATTGTAGTTTTAATTACACGCGTGCAATCAATATAGAGATGGAGATAACAATCATTTTTCATTGAATTAATTAGTATATTTATTTTCCTAAACTAAAAAAATATAAAATCCCTTTTCACCTTTATTGTTGTTTGGGTTTTATCCTTTATCGTATGGATTCGACTTCGACGTCGCGAGGTCTATAAACGAAAGTGAAGAACCTGTAGCGGGAACGAACCCGTTTCGTTGACCCAATGGGAATGGCGAGTTTTCGTCATTTTTTAATAGTTTTATTATCCTTGTTCGACAATATTGTCTTTCAATGGTTTTAAATTACATAGTATACATAATCGGTTTTTGAACTTCATTTCATCGCACTTTGTTTGAAAACAAATAATCTTAGAAACTAACTACTAAGGATACCCAGGAAGAGTCCTTCAGAAAAATACATAGAATATTTGGAGTACAAAATACATTTTGAATTTAAGGATGTTTGAACCTGTTTTATAGCTAAGTAAGAAGAATGTAGTAGGTCTTTAGAATATCTTGATTTGATTAGTGGAAAAGCATTGGCTGATTTACCTAGAGTGTACCTACAAAGGAGTGGCTGGTCAAGATGAAAGAGAAGAGTAGGAATGGGAAAAAAGTTTAAGAACCCAAGTTTTTAAAGGTTCCGTAGATAATTTTGTTTAAATTTGGTCATTTCTGATATACCATGGAGCTTCTAAAACATCTCTTAAGAATTTGGTTTGCAGTACTTCCAGTTTTCGAAGATTGCTTTTAGGGGAACCTCCCCATATTGGGCAGGCGTAGGTCAATGAAGGTCGTATATTGTATTCAAATATTATTAATGCTGAGTCTATTAATAATTTTGATTTTCTATTTATAAATAGATAAAATTTTAATATTTTATGCGTGTTATTAGCTATTGATGTTATGCGCTTTTCCAGGTTAATTTAGAATCTATTTGAAGTCCAAGATATTTAACAGGAGTATCATCTGGAAGCCATTTTACTGCATGATTATTAATTACACAGGTCAGCACAATTTTTTTGTCAACTACATTGGATATTTTTGCTGAATTATATATTTTAAAGGTCACAGATTCTAAAAATGACTTCCAGAACATTCCATCACGTAGAGTTTTTTGCAAAATGAAACAAATATTTAATAAAAACACTTATTTTTACAGTGCACTACATGTATTTATTTTGTAACTAATAATCAAAAAATCGTTTCCGATATTTATACACAATTTTAGGTCGACTCATTTTTCTTGTGTAATCTTTCTTTTTTTTCTTTCATACTTCTCCAAACTCGTTTCTGGTTTCCTACTTTGGTTTCTCGATTGAGCATCCTACAGTAAACATATTTACATCCAATTTTCCTTGTAATCGTCTCTTAAAATCACGGACATCCTGATGAAATCTTTTGCCCTGTTATTCACTATAAACTCCCGGGTTTTCAGGAAAATAGTCAACATGAGAAAGTAAGAAATGAAGTTTTTATCTCATCTTGCATCCTTCAGCTTGATATGCTGCAAGCATGCGTTGTCCAATGGTTTTGTAGTCAGGTTCCTTGATATTCCCCAAAAACTTGTGCACTACATTCTTAAAAGAGTCCCAAGCTTATTTTTCTTTGTCTACCATTGTTTTCATAAAGAGGGGATCAGTTAGAAGTTTTCTTATGTCGGGGACGGTGAAAACTCCCTCTTTAAATTTGGCTTCAGGCAGTTTCGGGAACTTGTATACTTGTATCACAGATATCTGAAACATTCCCATCTCCTGGCAGTTATTTGACAAACTGCTTTATAACCCTCAATTTAATATGACGGAGATAATTTAAAGAGGTAGTAATAAAACTTGTTGTGGGGGAACCAAAGTAGTAGATGACATTTTTCTTTCCGGGGGTTAAACTGTCTCGAGAATGCCAATCAGTTTTGGTCCAATGCAGCTCTGTGGCTCAACTATCCCATAAACAAAGAAAGCAAGGATATTTTGTATAACTTCCCTGCTGATCCAAAAACGTGAGTATAACATTAGTATTTTGAAATATCCACAATCCATTGATGCTCTTGATATTTGATTTTCTCAAGAATCGTAACCAAGTCATTCTAGTTTTCTTTCATATGAACCGAATGTCCTAAAGCAAGAGAAGAAAATATATTTCCATTATGTAGCAAAACTGTTTTGAGGCTAGTTTTAGATGCATCAACGAATAGGCGCCATTTTGATGAATCATATTCTATTTCAAATCACGATATGAACATTATTACAGTAAACCTGATTTTCCACTTTGGAGAAAAACTGAGTAAATTCTCTCTCTCTCGAGATTCCTGCACCACGAAAAAGAGGTCCCAGATGATAGCAGGTTTTTGTTTTTTAGCCTTGATCCTAATTCGGCTGCATCTTTTGAATCACCTAAGCTCCTTACTAGGTCTTTGAAATCACTCTGAAAAAGTTGGGGTCCCTCGTCAATATAAAAATTTGAACAAAAATCGTTCTGGAAAGCTAATGTGTCTGAGTAGTCTGACTCACTCAGGATGTCATCTAAATTAGGTGGCTGTGGAATTGGTATTTCTGAACCATGGGACTCAAATAGGCGAGTCGAGGTTAGGGTAAGATATTTTATTTTTTGTATTAAATATTTTCACATCTTTCGAATAGAAGTAGCAGTCGGTTGTGTGAGTTTTCTGTTCACGCCATATCATATCAACACCAAAACGAAGTTAGTTTTTTTACGCTGAAACCACAAACGAATCCTCGCATCTTATGCACGCCTTACGCAAAACCTACTACTCGCATAACTTTTCTTGAACGATAAATTGCAGAAATGCGAGCAGAGTGAGGATATTAGTTACAGAGTCGGCCTCTGGAGTATTTACAGTAATGGCAACCTCTAGAAAATCAAAGTCAAACCTGCTATGCGTGCGGCAAGGTCATCGCTCTGGGTAGGCAACAGCAGGGACACTGATGGGAGTTTTAGGTGCCTCCCTTGAAGGTCCTGGACCTGCCTCAGCCATTTATGTACATCATGGTAATAAAGCTGAACATTGCTCAAGGGAGGGGGAAGCAAGGTCATCTTTCAAGAAAAGTTGCGCGAGTAGAATGTACTTTCTTGACTTCCAAGTTTCAATTTGAAATATTGAAAATAAAACTTTTTTCACAAACTCACTTGTGTTTCTTTGTTGACTTTTTACTATGTATTCACCATAAATGTAACAGAAGTTGTCAGGAGAAATTACACAATCTGTGCAAGCCATGATTGAGAAATAAAATAACAATCATAGGATCATTTGAATGTTGAATCCAAACTAAGTGAGGTATAAGACGGAACTTAATTTGCTTCTTGAAATATGAGCTAATCCAACAACAGATTGTTTATATTTATTCCTAGTTACCCATATAACAAGTATAAGCATGCTCGTATTATTCTCTATCAACATTTAATCTGTTTCGATACGATCAAGGGACCTTCTTGCTAACGCTAAAACTACTTTATCCACCACCCTCTACCACTATTCTTTTCAACCATTAATTTGTTTTCATTTATTTCCAAGTTCAGCTCTAATTGATAGAATTAATGTGAGAAGTTTCAGTTTTAAGTACATTTTAAACAAAAAACAAAAATCTTTTAAGTTGATTAGGAATTTTACGCAAAATATAAAGAAACAATTGAGTGTAGCAAGAAAAAATGACGTTATGGACAATTTTTGGCATTTTTTTCGTTTTTACCAAGTTGGAATCTATAAGAAAATGTATAAAAAGCCTATGCAGTTTTTTACTTGCAGTCCTACGTTATTAAGGGATAAATAGGAAGAATCCGTTTTAAGGTGAAAATTTTAGCTTGAAATTTTTGATGATTAATCTTTCGTCAGTTATAAATTTAGTTTGCAGAGAGATGCGTTGGACAGACCCAAAAATGATGTATCTGAATCGCGTAGGCCGAAGGCTGGGGCCTCTTCATGGACTTCAATTTGCGTAACGAAACGTCGACGGTGCCATAGATGTACGGAGAAAAAGGAACTTGGGGTAAAATGCGTTGGAAATTACGTTTTTTTTAAATTTATTTTTTTACAGATCATACATAGTTCAGTACATATAACACTTTACATATGTATTGATTGCTTACATTCTAAATTACCTAAAATTAAACTAAAAACTAATTCGGGTGAGGAAATCTTTTCCAGACACCTCTAAAAACAATCTACTTCGGCAAATTTGGTTAGGAATGCCTGGTATGGATATCTATTTTTTAATCGGGTTCTATGAGGAGTTTTCCGGAGTCTGAAGTTGTCTAGGTGAGGAATTTGAGGTATGGAGTGATAGAACTGGGTTGAGAGGTATGTCATATGGTGTTGTATGGAGTCAATTTGAAATTCTTTGTGGAGCTGTGAGTTTGAGACAAACCAAGGAGCATTTGTGATAGTTCTAAGAAACTGGTTTTGGACTATTTGGAGCTTGTTTAGGTTTGTTCTTGCAGCGGAGATCCAAACTGGACAGGCGTAAAGGAGGAGTGGTCTAATGATACTTTTATAGATGGATATGGCGGTTGGGAGTGGGAGGTGTGAAGATCTATTAATGATGGGTTTTAGTTGGTGTATCTTATTTTTTGCCTGCTGTATTTTACTATTGATGTGTTGGTTCCAGTTCAGTTTAGTATCCATGTTTAGACCGAGATATTTGACGGTACTATTTGGAGGGAGCCAGTTAATGGGTTCATTATTTATTGTGAGCGGTGCTGGAGGTGTATAGGGTCTTAAAGTGAATATTTTAATGGCTGTTTTGGTAGGATTCAGTTTTATTTTTAAATATGCTGCCCAACTGTCTATGAGATTGAGATACAACTGAAGAGAATTTCTGATATTTACTAATGAATTACCGGCTAGGAAAATTGCAGTATCATCCGCGAATTGGGCTGTTTGTATGTTGTCTAATTTCGGGAGGTCGGATACATATAAATTGAAAAGTGTAGGGGATAGTGGCGATCCCTGTGGTAAGCCAGCACTTATTTGTCTTGGATTTGAATGATGACTGTTGACGGTGACTGAAAACGTTCTATTTTCAAGGTAGGAGGATATTATTTGTGTGAGATAATATGGGGTACCTATCTTTTTTAGTTTGTAAATCATTGCTTTGTGCCATACTCTATCATAGGCCTGGGTGATGTCAATAAAAATCCCGACTGTGTGCTTTTTATTTTGAAAGCCTGTGTGGATATATTCTGTTAGCCGTAGAAGTTGATGACTGGTAGAGATTTTCTCGGTGAATCCAAATTGCTGTTTGGGAATTGCATTAGTCTGAATCAAAAATGCTTTTAAGCGCGTAAGGATAGCTTTTTCCAATATTTTCGCAAAGGTGGGAAGCAAACTAATAGGACGGTAACTTTCGACTAATCAGGGGTTGTTTGGTATGGGATTCGGTATGATGACCGCGTGCTTCCATGTTAGAGGAAAATATCCGATTCTGAGACACGAATTATAAATGTTTGTGATGAAGGCCAGTGCAGATGGAGGAAAGTGTTTGACTATTGTATTACTTATTCTATCGTATCCAGGAGATTCTTTAATTGGCAGTTTGGATATGATATTTTTTATTTCTTTGGGTGATATTAATTTAATTCTTGGGTTTGGTCCGTAAGTGGGAGTAATAAATGCATTATTAATTAATTGATGAGATGGATGGTATTGTTGGTGTTGGTGGTAAAAGTGGACGAAAAATATTTGGCAAAATTTTCTGCCTTTTGGAATGGGGGGTATGCACTTGTTGTTGCTAATTTGATTGAAGGAATTATAATTTTTTTCCTGAGTATCTTTTTTGTGAATTGCCAAATTGTGTTGTTTTGAGTACTGAGAGACTGGATAAGTTCATGATATTGCTTATTTTTATGATTTATTAATGCTTTTTTCAAGATATTCCTGATAATGTTTAGTTCGTGTTTGACACTATTACTTTTGGAGCGAATCCATAATCTTCTGGTTTGATTTTTAATGTTTATGATTTTCAATATTTCCGGGGGGAGGTTGGTGTAATTTGTTTGCTTCCTATCATTTGTTTTGAATTCCGAATTTTGGGTTGCCGTTTGGATGATAGAATTTAAAAATGATACTGATTGATCAATCTCGAGAGCGGTTTGTTGTATTTTTATTTTGGGTATTACTGAATTTAATTCTGATTTAAACTTAATCCAATCGATCTTACAAATTTTTGTATTGGGGAAAGGGGCATGAGGGGGAGGAATTTGGTGGGAGGTTACGAGTATGGGAATGTGGTCTGAATCTAACTCAAATATTGTAGAAGCGTTAAATTTATGGGACGAGTTGGTTATTCCAATATCTAATATGTCGGGATTCCTCGAGTTATCATGGGGGTAATACGTAGGTTCCGGTGCTGTTATTATTTTCAGTGTGGAGTTATTTATAAAATGTGCCAGCTTTGTTCCGTCCCGGTTATTGTTTTTACAACCCCATGACATATGTTTTGCATTCATGTCTCCGAGCATTAAAACATTATTACCTGTTTGAAAGAGATTTTTGATGCTATTAATATTTAATTTATGATCGGGAGGTTTATAAATGGTTATAATTGTCCAAGATTTTTGTAATATTTCCGCATTAAGTGCAATTATTTCTATTTCATTGTAGTTAGGTGTTGGTATGAGGTGATGTTTTATGTTAGATTTGATTGCAATTAAGACGCCTCCTCCTTTACTATGTGATCTATCTTTTCTATATGTGGTAAAGTCTGGGCAGTAGAACTTATTACTGGGTTTTAAATGCGTTTCCGTAACACAAGCCACGTCAACATTATAGGTATGGAGAAATTGCGTAAATTCTATTTTTTTATTAGAAATACTATTAGCATTCCAATTCATGAAGGTTATTCCAATTACTCTATTTTCTGCCATTGCTATTGTTATTAGTTAGGAGTGAAGATATGGAATTTCGGATGGAGTTGATTATGGTAGGAATTAAGGAATTTATGAAATTGATTATACTGGATGTGACTGCTTCGATGATGCTATTTAGAAAGGAACTATTTTGAAGGTTTCCATTTTGGGTGCTATTGGGGGGTTTATGATTGGATCCAGCGGAAGTAGGGTATGCGCGGGCGGAAGAGTTGGAGTGTGTGAAATTACGTAGTTGTTGTGATACTGGTAGGGAGGGGAACTCGGTAGTGGAGTGGATGTTGCCTGCAGTGTGCGAGGATGATTGGTTATTTGATGATGAATTTGCCATGAGTTCAGTACTACGGGCATTATGGGAGTTGAAGTATGTGCAGGAGGATCTGTCATCGGCCTCGTGCGGACCACTGCAGTTTCTACAAATGGGGTTTTGACTTATTTGGACAAATATCTGAATAGTGACTTTGGGAACAGAAAGCACAACTTATTTGATGGTTACAATTGTTCTTTGTGTGACCAAAATCCAAACATCTTTGGCATTGCACTGGTCCCTGCGTTTTCTTCCTTCGCTCTGTTGACACTCTTAAACTACAAATATGCTTAATGGCTAGAATATTTTCAATGGGGTCTTTACCATTGCTTCTGCTACAACGGGGATTGGGGCGTTGTTCTTGGTGAGTCTGGTTATTTTAATTAGGGAAGGGAATTTCTGCTTAATTTCCTGGAAAATTTCAATTTCTGAAATCGATAAATCGACATTTTTAAATACAACTGAGATGTTCTTATTTAACGGGTCTTTGTATGTGTGAAAGCTTCTCTGAGTTTGGAGAAGGTATTTCACTATTTTACGAAAGTCCGTGGCTGTTTGGGCGTTTATTTTAACTTTTTGATTTTTTAAATCTGCTACGAAATTAGTAGAGACCTTGCTTTTTAATTCCTTTACGAACATGTTTAAGTTGGAAATATCGGCGACAAATATGGGCGGAATTCTATTAGGGGGGTCCGTTGACTCTCGGTTGTCAATGTTTAAGTACTTGAATCTGTTGTCTGGTACGTTGGTATTTTCCTTTTCTAGAGGTCCAAATCTATTACCCACTGGCACTCCATATTCTATATGTTCTGGTGATGAGTCACTTGCATTGCTAGAAGCCCCTAAGAGCTTTTTATGTTCTGGCTGCGTATCACTATCACTCACTGACCTTTTGCGGTTGCCTGCTGCCTCCAGGTTTGAGGGCGGCTGGCCTGCCAGTTGGCCGGGCAGGGAGTCCATGGTCACGGCACCGACCTCAGACTGTTGTAGGTGTGAAGTCTGCTGTTGCACTTCCATTACTTCAGGGGTGTAACCATTGAGGGAGATGAAAGATACACCATCGGGGCTCGTTGCAATGGATTCCGTGTTTTGTAGGGTTTGCAGGGCTGCGCACAATACTTCGCGCGTGTTTGGATCGATGGCGGAGGCCATTGAATCACTGAGCGACGCTGCACTTTACAACACAGAGATCCAGATTGTATGTGACAAAACACTTCACTGATTCTATTTCCTCAACTACTCAGTACGTTCTATTAAAAATGTAGTTTAGTGAGAAAATAATTTGCGGCAGTATGCCGCGATGCAGCGAGTGGCCGAAGCCACTTGCTGAGCACTGTGTTATTCTACCACTTAGCCGGATTCCGACGCTGTATGCGATAACACTGGTTTGAGTCACTGTTGCGCTAGAACTGTGGAAATTACTTGCTGGGCAGAGCCAACGTTGCGTTTTGTTAATCCTTAGGCAGAAGGCTGGACCCTTGTCATGGAATGGACCATGATGTTCTTCAGTTATAATGATTATTCGTTATATTTTCAGGAAATTGAGACAATTCCTACACGTTCATTATGGTAATTCTGTTAACGTAAAATAGTCTTGTTCGTGCGATACATAATTACATGTGTTTTTGTAACATTGTTGGGGTTTACTAAGAGTATCCTTGTCGAATTGAGTACTAAAATATGTGATGTTAGATTGAGACGTACTTCTTAGTCGTAGTTTGATCCACGTATCATATTATGACAATCTAGCAGAAACACGTGGTTGAACTAGAATCAAATTCTGCCAAATCAATGGAAGAGGGTACATCGATGTCATCATTCGGGAGAATTGAGATTTGGAGGAAACAATAAATATAATTTATGGAATTTATGAGTGAGTACGCTGATTTTTAAAAAAACACAATATTCTAACCGTTCGCCATCCTCCCGCTGTGGGAGAGGTGTGCAGTTACGCAAACACACACACACACACACACACACACACTTTTGTTTTCAGTTAAAAGAAGAGAATATTATCAATTTATGGCATCGAAGATTGAGTCATGTTAATCATGAATATGAGGCAAAAATATCAAGATGTAGTATGGGCAGGAGATTGGAAAATTTGGTATCTAAAACTGAATTTTGTGACAGCTGTGTAAGAGGAAAGAATGCGTGCTAGATTACCCTTTAAGAGTATGAATGAAATTCGAACTTCTCGTGTTTTAGAAAGAATATACGATGTCGTATATTGATCTACACCTACAGAATTATTGGAAAAACCGATATATCATTTTAATTGTGGACTATTACAGTCGCCCTCCACGCATGAAAAACTGTCTATGCCATTCTTTTTTATGACACCGGCCTCCTAGCAGAGAAGACTACTCGAGACCGAGGAGGGTAAAGAGGCAGTGGAAATTCTAAAAAACTCAAAGGCGAGCAAGGCCTACGTCTGCATGAGGCCTGGGAACTATCTATTTTACCACGACGCCCGGTCGCGTCAGGGCGCGGTCACCGCCGCTCTATGACGTCCGAACTCGGGCGGAGCGCCTTCTCCCATCCCGCCCGGGGGGTCCGTTCACTGATTGAAAGCGCTGACGCGTTCAGAGTTCTAGGCGTGCGAAATCAGTTCCCGGCGGAGCTGCAGAAGCGGGTGGAGACGACACTCGCGAGGGCTCTAAGGAAGCGGTCACAGTGGACCCGATTGTGGCCGAAATTTCGGTCGGCCGACGTCGGATGTTTGCGTCCGATATGCATCGTTCAAACACATGCTAGTAAATGGAAATGGGCATATTGAACGCGAACGGCCTCTTCCGATGACGTCCGTAAACATGGGCTGTCGGACAAAGTTCTGTTTCGTTTGATGCTGTTTGTTCCACTCCCTCGAAATCAGCGAGAGAGTCAAGGCCATCTTGTAAAACATAGAATAGCTCTAATATATGTAGATGGCTTTGAGACTGCAACTCGCAAATGTTTCAAACAATAATCGGAATACTTGGACGATTTAGGGTGCAACATTTGAGTGTTGTTTTTTTGGACGAAATAAGTCGGACGATATCTCTCGCAGTTGTCCGGTAGCAAGCGGCCAATATTTCGGGTTCACTGTGACCGTAGCTTAAGGCCGTCCGCTCCGCGCATCCTGCGTGAGACCGGTGCAGGGGCGAACAGCGGCGTGCACGGGGCCTTTCATAGAAGAAGGGGCTCACAGCACGTTTCCTTACACTTTCCGCGCACTGCCCCCACACAGGCTCTCTCAGATGTGCGACGCGGGGAAGCAGCAAGTGCGTGGGAGACGATCGCCGCTTCCTGGAGCCGGAGCATGATAACGTCGCGGCGCCACGGACGCTTGAGTGAAGTCGGCGCCGTAGAAAATTAAATAATTGTACTGTGTGTATAGAGTAGTGAAGTGATATATGAATGACTAGGTAAAGGTGTTGTAAATGAGGATTCAGAATGAATGAGAGTGTGAATGACAGAAAAAAAAGAAGACTGAAGAAGACAAACAAATAAATAACTTTTATTCAAAATGAAAAAAGAATTAATGTTAACTAAAACAAGCCCAGAGAGGCTACTGTAATTAGTTATTAGTTTAATATATACGTTTAGTTTTAATTAGTATGTTTAAGTTGCCGCCCTTCCTAAGTTTCACAAGCCTTATACGCTGAAGTAATATTGTAAGCCCGTTATTGAATAAACTCCCGCCTCTCCAAGGCTACTGGAGAGGCGAAAATGAAAAGGAAAAAAGTTCCCTGATTGGCCGATACTCTCTTCGCATTGGCGGATCATCCAGCCAACCGGATGACTGTTGGAGAGAAACCTAAACCTATATTAACCCATGTGCTGTCCATCTCCGCACACTTCGCCCTGAGGAAGGGGCGGCAACATGAAGGCAGAAAGGCAGCCGAAACGTTGGCACCTGTGCCTAGGACGCGGCGTCTCCCGGACAGCTAAGCAGCTACTGACTGCGACTGCGGAAGCCTATGCTTTTATTAGAGTCGAAGATTTTTATCTAATTCATGAAGCGTAAGTCAGAATGTGCGGTTGAACTCGTAGAATTTATTAATAGAAGGGAAATCAGACATTTAAAAGGTAGAATATTTGAGATTTGATAATGGAGGAGAATTCATTAATATATTATTAGATTACTTTAACAATAAAATGAAAAAAAACACAGCTTACTCGCCACAGAGAAATGGAGTTTCAGAAAGAGAACATATTAGATTAGAGAACAGAATAGCAGTGATTTGAGTTTAACAGAACAGTATCGGAAGCTACAACAACTTTATTTTTGGATTCTGGATTACCGATGAAAATTTGAGAAGAGGCGACACAAGCTGCAATTTACGCTTGTAACCTTATACCAACTTATAGAAGAGAGAAAGTACCTTAAGAAATTTGGTTAGTAATAAGCCTAATTTTAAGCATTTTAGAATATTTGGCAAAGAGATTTATGATGTTATAAGAATGAAAGTAAACTACGAAAGGGGAAACAAGGAACATTCATGGGATATTCCAAATGTTGATGTCGATGTGTGGTAAGGTCGTAAGCCCCGTAGGTTTTTTGCGGGAGGTAGAGGGTGATCTTCCCCGGCTGGATGTCGAGGTCCGGCGCTGACCTACATCGACTTGCGGGAATTTTCCCCAACCAGGTACCTCTCACTAGCGTGACTCCGCTCCAGACGGGATACCCTCCAATACCGAATTTTCTCAAAAGCTGCCAAAAACCATCGCCTTTCCTTAGCGTATGATATACTTCGCTTCCCATGTTTTAAAATGATGACTTGTTTCTGCACTGAGCTCGAGTCTTGTAAGTTTGAAAATGACCTTTATTATTTATGTTTTCACTACAATATTTTTTTTATTTCGTTCTTTCGATTATCGTTGATTTGAAATTTCAGAATAACAGATCAATTCAGATGAACAATGGGGAAAAAAATCTCTCATTCTAATCGATAAAATTTATGTTTGTTCATATGGTTTTCGTGTCAAGACCATGAATTACTGCACTTACGCCTTCATCCTGAACGGCCACCCCTCTCACAATCCTCCCTCCACAAAACAGTATCGACGCCGTGAAGGCCACCTTCCCCCAACAGTGATTATTGCAAACGCTGTCCGTTTACTGGAAAATCTCATACCAGAAAATCTAATTTTATACTCAAATTACTATCAAAATACTAACATATGATACATCATTTTATTAATATTTTTATGATCTATTCATTGCTGGTGAGAAAAATATATAGTCACATTAAAAAAAATCAAAGATGATTAAATTTCTCGAAAACTAAAAATATCATAGACAATTCCTCTATGGAATGTTACTTGCCCCATGATTCCGCATTGTTAAGCGAAAACTGTATTTCGGTATCCTGAACCATTTAGAAGTTGTTGGGGTGGTCCATAGTTGGTGGGACATCCGGTATATTCCAGATTTGGCATATGTCCATCCTCTGTATTACTGTGCAATAAGACAGGCGAACGCCCCGATGACTACATCATTATTCTCCATGAAAAGGGAACAGAATAGGAAATGTTTGAGTATATTCTTAAAGTGACACAAATGAGAATATCCTAATCTTCTTCAAAACTGACACATCTGAGAAAGTACTTCTTACGTGAAGCAACTCAAAATATCAACCATACATGATCCCAAGTAATGTTATTCACTCTACAATCAATAGCAATGTGTTTACTTGGGAAGGTTAAATGTGATTTAATTAAGTAAAAACGAACTTTTTATGGCCAAAGTACAAAAATGAAACATTTCAGTTTAATCATTACAACTGACATAACTCGAAATTCTCAGAACTGATTGTCCAAAACTCGCATAATCCAAATTATTGAACCGTTTTACGCTTACCTTGATCACCTAAAGTGACACAAAGAGAAATATCACACTATTTTTTGTGATTTTAATCGAAAAGATCGACACAATCCAAAATAACAGTTTTGCACTTCTTAACCACGACCCGTTCCAAGTGGAATTAATTGCTGTGGAATCAATGCTACGTTTTTGTAGTTATGAGCACATTCCTACTCCAAGGAAGTGACCGCTCGCGTGTAGTAAACCACCCACTATCGGCTATTTTGTGAAGTTATAGAAACACACTTTAGATGACTGGTCAAGTATCGTTTCTGTAACTGTGTCATAGTACCAACACAAAAATGAAGATTTTCTAGTTGTGACACTTTTGTAGCAAGGGTGTGACATGATCCGCACGGATAGCAAGGGTGCGACTTGCAGCCACGTTCCGTTCAGCCTCGTGCACCGTTCAAATTGTTGAAACAGCTTCCTGTAGCTAGTCCTGTTTATCCTGTTTACGAAGCAGTGAGCGGCACACTGCCCTTTCTCTGAAAGCCACCGATGCGTTTCACTCCCCCGAATATTACATCCGGACCTCTCCGGCCCCCTTCACCCTCGCCACCTCCGAGCAACCCTTTCGTGCTCGGCCTGTCCTCTTGTGAAATGGCAGTTATCAGGCTCACTTTCTTTTTACTACGCGAGGGGCGCTTTTAGTTACAAACGATTCTCGGACGTGGCTCCGACAATACGTTTACTAAATGGAGAAGGAGGTCTGAAAATTGGCGAATCTTAGTTTTTCTGGTACGAAACATAATATTCCACACAGAACCGGTCATATGGAAAAGTTTGGGGGCATTGTTTTTCATCCTTATTCCGCAATAGCCTTTGGTGCCACAACACGCACACAGAACCTATATATAGTAAATGTTCCAAGTATTTCTTATTTATGCATTTTCAATTCGAACGGTAACAATACCAGTAACACGCGTCTCTCGTTTCAAGTTCATGTCTTATTCTACCTTCACAAATATGCTATAATGAAATTTAATTGCACTTGGGATAATCAGTAAACATCACATTCGTCAAAAATGTTTGTTAATTAAAATGGAATTACGTTATAGTTCGCAGAAGAATCACAACTTGCTGTTTTCCTTCCAGATTTCCCATTTCCAAACTCGTGTGCACAGGGGATAACCACACTGAGATCCATAAACTGATGATTAACTGAACAGAGAAAACTGACAGACATCTAGCTATGTCATTTTCAATTTATGAAATCATCACTGCACCACTATCCATAAGAGTTATGATCGCGTGTTGCACAACCGCTCCTAAAACACGCAAGTCTGACATTTCCCTATATTTTCACAAACGCAGATGTAAACATATGTATTAAATTCGTACGTTTCGACGAATTTCAACCACCAGCCATTGCAAGACATTGCTAGACATTCTCAACGGCGACCAATAACCTTTCTCAAACACTATGCCATTTTATCACTTCCCAGTCGCCTTGTGGCGGTCGCATCGCAGATCAAAATGAGGCAACCCTCAAGGATGTTTGAACGGGCAGCGCGAGGTGGTCGGTCTCACGGCCAGCGAGGTCGCCGACCGCCCGCCTCGGCTGCGACGCACAAGGCAGCCATGTCCCACTTCCACAATAGATGACGCATGCACTTGCTACTGTTGGTATTTGAAGAGAACCCTCGAAACAAACACGCCTGCCGAACGCGGAGGTTGCGCATAAATGGCAGGTAATTTGAAGACGGTGCAATTGGCAGAACAATAACGTCGCAAATACTTTCTTGTGATAAACAGAATTAGATGAAATCGCATTAAATATTTATCTGATGTTCAAATAGAGTACTATATTATAACAGTTGTGTACTTTCCTATATCTGCACGATGCTTTCTAATAGTTTGTCATAATATTGCTCATTTTTCCTTTTATATTTTGAATGGCAACAGTTCTGGAGAGAGAATAGTTTCTTGGGTTGCTTCCTGCATCCCAAGTACTGAATATTTTTCAAAAAAATTGTAATTTCCAGCATGCATTAATGCAGCTAAAATAGTTGCTTTTCGTAGTTTAGATTCTGACTTCATTGTCTTCAAATGTTTAACACTTTTAAATCAATCACGAAATACACTTTTAACCATAAGCTGTGAAGTACTAGAAACTTTGACGGGCGGACGGAGGTTATTCGATTACTATACAAGGGTGGGCTATTTTTCTATTTTAACGGTCTGAAACTTTACTATCGTGCATAACTCGGAAACGATGGGTCCTCAGGCATCAGAACTAGTTTTTGGAATTACTAATAGGAACATGTGTAATGTTTCTTACGCCCTTATCTCAAATTAGTGGTATCACAACAGCACGTACTTTCTTAAATTAGTACTGTAATAATATCGTAATTTCTGTCCGTATAACAAGTCTTAATCATCGCCGGTAAAATTCATTATTAATCATAGCGCATTTAGGGCGAAATTTAATTATTTTAAAGCATCACACAAATTCTACTAATTTTATTCATCAACACCAATTCTACAATCGAAATCTGTCAGAAACATCGCCCAACAATTCGAAGGCATTCTTTACATTGCAAACTGATATCTCGTGGAAGACTTCAACAGAAGAAGCTCGAGAAATTCGAATTTACAATTTCGAAAAGTTTCAAAAATTACGCGAAACTATTCGTATTTTCAAACATGTACATGACCTTATTTAAAGAACTAATTTTAATGAACAGATTTCATCAACGGTTTTCAAATTTAGCGTTGCACACGGACGGACACACGGGCGGACTGACTGACTGACAGACGTTTCACCTTCAGGCAATTTTTCGTTAACATGGACTCACAAAACGTGAATTCTGAATATTCAACGTGTTAGAGAGTAATTAACTTTATAAGGACCCACAAAACGCGAATGCTGATTATTCAACGTGTTAGAGAAAGTAATTTATTTTATATGAGCTTATGATTTATCCACTTTTGGAGTATCAGGGCCTTATAATAGTAATTTCTCCGTAAAACACCGTTTTGCCGCAGCATATCATTACATTCTCTGTACTATGTAAGTAGTATGAAACGAAGGAAAATAAGACCTTTTGGATGTTTTATTACATTTTTTGGAAGAATGAGTTGCCAAAACGCTCGAAGTTAGGTTTCAGGGTGAAGTTACTTTCACTTTTAAAATAACGACTTAAAAAGTGTATTTAATTTCTCGCTACAGAGTAGAAAGAAATTTATGTAATGCTGCTCGGAAAAACGGTGAATGTTTGGCAGAAAAACTCTTATTACAGTGCCGTAATAACCAAAAAGTGGATAAATCCAGTTGCTGAATTTAGAAAAAAATTCTCGCGCGGTGACACAATTCTAATATCTCCAAGTGTATATATGTGATTTACGTCAATTTATTTGTATCTATGTGATTTACGTATTTATGTATGGAATGTTTATGTTGTGTGGGAAGGAGAGAGATTCTCTTTGTGCCTTGATAAGATATGAATATAAAATCGAATGAAAATAATGCTGACTGACTCATAGGAAACTTAAGGCTAACCTCGTTTCTTGAAGTATGTCGTTGGAGGTCAAGGCAACGTGAAATCGTAAAAAAAAATGTTTTACAATTCTCTTACTGTTCATAGGACGCAACACTGCGATACATGATACGAGTTTTGAGTTACGACCTCTTTTTTAGAACATGAAGCCTTTTGATAATACTGTCTCTCTAATCAAATAATTCTTGAGATTACTGCTTTTCAATGGACAGCAAAAACTCTAAACACACTTATCTCATAACGACATTTTTCGACGCCAGTATTGCTGCATATGAACTACATGCCATCGTTTTTTCTCGTTCACTCTTCTGAATTTATAAATTAAATATTGTAAGTAATGTATGAGCAGCTGTTAGTTTATTCCCATCTAATTCTATTTATCTTTCGAATAATCTCTGTGAAATACGTGTGTTTCATGAATCTTGTGATTAACATATTTGCTGAATTTTTACGTAGTACAGAGAGAATATTGTAATGTTGCAGCGAAAAGTGCCTCTTTTTTGAAAAAGAATCGTTTCGTGATCGCCCTTGATCCGAAAATATGGCGTTTTCTTACTTTTTTACATAGTAAATAACTTTCTAACTTTTTGTGTTCTCAGAAGACAGATTTAATGGATACTTAAAATCGTCAAAAGTTGTTTGCTTGCTATCGCGTAAACCTACGCATGATTTTCATAATGTTTGATATTCTCCAAAAGTAGGAACATTATATCCGCATGTTCTTTTCCAAGTTCTTTTTAGCGAATGAACCCTTTATTTTTTGTAAAAAATGACTTGCTCAAGGGCGGGAATATTTTTTCAGAAAATGCCGAAGTCTATTACTATAACACTCGACGTAGAAATCATATTCATCAGGTGACAGTATCAACAGCTCATTACAAAAAAATTCACATACAATACATGTACATTATTTTACAACACTTTGCCAGATGACAGTAAACGATTAAATTCAATAGAAAAGTTTAAATCCCAAGTGAAATCGTTTCTGCTGCATAACTGTTTCTATACAATTAGAGACTATACTGAGCATCACAAGAAAAGTAACATTAATTTTAACAATGATACATAATGCATTATTTACCATTTGGACTGTATAAATGAGTATAAACAACCTGTAACAACTATTGTACAACAGCTTCCGGGTCAATGACACCCATCTCGATCAGGTTTTTCGTCCAGTTTCCCTGATCCATTGAGCAAATGCTGAGATGGCCCCTTGTTTTGCTTCTGGACATAAATGTAACTTCATTTTCTGTGCACGTCTTCTAGAATTCAGTGGGAAATGCAATTATTCAAATTATCGTTTCCATGTTGTCGCGGCAGGAAGTAATAAGAGCCAAAATGTATTGCTTATTTATCTTTGAAAATAGATTTTATTACATGGGAGTTTTTTTTGTTGTTTTTTTCTCCCTTGCAAAAATTCAAAATTTATTGCTTATTTACCCTTGAAAATAGATTTTTTTACATGGGAGTTTTTTTGTTTTTTTTTCTCCCTTTCAAAATTCAAAATTTATTGCTTGTTTATCCTTGAAAATAGATTTTATTACATGGGAGTTTTTTTCTCCCTTTCAAAAATTCAAAATTTAAGTAGTATATGACTTAGTGTAGGGATCACAGAATTTTGAAAATGTGCACACAATTCACTTTTCCCCATAGCACGTCATACGCAGTTTTTAACTGTTTTTTTGACGTAAAATAAATAAATAAATAAATATTATCTCCATATCATCCCCTACGTTGTCTAACATATTCACTCTATCCCCCACGCGTCCCTCACGAGTTATCCCACGTGTTCCCCGCATGTTACCACACATGTTTAAATGAAAATTTAACTCGAAATTCAAAAATTTAATCGAGGTTGCTTTTATTACGAATTATTTCTTTTGAACGTTACGTCGGTGCGGCCGAGTGCAGTGGCTATTCTTCCGATTAACGGGAACTTCTAATCTTTTAATTGGCTAGGGTACCCAGAAGAGCGGAACTCTTCAAAATGTTATAGAACGAGCTGAAAGTTTGTTCTTCAGGAATTGCTGTCTCCAAAACTAGTGGTGCTAAAACAGAACGTACTTTCTCGCCCATATTTCCACGCTAAATTACGCGAAACGTACTGAAATTTTCGAAAAATTTTACATGACGTTATTTAAAAATCTATCTTTAAGGAACAGATTTTAATCTGTGTCTTTAATATTTTAGTTGTAGGAAGACTCCGAAAAAAATTTGAAACTTTTACAAATTTCGTAAAATCAATTTTTAACGAACATGAGACATGCACGTCCCCTCTTAAACGTCCTTTACACTATCCAACAACGAAATTTAATAAAAGACGATGGAGCCATTTTTCTGAAAATGTCCCAGGGGCTTCATGTAAAGTACCCCAAAATTAAAATATCTATTTCAAATTCAAGGGGTTGCAACATCAGCCAGATTGATTAGGAAATATCAATTTTGGAGAAAATCGGCTGAACGGTTTAGCCGCTAGCGTTGTTGGCAGATGGACAACAGACGCTTTGGCCTCAATCAATTTTTCGATACCAAGCACCGACAAAACATGGATTATGTCTACACCACGTGTTAGAAGACTATTTTTCTTTCTAAATTTAGCAAGTAGATTTATCCACTTTATTGTTACCAGGGCCCTGTGAAAAAAGTTTTTCTGTCAAAAAATTACCCGTTTTTTCACTCAGCATTACATAACTTTCTACTCCGTAGCGAGAAAGTTAAAGGGATTATCCCACCAGCACTGTTGTACATGCTAAACATAAAATTATCCTACCAAACGATACTTTCCTTCCAAGTGATCCAAGTCCCTGCTCCGCATGCTGTAAACAGCAGCGGTCGGGTGATTCAACCTATCAATCTCTATCATCGCCTTGACGCCGTGGACCTCACTGGCGTCACATGTAGCTGCCCTCATAGTATTTGTTCGTTGAGATGTTTGATGTTTTGTGTGACCACCGCTAGATCGAATCGCTAAAAAGCACAAAATCATTTTCAGAGTAATATCTCATAATCTTCTTGACAGATCCTCAAACAAATTATCAGTTCCCCACAAGAAGACTGAGACGCTTCGAATGACACCTAATTTGTCTCGATTGGTGGACGGCACCAACCGTGACTCACATACGGACGGACGCACGTTACCCGAATGCTATATAAGGATAAATCAGCGGTGTCTGGTGCTTAGATTGCACAACCCCTAGATAATCGAAAAATAATTATAATATGTAATGAATGCATTCGGTATAACTATTTTATTAGTGTGCTGTGATCGTGGAAAATTCTGAACGGCCCTCACTTGCTGGGCAACGGTGCGCTAAACTCCCCTGTGATCGCTGCGTTTCAAGGTCTCGCCCTGCAAAAGGCATGCTTTTCAGTCTTGTTGAATAGTCGTTTTGTGATGTCTCGCTCTAAGTTTACTCTAAACAGAAAGTGTTTGTGTATCACACATACGTAACAAGGGACAAAACATTACGTGCATCGTCTTTTGAACCCTTTCTTCCAAATGTTGACAAATGAATAGCGTAATTATGGTCATTTTCAACAGGACCCCCAACCGCATGCTCTGCTTCAGTTCGTTTAAGTGTTTACATGCTCGTTAGGGAAACAGAATTATCACTCGTAGTTTGTGGTCCACACGCTCTTCTAATCTGACTTCGGGCGATTTTTTTCTTAGGGTGTTCCTGAAAGATTGTATATATGCGACAAATGTCCTCACGGAAGAATAATTACGGCATAATATACAGGAAGAGATCTCTGTAATATCACAGGACATCCTTTAACGAGTGAACCACAACTTCTTTATATGTCAACTTCTTTAGATGCATCAGAGCTGGTGGTAAGCAATTCCAGCATCTATTACAACATGAGTACAACATTAGCTGTCTGAGACCGAAAAACCACCTTCCCTCTTCAACGATTCTACTGACCGCTCTGCCTAGATTTCCTTGGCACCCGTGACCTTGTTCGCCGCGACCAAATCCCCGCACAACCGGCACATTTATGAAATGACCGCACTGCATTTTCCTTTTAATTCCATTCAATATTTAAAATATTGCAGCAACATCGATGTATATGACATTATTTTGAAATCACAGAACGCCCGTCAAACGCCTTCTCCAGCGACTCGTGCGCTCCCAAGCAATGCATCAATCTGACGGTCTTAAGATCTTTTACTGAGTTTACTCTTTGGCCGCGCAACCTGATGCTTAAACATTGACCCACCGTTGTTTTCACTCCGCAACATTCCTAAAATAAAGCCTCTTGGCTTACACCGAGAGGTGGTGACCCTCAGAGCAAAGGGGGTGACGGGTTTCGCCACACAGTGCGGCGCACCGGCGCGGCGTCTGAGAGGAATACCAATTTTCTGGCTATGTCTGAAAGTAGCTGCAACTTGGAGTGCAGGCTACTTTAGAGATTTCACGAGTACTTTAGAAGGCTTGAAGACAAATTCAATCTCGAGATGCAAAGATAAGGTATAAGATTATTTTCTCTAAAACTGTTGCAATCTTTTCTTTAAAATTTCTCTTATGTATCAAAGAGCGGTACAGAAGTAGTAAGACAGTCCAGACAAGAAATCCCAAAAACTTATATACAGACTTTTAAGAGGTTACCTTGGAATATCTTCTGTGCCCGCTTCAGATATTGAGATGCGGTTTTCACTAAAAAATGTATGCGACGGTCAGTATATTTAATAATAAAACTGCATCTATTTTAATTTAAGAGATATCCACGCAACTTCTATGGAACCCTACAGGTTTCTTCAGCTCATGATAACGAGCGTTAAAAGACGAGTTGCATAAAATATTTTTGAGAAATTTAAGACTTTTTACGACTACGCGGACTTAATATTCTGCTACAATTGCATAGGGAAACGCAACGTTTCCATTCCAGCTAACGGGTCTCAACTGCGATCGCCAAGGCAAGGTCACCTGCTACAAAGGCAGCGATCTTTGCACGACACTTCTAACATAATAACAGGGCTTTTTCAATTCGACGGCGGACAATATCAAATAGTGTGTCAGAAATAAACTGTTTTTCTCCAATGTCACTTTTAAAATATTATCAAAGGAAATATTATTATATTCTTCTATTTATGATTTATCCATTTCTAGTGGAGAAACTTAATAGAACATGGTTTAAAATAATCAAAGATGTTAAATTTATCCAAAACTACAATTAGGAAGAACAATGTCTCTAGAGCATATTACTTGTCGACCATGCCTCCCCTCAGTTTTCAATGGCATCATCGAGTGTCAAAAAGTGCTCACAGGACTGAACACACCATAATAAGCTTGAAATTGTGTAGATGAACGCAGATAGGTAGTTGTATTGGGCATTTAAATTCTATTTAACTACAATTGTCAAATAGACTAGAATTTGACTAGACTATATGGTTATTGACTAGTTAATTAATTAATATATAGTTATTTGACTAGTATAATTAATATATTTAGACTAGAATTTGACTGGAATTGTCAAATAAAATTAATACGATATTAAATCAAATTAACGGCAAGTTGAAACAAATTACCCGTCTACTTGTAGAAAGTTGAACTGATGAAGGATGGTGTAGTAGTTCTTCATGGCCAAACAATAGATTTTTCTTAAACCAAAATGCAACAGTACAGTTCCTGTAACGAAGTCCGCTGCTGAAGTACGGCAGTTACAAAAAAAATTACAAGTAACATCAACTATGAAAAATACCACAAACGAATAAACGAATAAAATAAGGCACATTCAATATTCAATCAATATTCAACGAACATGAGATACAATTGGTTGATATTTACGCTAATGCAAATAACGTCTATGAGTTATTAATAAATAATTTCTCTATAATTATATTAATAGTTTATTTTTATTTATGTAACATCAAAAATAAAATATGAACTGTGTGAAGCACTAGGGGGAGAAGTGCAATCTGTGAAAGTTTTTAAGCTCTGAGTCTTTATCCTCACAAATAGTACCGTACTCATTGTGATTAATTATGAATAGAGGTAGTAACGAGTGATTTTGGCGGAATTGATTAGAAAATATTCACTCCATGTAATAAATACCATTTGCAAAGGCATATCACATCCACACTTTGTGTATTATCTCGGGCGTGGTATTTATCCTTTATGGAGTCCTTTGTGGCGCAATCGACTCACTGCCTTGAGAACATATAGAACAATGGATGGACAATGGAGAACAAACACGAATTATTTGAATAACTACACTCTATACTATGATTAAGAGAACGTTCACAGATAGTGAAGCTGCATTCATGTCCAGCCCCAAAACAAGGAGTCATGGCAACATTTGTTCAAAGAATCAGGGAAAATGGTCGAAAAACCTGATCGAGATGGGGGTCATTGACCCAGAAATTAACAATACTTGTTATAGGTATATTAACTCTTTGAAAATTACACAATACAAATGGTAATTAGTACATTAAATAACATTGTTAAAATCAATATAATTTTCCTTTTGTTGTCCAGTATAGCTCTAATTGTATAGAAACGTTAATAAACATAGTAGCATATTAAGAAAATACTATTTAATGTTAAGCTTGATTGCATAAGTACGTTTTGAAAACGGACTACGTTAGGAACGGGAGACGTTAGGAATCTTAAAATTTGTACGAATGCACTAAAGCAAAATTATGAAAGAGTTGCCTACGTTATTTTTGGTATAAAAGTAGTACAGATTTATAAGAGAATCCACTTCAATTTTTGAAAATAACTTTTTTATAACGTCACGGTTATTTGACATCTGGGTGAAAAACTGTGGTCGGCTGTGCGGTTTCCCAGCACCACTCACGATTAGCTGAGTGTAAGATGACACAATTATTCGTACCATAAACAACTAATACGTCACACACTGTGCCATAAAATACCATTGTGTCAACGATTTCTTGCAACAGAATACTACATTATGAAACGATATAATTACACGGGTATTAATACACGAGTGTAATATTACGATACGAGCTCGTACCTCGCTCGTATCGTACACTTCATACGTTACTTTTCTGCGACTTCTATAAGTTAAACTTTTACATTGAATCATTTCGTGGCAGTTGACATGTAGGAATCAGCCAAGGCCACCTAACCCTGCCATCGCATTCTGCCGCAGGTGGCTGTGGTTACCAGTCCGCCTGCGAGTGAGTACGCGCTAGTCAATTAGGATCAAAGTGAAATTACGATCCAATTGATTTTAAATAATATTCCTCGAAAAATTACTAATAATAAAAGAAATTAAAACTGACAAGCATAATATAAAAATCGATTGCAATTTTAATGTACACAATCGAACGAAAAATACTAGAAACGATTCTCTGATTAAGTGTCAATTACTTGGTTCGTAAACTTCTCTGTGATTTTTTCAAAAACCTGTATTATAATGAAATTTGTATCGTAATGAGTATCATTATGCAACTGGTTGCAAAAGTTTGTTTTCAATACTTCTTGAATTCACTGCCACATATAATTCTAGTAAATGTGTTACGCAGCCCGGAGGAGGGAACAATAAAGTTCAGAAACTTGGCAAACGAAGAGTTTACACACCGATTTAAATGTAGTCCCCTCAAATTCACGAGATCGAAGGAAAAGAGGATAATGTTGTCCAATCGGAAGCTTTGTTACAACTTAAATTTTTGGTATAGAAGCTCCCGATTGAATGAGAGTATCCCCATCTCCTTCCTGTTCGTGGCCTTGAAGAAGCACTATATTGTGATCGGACAATAAATTCCTATTGCCAAATTACGGAACTTTATTGTTCCCTTCTTAGGGCAATGCAACACACTGTTACTACATAAGTAAGTTACAGAGTTGGACATAATACATAAAAACAAACACAAAACTCACACAAAAACAAAATGATATACCACGTGATTGTGAAAAAGAGTATCATAAATAAAAATGAAAATAATTTATGATCGATTCTGTCACGAAACGTCGTATATAATACTGGTATGCAAAAAATAACGTGCATTGTATCTGATTCTTTTTGTAGTGAGCTGTTGATACTAACGCCTGGTTTTACAATTCGACGAATGTTATAGATTTTTTGTTTTTTGCTGAAAAGATGTCAGACTGAGTAACTAATAATAAATAAGTTACAAGTGTTCAAATGATAATTAAGCCCAAAATTTATTGCTTATTTATCCTTGAAAATAGATTTTATTACATGAGAGCTTTTTTTTTTTAATTTTCAAAATTCATGTAGTTTATGACTTAGTCACAGAATTTTGAAAATGTGCACAGAATTCACTTCTCCCCATAGCACGTCATACGCAGTTTCAACTGTTTTTTGACGTAAAGTAAATAAAAAATAAAATAAATAAAATTGTTTCAGTTATTCATTTTTTCACATATTTCAAGTAATGATCAATGGTAGTTAGTAATTATTTGTAAATATTTCTTGCCTATCTCTAGCCGAGGCCATAGCTGTGGAGGACTACGCTTTCTGCAAGGGGCGGGGAATACTCTTGGGCACTCGGAGCGCGTTTTTGTGGCCTTGAACCACCGCGCCTGATTTGGCATTGTAATCTTTTCCAACTCGCAGGGCAAACGCAACCAAACAGAATGGCCTTGAAGCGATGCGATTGTGACATTATTTATGCTAATGGATCATGTGCGTGTAAAAGCATGAAAATTCTCAAAAATAATGTTATGTAGCTTATGGTAATTTGTATATGTACGAACACGTCACTTCATACTCGTTATCATGAGCTAAAAAATCTACAGTGTTACATTAAAAAAAGCAAAGTTGTGTGAATATCCTTTAAAACAAAGTATAGTGAAGTAGTATACATTACCTTCTGTGTCCCTCGCGTACGTTTTTTAGTCAAAACTGAATTCCAATATCTGCACCGATTCACGAGATATTCGAACGGAATGTATGTATGCTATCTATATACATTAACCGCGCGGTTAATCCTCAGTAAATATCGGCAAAGGTGGCTCACGTGATCAACTGATGTCAATGCAATGCCTCTGACCAGGAAGTTCTAGGCTTCCAATCCCAACGGTGGCAGGATTTTTCGACACTAGCTTTTCAGCTACGTCGAATTCAGCCGCTGCCTAGAGGAAAATTCCAGCGGTCGGCAGCTCTGGTCGGTAGTTTTCCGTGGGTTCTCCCATCAACTCCAGGCCAATGCCGGAGCAGTACTCACACAAACGAGCCACGAACCATGCGCAATCTTTCCTTCCACTTCCTTGCCCTCTTTTCACCCCTTTCTTGAACACACACACTCACATGCACTACACTACCACCCATGTCCGAGGACAAGTTGGGAGCTTACAGCGTGCCCCGACTGGGGCAGAGCCTCTCTGGTGGGTGATACCTGGTTGGGGAAATCCTCGCAAGTTGACGTAGGTCGGCGCCGGATGCCGCCAGCCAATGAGGCAAGATCACCGCCACCTCTCGCCATAAAACCATACACTAAATTTACGAGACTAATGATCTTAGCAGTTGACGCGCCCGGAATCACTAATAAATCAATCAATCCTCAGTAAACGCGCGACAACCCTAAAATGAGATATTTTGTTTTCTTAGAACGTTGCTTCTTATAGAAACTATGCCATTTCACATTTCTGTGGTTTTGTTTCTATAAGGAATTTACGATGTTAGATGACCTTAAATTTAAATTCTAGCATCCAACGCATGGTTTATAATTTAGTTTCAAAATTTAAAACACTCTAGAACATTTGCAGAGTACAAAAATATTACATACTGTTTTCAGCGCCATCTGTAAGCGAACATTGCCTTGCCTCACGTAGCTTCCGATTAGCTGACCATTGATTAATTTTTGTAAAAAAAAAAATAAATTAATATTTCAGAATTAAAAGTTAAAAACATTTCTTAAATTCGATTGCGGATACATTATTTGCATTTTCTCGAGCTATATTAATAATTTCTTGCTTAACCTAATTCAGGCTTGAACTATCGCCCGTCGAGGGCTCGATATTTGCTTGAGACCACTTGTAAAATTTCTATAACAAGCGTAAAAAGCGAGAAATTTATTTGGAAATTCGAAATGAATTAACATGAAACTATTGATGCTACAACAGCACGTAATTTATCACACTTAGTAACGGTTACGTAGTATTAAACAGCAATTTCTGTCCATATCAACACATTTCAGCCACGACTTGTAAAACCCATTATCAATCGTGACTGAATTAAAGATTGAATACTTTAGCTAATATCTCAACACAAATTCGATATATTCACAAACTGTTGCATTCACCCAGAAACACCGCCCAACAACGATATGTTATTCTGACTATTCCACTCATGAAATTAAAACCAATAGTGTTTAACTATACGTATAAAATCCCCCTATCTCAAACAAATTATGGCTTTTTCTACCCGATTTTTCTCTTGCCGCTCCTCCCTATTGGCCAATAATAAGCTGCGACTCAGGCGACTGAGGCGGGATGTATTAATCGTTGTGTTGACGTGCAATAAACCGCACATGTATAACCTCTTTGATTTTAACATGCTTTCAGTTATTTTCAACATTTGGCGCATTTTGGAACACTATTGGACGGAATTGTATTCGTGAAATAGTTCCATTAAATAGCAGTTGTGCTTTGGAAATCCTCAGATAAATCCCTTCTGACTTCGCGGGTCGGATTTATCGACAATTTTCAAAGCACTCGCGGTATTACCTATGATGATAATTTCAAACTGCCGTGTGGCGGTGTTCCCATTTTCAGACTGCAACCTGATAACTTCGGAAAGATTCCAGCAAAAGAAGTGTAGGAATTCGAATCAGCAATTTCCAAGCAAAATTACACTAGAGTAGCATGAGTCATATAAGTGTAATTACTGTTTCCGAGGAGTGAATTTGGCATTTCTGTAATATAAACTGAAACATGTCATGGCTAATGTTCTGTGAGGAGAGTTCGCTAGTTCCCGTGCAAATACTGCTGCGACAATAAGGTGAGATACAATTTGAACTTATTTGATATAATTTTGCAAGATGTTAGAGAATGATCATTACTGACCAGAGGAATTCTCTCTCCCAACCTTTCCAGATAGGGGTACTCAATGAACCAGGATCGTTCAAAGGTTGGAATTTGAAATGATGAACACTTCGCGACGGACAATGTCATTCCGAGGGCTCTAAGATATACTACCACAATATCAACCAATTCTTGATCTCTTGAGGCATCTTTTGCTATCAGCACCAGATGGTCAGCAAATGCTAACACGGAGACACCCCTTTGCAATACCGTGTATCCTGACTTGTTTTCCAATTTCTCAAGCAGGCACTCCATAATGAGAGTAAAAAGGAGTGGAGTCACGGGTACCCCTGTTTTACTTCTCTACGAATTGGCACCTCAATTCCTTTCGATGGGTGCTGAATGACGGTGGAAACAGCGTAAGAGTCCCATTACCAAACCCGAGGACCTCCTGGTCAGAGAGTCTGCATTGGCACCAGTTGTTACCTTGAGCTAACGCAGCCGGTACACTAAATTAACGTCGAGATTCAGAGAAACATGTAATATTGGGGTGGGTGTGAGAAGTGTCATTTGTCAAAATTAAAACGATAACTTCTTAATGGATACCTTTCCAAGGTACGTACTTGAAATTCATTTTTACTTTATCGCTACGGAGTAGAGAGGAAATTATGTAATGCTGAGCGAAAAAACGGCGAATTTTCGGCAGAAGAACTCTCAATATAGGGACCTAGCAATGAAACAGTAGATAAATCCAGATGCTAAATTTATAAAATATGCTCTAACACGTGCTGTACCCAAAATCCATGTTTTGGGGGTCCTCGATGTCGAAAAATCGAATGTCGGCAAAACGTCTGCCTGTCCGTCCGTCTGTGAACAACGCTAGCACCTGAACCGTTCACACGATTTTCTCCCAAATTAATATTCGCCAACCGATCTGGCTAATGTCACGACCCTTGAATTCGAAACCGATATTTTAATTTTGGGAGGTACTTTACATGAATCCCCTAGGACGTTTTCAAAATTTCAAAACAATGGCTCCATGATTTTTCATTACACTTTGTTGTTGGATGGAGTGAAGGACGTTTAAGAATGGTGACGTTCGTTAAAAACCCTGATTTTTTGAAAATTGCAAAAGTTCACAATTTTTTCGGGGTCGTCCTAAAACAAAAATATTGAAGACAGAGATATTTTCCCTTAACGAAATCTGTTCCTTAAGGATAGATTTTGAGATATGGTCATGTACAATTTTTCGAAAATGTGAGTACTTTTCGCGTAATTTTACGTGAAAATACGGGAGAGAAAGTACGTGCTGTCTTAGCACCACCAGTTATCTATACAATGTGTGAGTG
The DNA here is from genome assembly GCA_011170035.1 of Teleogryllus occipitalis. Lineage (NCBI taxonomy): Eukaryota > Metazoa > Arthropoda > Insecta > Orthoptera > Gryllidae > Teleogryllus > Teleogryllus occipitalis. The sequence continues at coordinate 154,720 of BLKR01000646.1, read as the reverse complement.
TCATTGCTCTCGCAGTCACCCCATTTGAAGGGATCCGGAGAAATTATACACCACCCTCCTCCACAGCGAACTTCTATTTTTACACTCAATTGTTCTAATGCTGCTGCTGAAATAAGAGGACGTACCGCCTTTCCACTGATTTATCTACAGGAACAACATCGGAAAAACGACGGAACAATCGCGTCTAGTCCTTGGATTTCCAGTGAGTTTATTTTGAATATTAGCAATGTCTTGTTAAACTGATCAATAGTACGAAACGTGTCGTGCGTTTGTACTAGTACACAGCTACATCCCGGATCTACAAATTTTCATTGCTTATTGCAAATTTTACTTCATTTTTCTTAGATGCATGTTCACCTTCAGTCCCATCTTTCTCTTTAACACTTTTCTTGATGCATCTGCGGAAGTTACCAGAAGTCACCACTTTCACAACGCTGAAAGAAATATGCAATATATCAGGGGGTAATCATTCATGGGGGATGCACCTTGCATTTGTACAGGGATTTATTTTGAACCCATGACCTTTGGAACCATAAGGTTAAGTAGTTTTATGTTTGATCCCCAAGGTCTGTTTAAAGTAGGTAAGTTATTGTCAAGGCAATGTCTTGGGTATGTTAAGATTGTCTTGACTTGTCTAGTAAGTGTACGCATATTTTTTAGGAGCTATAAGTTAAATACACACACCATGCTTCCGTAGCCATAAAATTCACCCATTCACCTGCTTTGCTTCGAGAGAGGGTCACAGAACTTGATGAGAAGGAGGTCACAAAACCCGGGCATTTCATGGAGCGCTGATCGAGAAAGTCTGATCTGGAACGTGAACTACCAAAGAAGGCAAAAGTGAAGGTAACTATATGTATACCTTGTAACTTGAATCTAATATCAGAATTACCAAGGATTAGGAAATAATTGTTTATTCACCATCACAGTACATTTAAATCCCAAACAATGTAAGAAAACAAGTGGTACGCTGAAAGCATTATTTCCGCTGTTACTCAGAAATAGAAACTTGCAATGGGGTAACAGATTATTAACAGGATTTGTTGAGAAATGTATCTTCTACCATACAAAGAAATTTTTTTAAAAAAAGGTAAATTGAAAATCAAGCTGGTATATAAAACCGCGGCCAAATCATGACTATAGCAAAATAAAGAGCGACGTTTTGAAAATAGGCAATGCTTTCAGCTGAAAAAAACAACATATTTTCGAAATAATATATTCTTATAAAAGGCCACAGATACCACATATTCTCATCAAATACCAAAGATGAGCATTCGCTCTGGGAATATACAAATATACTCTACATACCTACCACTCTTATTACGCGACCAATGGAGTATCATTTAAAATGTAACCCGCAAAAGACTCGACAATTTTTTTGCTTCAACGTATAGCAACTTGCATCTTCCAAACAAGATGACACGTACTCCTAGAGAGGTTTGTTGGGTAGAAGAAATACCCGAATTTCAACTTTTTCCTGCACGTCCCTCACAACTGGACATCAATTAAAGTACAAAGCCGATAGTTTTTTTCCGTTTCTGCGAACAGCAAATCGCATCTTCCGAAAGTCAAAGGGCAGAGGGTCTTAGTAGACTTTGTTGGTCGAGCCCCCCCACCACGCTAGATACCGTAAAAGCAAACATTTGTACCGGGAATATCGGAATATCAACGTTATCCTTCTCATCCCTTACAATTCCGCTTGCTTTCTTCGCCTAAGGAACGTCATTTAAAATACAGATATCCCTCGACATCCGCGAATTCGCTATTCGCGAGTTCCGAACATTCGCGTTTAGAGAAATGCTACCAGTTTTAACTTTCGCGACTTAACATTAACATTTTTTTTACACGAGCACATTTCATTTTCTTTGTCAGAGTCATTTGGGAAACGAACTCGACAGACCCCGGACTCGAAGTACCACGTTCTGCAAAAATGTCAAAGTAGGAATGTCAATTCACATTAATAGAATAACACAAGTGTAAAATAAATATATTTAGTTGCGTCACATTGGAGGTAAGGATTTGGCCACATGAACAGAAAAGCCATTGAGGATCTGTTCAACTCTCATTATAATGACCTCACTGAAGAAAAGTTTCGGGAAATCATCAGCGATGGAAACCTCGAACGTAATGATGAAGTAAGGGAAGCGAAACTGCATTCTGGAGCAACTTCATTGTCAAACCTGTAAATGGCGTTCAAAACTTCAAGTTCTGGTGGAAAGGGTATTCGAACATGGAAATAACTTGGAAGTTTAAGAGAGAAATAGAAGCAGAAACTATTCCATCCCTATACAGTATTTGAGTAACTCCCGAGTGTGCAGATGTGCGGTTCCGTCACTCTCGGCTAGACCACTTCCCGAGCACCAATCGAGACATATAAAGTGTCGACGCGTCTCGGTCTCCTGATGGTGAACTTATAATTTGTTTTCGGAGCCGGCCTGAACATTCAAAGAAATGTCCAAAAACATCTTCTTGCGTGTTTTGGCGATGCGATCTTAGTAAGCCGAGAATTAAACCAAGGCCACCTAAAGAGATCTATGTAGGTGGGGATGGTTAGACAGCAGTCCCCAAAGGCATTTTTCGCTCAATATGCCATCATTTTCTTTCAAGACGTTGGCAACGCTGTTGTTGATATCTTTAAGTAAACAAATGAGTTAATTTGAACAAAAGAGTGAAACGCGTGGCATATTTCATTTTAAGTTATTCATAAGACCTATTACCATATTTTTTTAAATAAATTTGCAAAAGCCTACGAACAGTATTGCCTTGGAACTTACTAAATTTGAAGAGTTTCAAGAATACGGAGTGAATACTCACTAATACGAAGTGAATATGGAGAAAACAAAACTGTGAGTAATGTTAGAGAATGAATGAAAGTTCAATTTCTTTTACATTCTTAAGTGTACAAATACTGATTTTCAAATGAATGTGGTCCAGGACTTATTCTTATTAAAATTAACTAACGACTTATTCACATAAACATACCAAATTGTCGGCTTTTAATGTTTTATTAGATTCACATACGAAACGATTAATAGAGCAATCGCAGAAGTAGAAGTAAATCAAATTAAACTGAGTTTGTGGAGTTTTGATCCTAATTGAGAATGATCTTATATTAGGATTAAAGAATAACCCACAAGAACAGCTTACAGGTTATCTTTGTTCATTATTGTGCATGTTAGCAAAAATCCTAAAAAATGTAACTATACTAAACTCTATTCGCATCATCAACCCATTCCAAGTACTTTTTACGACGATTATAATTTTAATATTGCAATATTACCAGTTCATATCCCGTATGGAGGTAACATACAAGGTCATTAGATGTGGGGAACTTTTGAAAGGGAATATAATATTATCAGCTACTACGATTCATTATTAAGTCCAATGCCAGATACTGTAAGGACATATTTGAACAAAGCTACGCATGAAAGAAATGAATAATGAAAAAATTTCAAATACTTTTAAAACAGTTTACATGTCGGCGTCGCCGACGTCACATTTAACTAGTATTTGGATAATAGAACGAGGAGGGTGACGCAGCAAAAAAAAATCAAATCCTGTATCCAATCACTTTCAACTTTGAAATAAGTTTCAAATATTGTCGTATTTCTTCTCTTTGGGATGTTAATAATAAAATCTGTTTGTAGTAGCGCTTACTCAGTTCCACTGCAATTGTTAGTCAGATATTTTTTCTTTCTTTTTTAAACAGTTTTTCGATATTCAAGAACCTAACCCACCTTCCTTCATTAAAAGATAGATTCAACATTCGCGATGCTCGTTGGGAATCTAACTCTCACGAATATTAAGGGATTACGGTATCACCCACGGGGCCTCGGTGGGTAAGGTTAGCTTACATCTGAACCCCCAGAGCGCGGGTTCCATCCCGGCCTAGATGCCCGGATTTTCGATTGATTGATTGATTGATTTTTTCGTGTTTCAGGGCGCGTCAACTGCTTTGGTCCTTAGTCCCGTTAGTGTAGTGCGTGTTTTTTCTCGGGGAAATGGCGGTGATCTTCTCCCGCTGGATGGCGAGATCCGGCGCCGACCTACCGTCGGCTAGTGGGGCTTTTCCCTAACCAGGACTCTCCCACCAGCAGGACACCGCTCCAGCCGGGACAAGCTCTAAGCTCCCGACCGGTCTCCCGGACAATGTGGTAGTGTAGTGCATGTTAGTGTAAGTGTGTGTGTAAGGAGAGAGGATAGGACAAGGAAGAGGAAGGATAGACCGCGCGCGGTCCGTGGCCCGTTTGGTAGAGTACCGCTCCGGCATTCGCCTGGTGTTGATCGGAGAAACCACGGAAAACTACCGATCAGAGCAGCCCGCCACTAGAATTCTCCTCCAGACAGCGATTGAATTCGACCTAGCTTTCTACGGATTTTCGAAAGGCGGAAAATCGACAGGAGCCATGTCACACTTGTGGCATGTAAAGGAACCCTGACGGTATGCCCGGCAAAATTAAATCCCTTCGACAACATTCGCCCTAACGAGATCTCACTTTCCCCCAGACAGGATAAAGTAACAGAGACCGACATCTGGCGGAGAAAGTGAGAGTCATATCCCAGGCGTATTAAGGTACCGCCCGCGAGGCGCGTCTGCTCGATAAGGTCCCCAGATCCGTGTCGGAAGTAGGTTTCTAAAATAAACTTGGGCAACAGGAAACCACCCTACGTATTTCCTCCCAAGAAATGGGTCACCTAACTTCTGTATATGGAACATATGACCAAAGAAGAAGTATCAGCCTCAAAAGAGGCGACAAATTTTCCCGCTTCGGCGAACGAGCAATTCGCGTCTTCCAAGCGAGAGGGCAGGAGAGCCTAGCGGGCTTTGTGCAGGGGAGTCCCGCCCAGTATATACTCTCTGGTCCCGCCGCGCATGCGTGACAAGGAGCTGGCGTGCGGGGCGGGGCCGCGGTGGAGCAGCGGAGGGGAGGGGCGGGGAGGGGCGGGGAGGGGCGGGGAGGGGCGGGGAGGGGCGGGGAGGGGCGGGGCGGGTTTTTCGCGGGCGGGCGCAGGGAAGACCTCGCTGCGGAGAGGTCGCATTTGTTTTTCAAATGAGCGGACGCGAGGCCCTGGCGCGGTCCCAGCGGCGGCACAAAGACGGCGGCCGGCGCTTAACCGCTTTCCGCGTCCGCCACAAACATCACGCAAAAGGAGCTAAAATTAGACTTGCACTTTTTTAATAAGAGGCGAAAATAAAATACGGGGGCTAGGAATAAACCTAGACAGGGCCGACGAAAGGCATACAGTGAATATCCAATCCTCTACGATTTAGATTTTTATGGATTATGGAGTTTCATTGCTGAGTATTTCCTGTTTTAAATTTAAATTTGTGTCGATTTACGTACATTCTTATTATTTAACTCATATTTATATTTTATTTATCAATAATTTCAAAAAGGTTTTCGTACCTTTTGGTTTACACCATTGGAGCACAAGAAAAGAGACACATCTTAACCCTGTGATTTTGTCGGAGAACGGTTATAATCTCAGCGAAGACGTTTTGCGGTCAAAGATGAAGTGTTTTACACCATGCACTGGCTGTCTCGTTAACTATCTTTAAAAAAATTGTTTCCGTAAAAATGTATTTTCAAAACATGTTTCTTCACTATAGAGGGGCAATGAACTCCTATGCAACCTTGGGGACCCCGGCATCTCCCCAATGCTAATATTTTTTTAATAATTTTATTCAATTTAAAAAATGCCTGATACTGACCACATCACATCCAAAGGGGTACTTCCTTTATGATTTTGCATTTTAAAAATTAATTAAAAGCTAACATTTAATATTATCTCGTTGTTGTTTTTTATTATCTGAAAATTCAAATGGGTCCACCCTTGCTGCTGTGTTACAGAATAGCATCATCCTTTGTGGGACTGAGGTTCAATAAGCTGTGGTAAGCTTTTGAATATTACGGACAATGTACTTACAAAACGAAAAAGAATCGATAAAGCAGAGGAAGGCTCAGGTATCACTTTTTTTCGAAATATTCGTCTCTGGAAAAGTTGACTTTTAAAATCTTTGTCTGCCAGAAATTCCTCAAATTCCGTAATAAACCCAAATTCCGTAATAATAACATACTTCACATGTGTATTATTTCTTTTCCCTCCATGTCTCCGAAAATCATGTTCCACCACTCCCGCCCCCAGACAACATAAAACTAGAGGTGCTACAGAATGGCACAGACTTTCTTATAGTAAAGGTTTTTTTAATTTCCTTGGTGTGATCTGGCGCTGTACAGTCTTGCCCCTCCTTGTCTGCTGCCATCTATCGCCGCCCAAAGTAATTTTTTTTTAAATTGTCTCAACTTTTCGGTTTCCAAACAGTAGAATCGTAATATTACTTTAAGAATATTAAAGAACGCTAAAACCTCGTCCTAAATAGCAATTTTCATTGAAATATTTGGAGCTGCTTTTAAGGAAATGGCGTTAAGCGTTACTGTAAATGCGAAATTTGATGCTCTTTTTCACAGGAATCTATTGCGTTTTCGAAAAATTTCATTTGAAGTCATTTGAAGCACTTTTACTCACAAATGTAATAATGTATACAAATATATTGAAATGTGCATATTAACGGCGTGAGATACATTGAAAAAAATACATTTGTGTAATTTTTGAAAAAACAAAACAATACACTAAAATGAACTTTACGTCATGTTAAACAGTGCCATAACCACTATCCGTTAGAAAAGTTTGAAGAAAAAGTTTACAGCTATTTCATGGAAAATGGCGTTTGAGCGTTTCTGAAAATGCGGAATTTTGTGCTCATTTTAACAGAAAACTGTTGAATTTTCACGAAACTTTATATAGAATTATTTGAAGCACATGTATTCATAAATCTAATAATGTGAAGAAATTACCTCTAATGTAAATATTACCGACATGAGAGACAAAACAAAAGTATTCAATTTTTGTAATTTTTGAAAAAAAAAAGCATAGAGCAATATGGTGTTTATGTCATTGGATTGGGTGCATTTGGTACTACCCCTACTAAAAATTTAAAGAAAAAAATTGGAGCCGTTTTTGAGAAAATCTTATTTTTATTTTTTAAATTGCAAATATTGCACGAAAACTACTAAAATTTCCAAAAAAAATCTACATGACCTTAATAAAAGAACTATTTATGGGTAACAAATTTAATTTGAAGGAAAAATCTGTCTTCAATTCTGTAGTTGTAGGAAGACACCGAAAAAATTCAAACTTTTGAACTTTTCGAAAATTCAGAGTTAACTTTGAAAATCGGACCTATGCCACCGCTGTAAGTATATTTTACTCTATTCTTACAAGAAATTTAAAGAAAAAATTTGGAGCTGTTTTTGAGAAAATTTTGAAAATGTCCGGGGGCTTCCATGTAAAGTACCCCCAAATTGTACAGAATGTTTTTCAAAGTTTCCAAGCTTCAACTAGAGCCAGGTGGACAGGGGTTTCTTCAATTTGGAAAAGATCGTACGTGTGGTTTAGGCGCTAGTAGTGTTCACAGATGGACAGACGGACGGCAGACAGACGGACGGACAGACAGACAGACAGCAGACAGACAGACAGACAGACAGACAGACAGACAGACAGACAGACAGACAGACGGACAGACAGACAGACAGACAGACGGACAGACGGACAGACGGTCAGACGGACAGACGGACAGACGGACAGACGGACAGACGGACAGACGGACAGACGGACAGACGGACAGACGGACAGACGGACAGACGGACAGACGGACAGACGGACGACGACAGACGGACAGGACAGACGGACAGACGACAGACGGACAGACGGACGGACAGACGGACAGACGACAGACGGACAGACGGACAGACGGACGGACAGACGGACAGACGGACAGACGGACAGACAGACAGATAGACAGAGGGACGTAGACAGAGGGACGTTTTGAAAAAAACACTTTTTCGTTATCAAGGGACCTCAAAATGTGTATTTCCGTTGAAATCTCGAAATCCATTTTCCGCAGCGTTACATAACTTTCTCTATAGTATGTATATTACTCCGTTTTATTCGTATGTATACGAGAAAGTAATATCTAATGGATGTGTATTAATATCTGGTAAATGTGAAAACTTGATATGAAGAAACAAAGGTTGGTTAAAGCGAGCTCTAAAGGAGGTGTAGAAGATATAATGAACAACGCCAGGATGATATATGCGTAATATACGGCATATACGTAAATAACTGAAATAAATACGTAAGCACAAAGAAAATAATATAACTTGGTAAAAGATAGTAGTGAGCTATACAGTTCAGGATATTGGAAGTTCAGAAGTTTAAAAAAAAAAATAAAAAAAAAAAAAAAAAAAAAAAAAAAAAAAAAAAAAAAAAAAAAACAGAAAATTGAAACTGATGTTTTCAATTTTCTTTAAAATTTGCTTTCTTTAAAAGTCTAGAATTTTGAAACTTCGGTTTACAAAAACAACGGTTTAAAACGCTTAGTTGCTAATATTACATTGTGTTTTATTACGTGATGAAAGCAGAAATAAGCATTCTTCCACAAACTATCGACTGAAGTCAAGGGAAAATTTTATTTGCCTTGGTGAATAAGAGAATGGAAGAGGCGAATAGACATGTAAAAGATGAAGAATTTGTGACTCCATTTATTTTATTCTCCTTCACATAAATGTTCTGAGAACATTTTGAATAAAATTCGTTTTACTTGCTGATATCACCGATTTGCATTTATTCCTCACCTCGTTTTGAAATAAACAAATGATGCAATATTGCACCACAAACATGTAAAATTGATCAGCCAAGATTTACGTAACATTAACTATATAATGCGAAACAAGTTGTAATACATCACGTTTTTGAAACGTCATGTTGCACATTTCACGCAAGTTATCCCAAGCGTTCGATTATCGGACAACAGCTTTATGTTCAAGGTGCGCAGTTATCCTTTATGCAGGCTAAGGTCAATGCCAGCAGTCGCCTTCGTGTATCCTGGGAAACTGGATGAAAGCCAAGGCTAAAATGGCCGTTAGTCAATATGACAATTCACACTATAACTATTTAAGCAAATATTTACGAAACAACAAATTAACGTCAGTAAACAAAGAGCTATTTTTAATTTTTTCTCGTAATAATAATAATGAGCACATTAATTTACTTTATTCTTCGATATACTTATTCGTATTTGTACAATTTTCAAAATGGGTATAAAAATGTCTAATATTTGCTTTTCCTTGATGCAACCACTCTTTTGATCGCACATCGTAATTAAATACACAAATACATTCAATTTCTAGTCAAATACAACCACAGTTTTCATGAAATACATTTGAAGTAAGCTTCGTAAATTGAGTGCTAAACTCAACTTTTTTGTATGACGTTAGATTACATGTGAAAAATAAAACGACAAAAGTCATGTGAATCATTATGTATGAAATATTCTACCATGATGTGTACAACAAATGTTCAACAAATGTACAACAAAACGTTCGATCAAACCGATTACGACTGACAGCAAATCGATCTTATTTGATCGTTTCCATGATAAAACTTTTAGTTCTTGAATCATTGTATCATAATGCGGATTTTATCATTTCCTTTCTTTCATCTTTTGACTAAGAGAGTGGAGCAACTGAAACCTTGACCGTGCAAACAAAAGTGAGCGCCCAACTTCCCAAGGAAACTTTTGAGAGTTCGCGTGGACCGATGTTGGCGCTGTGACAACTACCAACGACAATACCACAATGCAAGGAATGCGTCGAACAATGAAAGCTTCTGTTTCACCCTTCCTCACCCAATATAGTCAAAGTCGCAATGACACCACATGTAACCTTCGATACCACAATTGAACACATTCAAACGGCACGTTCACTATCAACTCGTATTCCTATATTGCGGAAGTTTTCATTATTGCACTGGTTTATTCGAATTCCTCAATTGTGGAAGTTTAGAATAAAATTAATTGACGTTGAATATTTAATTAAGGCCTATGGGTTGGCTCATGGGTAGCGTACTAGCTTCCCGTGCTGTCGTCCCGGATTCTATTCCCGGTCGAGGCAAAAATAAGAGTTGCAGCTTTCCTTTAAAATCTCCCAGCTTCTGCAGTTGAGTGACGAAGAAAAGCTCAAGCAGGCGGATCTTGCCAGTTACGGTGAAGAGAATACGTCATGTTCGCCTCATGTCACTCTTACCCCCAAGCATGGGAATTTAACTAGGTCCAGGCATGGGGGACACCGGTGCCTGGCCAGCGAAGTCGACCCAATAACGTCAAATACATACTCGTACATACATATTTAATTAAACAAATCATAAAAACATATTATTAAAATTAATATTAAACAAATACAATTCATTATAACTGATTTAAAACGTGGTTCAAGTGATACTAGTAAAACAATCTAATACTTTCTGCTCTCTGGAATGTGTATATTCACGTCGATACACTTATTTCTTGTTCATTGCTCTAAAGAAAATCTTTGTTGTTTTTTCATTTTGTTTATATAAAAAATATGTGAAAATAAAATTACGAAAGATTATGACTATCTGCTGCCTCTCCGCCCTCGAAAATTCAAGATCCCTTGAAACAGAAGCCAGCCGAACGCATGGGGTCACGGCGGCAATAAGTGAAAGGTCCCGCAAACGTTCAGAAAGGCTCTTAGCACCTGTTGCAGGTAGACTGAGGTGTGGCTAAAAGAGGAGAAACTGAGTAACCGGTAAGGCATGCTGGCCGTGTCCACTGCGAGGCCACGCGGCCTCAACGCGTTCATTGACATGGAGCAGTTTCGCGCAGGGAGCGGACAATTTCACTTCGTCACAAAAAGGCACGTGTTTGTTCTGCCGCTCCCCATTACCTCACACAAAGAAATGAAAGTACCGTAAACTGGAGTGACTTGGTGACTGGTGGGGTGACTTACGGACACGCCCTAATATCTTATTTCAGAAGACGCCATAGTCACTGTAAATGAAATAGAGCGGTGATTCGTAAACGTGTCGCCTGAATGAGCCTCCGTGAATAGAAGTGATGTTCAGACTTCACGTAAATATCACGCCTTTTTTTATACGCCTACTTTTACCATACCCTGTGTTTCATGGTTTCATGAAAGCATTGCAGAACTTTGTGCACAGTACTTACTTGTTACGTCTTCTAGTTTTGAAGTTATTTTGATTTGGTAAGAACATATATTGTGGTAACTGTGAACGATAATTTATGTAATTAAAGCTGTTTGTTAAGTAATTGTTGATTAATTAGTGAAATGCTAAATTTGCGGGGTGACTTGAGGACAGGGTTTTATATTCATTACTAGGCCCACACAGTTAGCAGATGCCACGAACATACAAGAAAGAAAGAAAGAAAGAAAATATAAAAGAAAGAAATGAAAAAAGAAAAGAAAAAAGAAAGGAAAAAGGGAAGAAAAGAAAAAAGAAAAGCTCATAAGAGACAGTTCAGGAGGGAATCACCCAGTTCTTCCTCAACCAGTGCAGGAGGGATAGACCAAAACAGGCATCGTCAACTCTTCAGATTTACATTGTAGGCTTGAAATAATAATTACCAGTAATTATATTTGTAATAAAAACAAAACGTATTTATTTATATCATCTTTATTTGTCCCCAATTATTTCCAGTGGGGTGAGATGGAAATATACGTTTCGAAAGGCTAAATATCAAGATAATAGACTTGTGTAACCAAGTGACCACACCTGAAGGGGTGGCTTGGGTACGACTTTGCCTGTATTTTTCTCTGTAATAATAAGTAATAAAATTAATACCATTGTATTAAGAAATAACCAAAAACTTATTTTTTCTAGTGGTGAAATTTTTTGTAAAAAAATATTAGTTTACATAGCAGATAATACAAAAAATGTCCAAAATCTCTACCCAAGTCACCCCGGTTTACGGTACACTTGAATTCTATTTGCCTGAAAAGGTCAAGAAGCTACATATAATTATCCCTCTGCTTACTGAAATTTTCACAAGTCACTGTAGAGCATCAGAGTAAACTATTAACTTTGTACGGCGGCTCTATCATCTAATATTTCAAAAGACAGAACATTTTAAAAATTAACGAAAATTACAAAACGACTTAGGGAACAAATGTCAAAAAAATTCTACACAGTATGCAAATGTATTAAGCAATTAAGTTATTATAATATTGCTTAATACATTCAATACTGATATCCCATACTGAAAGAGTTCTTCAAAAAATGCGAAGTGTAAAAACATCAGGGTTTATATTAAACAACTCAAAATTCGGAAATACGGAATTAACCCAGAGAATAAAAGAATTCTTTCGAAAACACTTTAATGAAAATCGTTGAATCTATTCAATTTTGAAGCTGACTGCTGCATAAATAATATTAAATAACTTTAAAATACAAAAAACGCGCAGAACAAAGTGAATAACGAAGGTTGGAAAATTGTTTTGAAACATCTGTGGACTAATTGAGCGAAATGGGGAGTAGCTAATTCCAACGACAATATCCCTATAGGAAAATATTACCGCGGTAACTTCAGGTGTGTGTGTGTGTGTGTGTGTGTGTGTGTGTGTGTGTGTGTGTGTACGCGTATGAATGCGATATGAATACAGAGAATACGCGTATGTGTGTCGCACGTAGACGCAAAAAACTACTCGACCGATTCCACTGAAATTTTTACACTTTGTTATTATTAGTAGTTGGGGTGTGAAGATTGGTTGGAATTAAATCGGTCATGTGGGAGCGTTATTGATAATTTAATGGTTTATGACGACTCAAGCGCCCCTGAACCCTACGCAACCCGTCACACAGTCAAGGATTAAGAGTGTCTTCACTGCATACATGTATTCTGCCCCTGCGATTGTGAAATATCGCAAATATATGAATTATTACTTGAAACTTGAACAAGTAAATTAAATTTCTCTAAGACGTCAGAGTCAGAGTAAAAACAGAAAGAAGTCTCTTAGGCCCAGTGCGAGCTGTCCTGATCGGAAATTCGGCGCGAACTCTGCCGGGTTAAGAAAGCAGACCATTAAAATATAAAGAAAATTATTAGGTATTTAATTGAAATTATTTATTATAAAACTATTTTGATTTTACTGTAAACGAATATATTTATTATGAAATTGAAACTCAAACGTTATTGAACTGATCGTTATTTTGTATACAGTGAGTGTAAAAAGTATTATACACTAGTGCATTTTTCACCACCATTCTAACTATTACACAGTAATTACCTTATTATCAATTCATTTCAATTTATTACTCAATACATTTTCATTATAGTATTAATCAAGTGTACGGAAAAATTAGTACCAAAAACAAAAGAAAGCACATGTACAAAACAGATCGAGACCATTAAAATGATCTAGTTCGTCAAAATTCGGGACGCAAAAAGGATTCGTACACCAAGGGTGTAACTTTTTTGATTTCCGCGTGTCTGATTCGTGGGAAATCTGAAACGCCAGAGCGATTAGTCTCTAAAAGTCCTCATAGTGTTTGGATAGTAGTAGATGAACGGTCCGTGTATTTTATAAAAAGAAGAGATGTGTCATAAAGGAAAGGAAACAAATTTGGAAAAAAGGCAAATCATAATCAGACTGCATAATTAATGCAAATCGTTGAGGGAACTTTCTGAAATTTTAAACAGCCCTAGGAATACCACCCTGGGAGTTATTGGTAAATTTAGAGAAGGGTAAACACTGTAACGTATGATAAGAAGTGAGCGTCCATAGTAGCTTATGAAGCACATAGTCGTGTAATTCTACGGAAAGTAAATAAAAACCAGCGATTAGGTGAACCAATAATAGGGAGTGATATTGGAAATGAACTGCAGATGCAGAACTATGTGAGACTACAGTGAGTTTTTTGTTTGTTTTTTTCTTCACTGTGGCTATCACCAAGGAATATCTCGCAGAAAGTGTTTGTAAGTTAAGTCAACAGACGGGAAGTATAAGAATTCCCAAAAACTCATAGGAATACGTTTTGGACGCCTAATTCTGATTTTTTTTAGAGTTACAGAGAAAATAGGTGTCTAAAAAGGTTTTCCACGATTGATTTATTTGCACGATTGTCTTGCGAATCTAATATTTCGTTGACTTCATTTACAAAACACTAACTTTTAGCTACTTTTACATTTATCTGCAGTTCATTTTCAAGTTCACTCACTTTTGGTGTAATTAATCGTCGATTTTCTTTACTTCCAATTACACGACCATCTGCTTCACTAAGCTTCACAGTATCAAATACAAACCACCCCATGGATGACCACCAACCTAATTTTACAATGTAAATATGTATTGGTAAAATTCGAAAGACGAACAAGCAGACTTTTCCAAGAGAGGTAGACAGGTTTAGATATTTTTCTACGGCCATCTTACATACAAAAAATTAAATACATGACGTTGAAAATATAGAAAAAAAGAGTCGGAAACTTCAATTTTATTAATATCAAGGGCACTGACACCGCGAAAATTACACCAGCCTGACGTTGGGCTCCTGTGCGGAGTACGCAGTCCACACTGGGCACGTGGCGGCGGCGTCACTGCGTTGGAAATAGCCGTTCCTCCCTCTCTCACACAGCGAGCTCGATGCACGTGAGTCAACTTGGGCGCCTTCCTGGAAACGAAGCGACAGATTCGGAAGGTTTATGAGTAGACATCGGATGTTTAGGCACTAAAAAATCGTGTTTCAGGCGTCCAAAAGGGCGCTGAAAATGCCAAGAATAAGGAGAGAAAAAATAAAAACCAGTGTATTGTGAACGTGTCGTTACGTACACAATAAAATGAAAAAAATGTTTGTATTTTACCAATATTATTTGGTAATATACAACCCTTCTACATTTTATTTTTAATAGTTTACATTGCAACATATTACCTGTAACTTATCAAGGATCACAATTTAAAATTTGCGACGATTGGGAGACAAATGCAGTGTGAAAGCGGAGAAAGATCTCTCAACATCTACTAATGTGATTGGCATTGGCAACACTGAAACCTTCTGGCAATTTACATTTATTTCCATTTAAAATTTCGGAGCCCTCAGTGTATTGTCAATTGTCCATGTTCTCAGAATATGGCTGGTATTTATGAAATAGGGAAACGGAGAACAATCTGTCGGTATACTTTTAGGAATTCTCTTGTATTTTAAAATACAAAGAGGTGAATAGAAGGTTTCGTAATGAATGGTCACGTTGGAGCATAGCCAATTTTCTGATATCTTAGCATTTTATATAAAAACAATGCATAAAAGGAAAACAAGTACAGTAATTCTAAAAAAAGATATTTATGTAAAAAAGGCTTTTATGCTACAAAAAAGCAAAAATAAGCGTTATAAAACTTCGTCATATGTCATCATTTGTTTTCATTCGTGCGCGCATGTTTATCAACCTTTGAAAACTTCCCTAGAATAAAATAAGTATTTCCCTAAACACCCGATGTCTATTTATGAGACATGCGATTCATATGAACAGAGGCGCGTGGACAGGAAAAGGGGGGGTGCTCATGATTCTCCAAAAACATAACGGGCATATTTTAATTATTTATTTTATTTTGCTGATAATATTTGAGTTAATATACACACATTAATTTGTAAAATTTATCAATAAACGATTACAAAATATGTTCAATTTTATTTCTATTTCTTGTCGACATACCATACATGTCCAAAACAAGGTTGAATCTGCATAACTGCTTTCGCCCCTTTCCCAAAGGAAACCCTGGCTTTGCCCTGAATATGAAAATTTGAGAACTTGATATTTTAGTGCTATGAAGAGCGGCATATTACTTTTCTCGTGAGCAGGAAAGGAAAAATAGTAGGGACATCTATCACGAGAAATCCGATAAAATATTAGAGTATCGCCTGTCACTGAGCTTCCCGCTCGGGCGTAGGATTAAATGTGACTCGTTCGAGCAGGTCCATGTTGATGAGTTCGGCAAAGTCTGACAAACATAATATAACACGATCCGATTGCTGATACGTGAGACGACAGGTCACGAACGATAGCGCACATACGAAGCAACGTTTTTATCATCACAACTGCGGGGTGACTAGCTACGGAAATATCGAATAGCCTCTTTCTCCAGTGCGTTCGTGTAGTCTTCCTCGCTTACGAGAACAAAAGAATATGCGACATTTAACTGTTTTTTTCATTACTTTTTCCTTTCTTTTTTCGAACTGTGTGCGTTTTTATGAAATTTGCAGCGGGCCCGGGGCGGTCGGTCCGTGCTTAAGGTCTGAGTCCCTTCGCCGAAAAAGTAGATAATTCTTGCTCCCGTATGTAGTAAATGACTTTCTGTAATACGTTGAGTAACTAGAATACTCGTTTTGTGTGTTCTTCATGCCGCAAAATTGGTTTACACTAAAATGTTTCTGTCCGTCTGTGAACAACATAAACACCTAAACTGTTCATACGATTTTCACCAAAATTTATATTCCTTGATCGCTCTCGCTGATGTCACGGGCCCTTGAATTTGAAACAGCTCGCCGAATTTTGGATGGTATTTACACCAAACTCCACAGTGGCAGTTTCAAAAATAACTCAAAAATGGCTCCACAATTTTGGATTAAATTTCTTCCTCAATGAGAAATATACGGTTGGTTATAAAAATATGTGAGCCAGTTTTCAGCGTCACCTCTTAAATTTAAAAAAAATTGTGTACTTTAAATATTTTAGACTCACTCCACTAACTACATTTTTTAATATATTTTTTTATTAGACTGTCCCTCGAAATTAGATTTTTAATTTTGTAATTTCGAGTTTAACGGTGAAAAAGTTGAGAAGAGTTTTCAAGCCTCTCTTACGCCTTCAATATCGAAGCTAACGATTTCTCTCTCAGTGCAATCTATTTCTCATTATTAGTTATTTAAATATTCTTCGTACAGTTTTTTCGAAATATTAGTAGTTTTCGTTATTTTAGGGGAAATTTTCTGAAAAATCACTGCAAACAAAGCACAGTTCGATTGGCGGCAATATAAAGGATTTTTTTTATTTCTTTATCTCATTGTTAAAAAATAAATAAAAAACAATTTCTGCTCCTCGTTAATTGTGGATTGCTTTATTTCATACCTACTGTAATCAGTAACTGACTAAACTTTATTCAAAGACCGTCGTATATTGAGAAAATTTTGTTTTATTATACCATTTTCCGCTAGGGGCATCATTTACTCTCACACACCATTTCTCCCTTCTATAAATGACAAATACGGATAAGTTTTCATAAGAGTAGTAAATTCCCGTAATTAATAATATTGAAAAACTGTTTCCTAAATGGCTGTTCTAAAATCTAAGCCTATGACGGTATTTATCAGCAGATTCGAGAAATTGAAATTACGACGTTCGAACCATCATGCAAAAATCGTCAAAACTTACGCCGATGTCTGCATAACAATGATAACAAACTTTGATAAGTTGCCAAATAAATGCTACGAATTCATAGAGCAAATTTCGACCCGGTCTTGTAACTTTGAACGAGTGACTACATGTTCTATTATGTATTGCAGTTCAGAGAAGACGTTTGTGAAATAAATTAAAAATGTACTGCTTTGGCAATCGCAAATCTTCTCGTATTCATTTTTATTTTTCACTAATGACAGTTTCTGCTCAGAATTCAGTGTACATTCCCAATCTGGATTCATCTCAAACTATCCAATACATGCTCGAGAGTCTACATCATTTTCCATGGAGGTTTCCTCGTTAATTTGAAGAAGGAAAAAGAAAAAATATAATTTGATGGAAACAGCTTTTCATCTATCACAATTTAGGCATATAACTAAGTCTGCACAACCACACGATCTGAAAGTTCATTTTCAGTAATTCAGTACGTTCGATCGATGAAGTCTTTCTCGCACTTGGAAAAGCAGAAGCAGCCTTCAGAGCCCCTTTCAGTCCCGTTGTGTCTTTTATGACATTGACTAATCGTATCTCATTTTTTAAATGAATACTTTAGCGGACGTCGCAACTGGCTACAAGTTAAACCTGATTCGGCGTCGAGAGCGTTTGGAGAGAGGGTTCTAAAAGGAAAACCCTTTTTGATAGCCGCCTCCTCGCCACTCACAGAATCCTGTTTCGCTCTTTCTCCTCCCGCCTTCTCTATCTACGATCTTCGCTCCTCCACACAGGATCACGTATACGCGTCTTACACGAAAACCATCTTTATGGCGATTCCTCGTTTTGAAGGCGAAGGTCAACCAGCGCGTTTCGAACGGTGATAGCAGTTAGTTACCTAACTATGAAGAGTCCCGAATAGAAAACAACACGTGCATACCTGGCAGACAACCAAGTAAACAATGCATGACGCAAGAAATCATTGATGTTACAGTATAACTAGTCCATCCTTCGAGTTCTCTGGAAAATATGCGCGAAGGAAATACACTCAGTCCTCTTTATGAAATAAGGGAATTAATTACATCATCCTCAGTGAAGGTACCAAGAATAGCATTTAATGCATGCGTAAACATGTAGAAGGAATGAATAGAGTATATCAAAACACGTGAGTGTTTACATCATTTTTCTAAGAACACCACAAAAAATAAAATGTAGTTTTGTGGAAAATAAACAGAATGACAACCTAGAAATATCTAGATTAGCCTATATGCAGAGCACTTTTTATGGCCGAGGCAAGAAAATCAAAACTTTGCAAACGAACTTCGGCTACTTCTATTAGGGATAGGATGAGGGGAGACGCTGTGCCCGCCGCAAACTTAAACATCGCGCTACTGATGCGATCCAACCATCATTTAAACCAAGGTTAATTTCCTATATTTGACAACGCCAAGAATTCGGTGCAACCAATCAAATCATTTGTTACATACTACATAACGTCGCAAGTATCTATAATCTGTTGTTATTGGCTGTATAGGATAGGATGAGGGGCGACCTCTATCGCAACTATTGGAAATCTGAACTTGTCAAGGAAATACAAATTCTTTCAATTGTTGTGTGAGCGCGCAAACGAATAGTTTCAGTTATCATTGCATTAATTCCATTCAAATAAAAAGGACACGCAAGTGTTAGCCTTTTTATTTGAATAGAATTAATGCAATGATAATTGAAATTTAAAATTGTAACAAGTTAAGATCATCTATCAAGGATCCAATGATGTGCGTTTCGATCCGTCAATATTCAGGTAAGGTTGTGAATGTACGGACATTTTTCTATCATTGCTGATACAAAGTCGTTGTGATGTGATTTCAACTGTTTTTTTTACATTAAATAAAAATAAATATATTACGGAGTTGGAATAAATAATGTAAAATCTGTGAACTCCGTCTGAAATTCAGTTTGGATGGAATTGTAAAATCGTAGCTCTTACGACCACAAACCGAATATTTGTGCTAAAAAATTAGAGACATCCAATGTATTTCGGCTTTTGGCAGAAAAAAGAAATGTAAAAAACAACTGATGCCCGTGTACAAGACGCCGATCTTTTGTTAAGTGTACGATTGCAGATATGAAATACAATAAAAATAGGACGGAGCTGGAGAGGTTTATGAAGTAACTCGGATTAAAATGCTTGTAAAAACTTTTAAATCAGAAATTAAAAATCATGAGTATGCAATGAATGCACCGGGTACAAAATACAGTAACCTCACGATTATTCGCAGACCTCTCCTGTTCCCCTTTATTTCAAAAAATTACGACATTAAAGAAACATTTTAAAAATCTTATAAAAGGTAAACAATAAAAGAAACCTACGAAAGTAAAGACAAATATAAGCAATTGCCTGTTGTAGACAACTTGAGGAGAAACGAGCTAATAATTTATTTTTAAAAAAAAACTAAGAAAAGAAAGTTGTAAGAGCATAAAATTGTCTATCATGAATGTAACTGTGCGTGAATCCATTTTAGTGCAAATAAAACAAGCTAAAAGAATGTTTATGTTGATTTTCGTCCTCATTGGGATATCTGCAGTATTCACTTATTCCCAGTTGCCTCGCCACCCAATTCCGTGGGAAACCGGATATTTACTGTACAAGACGCACGCAACGGAAATATGGAAAAGAATTTTTCTTCAATTGATTTATAAATCCCACAGCCAGTGATTCAATGTTTCCTTCACCATCGTAACTCATTCCGGAATGAATGAATAAATATTAACTTGGCAATGGTTAATCCATGCAGCTCTTCATACAAAGAGCGGCGCTCATGGGACGCTTTCGTTTGCTTACGGAAAGTCTCGACCATGAAGCATTTTGGAAGCGAAATATTCATCTTATGGAATTTCTATCCTCTCCATTTTAAAGCTTAGTTAAATTGTCAACATGTTTACTAAAGTAGTTTGTAGCATTTTAACACCTAATGGCAATTTTTTCTCGTCTTAACGTTTCACAATTTGGGTTATTAATGCAAGGAGGTAGAAAATGGGTGTGAAATTTTATTCTCATATATTTAAACGCATTCAGACATTCTCATACTCAAAAAGAAAAAAATAGATGCATTCATCTTCAATTTCACCTATTCCTTAAAAAATTGTTGCAACAGCTAGCACAGAATTTTTTTTTTTTTTTTACCCAAAGTATTATTATAAAATGGAGTGAATTCCTTTTGTTGAAACTAGTAGTTTTTTAAATTAGGTAATCATTGTTTAATTTTTAACTTAAACAAAATAAACATTTCAGACTTTTTTTTCTTCTTTTCTTCCACTCACTAGGGTGCTTTATCTCAAGCTACACTAAATTTTACAAATGCAATATGTTTTCTCCAACTT
This sequence comes from Teleogryllus occipitalis, assembly GCA_011170035.1. Lineage (NCBI taxonomy): Eukaryota > Metazoa > Arthropoda > Insecta > Orthoptera > Gryllidae > Teleogryllus > Teleogryllus occipitalis. Next base: position 134,088 of record BLKR01000646.1, on the reverse strand, counting down.
TGCTTTTAACTCTTAGCTACACGTTCCGAAGACTAGCAAAAATGCATTTATAGATTTATTCCTTTTTGCTGAAAATTCTGTTACTATGACAATACTAAATAATTTAAGTGAACATGAGTAAAACGTTTTTTTACGATTTACAAACTGTGATGTTAAAAATATAATATTTTTTACATAACACAAAATATATCTATTTTAAAATTTAAATTTGAAGTCAATAAGACACTAATAAATTCAAATCAAATCAAAGTCCTTGTTACAAAACTAAAAATACTAAAAAAGGAACCTCTTTGCTTAGAGAAATGAATTAGAAGGTAATAAATATGAACGCAGATATAATAAAATGTTGCAGCAGATAAGAAAAAGAATCTACAAATTTACGAGATAATTGCCAAGAAGTTGCTAATTTAATTCCCTTATGATACAATTATTGAATGGACATGGAGTGATTCTTGATCCACCAGGTCATTCAACAGTATTGCCAATAAATCTAAAGTAACAAGCACCACCCAAAGGAAATAAATACGCTTCCAACACTGAAAATAATATCGGTAGGTGATAAACATATGCCTTTAAAATTTGAACCACTGATGTGAAACAGGCGAATAAAAGAAATAAAGTGAACCATCATATTTCAGGCACCAGCTGACTAAAGAAACCAGAGATGCAAAAGGACTATATTTCACAGATCCTCTTCAGATTTATTCAATTAGAAAAAAACTGAAACAGCTCTGACTAAAATGAAGACCCAGAAAAGTTCCAGAGCTCATAATATTAATATAGGATGGTTAAAATATTCTCCTGTGAATATTCAAAAGTGCCATTGTGATGGACTGATAATCACCCTTTCTAAACACATGTTGGCAGCACATTTATCCCTGACTTCTAGAAGAATCCTGCATTTAAGAAAGTACAAATGCTTTGACAAATTTAAGGGAATAAACCTTTGAAAAGAATCAGATTTCTAAAATGTTATTTTTCACATTTAGATAATTTTTTCATAAAACAAAAAAGAATTACTTATGTAATCAGAGAAATAAAACAATAACATCAATTCAAATAAGATTATACAACATGGCCATTTCAAGATTACTTTATAAAAGAGGAAATTGGATTCTGATTGAGGACTGATATAAACAGAATCCAAGTTGCAAAAACAAGTTGTGAAATCCTGCTGAAATCAAAGAACTCATTTTCAAAGTGAGTAATCCCCATTTCCATTCGTTCTGTAGTTTTATGTAGAAATCCAAAGATGCTTCTCCATCACGCTGTCATAAAATTATATTTCTCCTTAGTTAAATTGTATTGAACCATTGAATTGTATCTTGAACTATCAATCTGAATATGAATACTTTTCCTTCCTGAAAAATTGTGATTCATGAACACATGTCACTTTGGAAAAAAGCTTTTCCATTACAAACACTAATAAAACTTCCAAGTGAAGAAATCTGTAACTGCCAGTAACCTCAAGAGTCAATGGAATTATCAAAAACATACAGAAGAAATTAGCATGTTTTTGATGATTAATTAAAGTTGAAGACAGCTGAAAGTATCATATGACCACGGAAAGCTAGTAACATGTACTGAGACAAATCTTAAGTTATTCTATCTTAGTTTTTTGTGCTAATAAAAAAAAACTGCAGTAATGTCTACCAGACACATAACTTAACATTCTGCACAAAGCAAGTGAAAGCAAGCAAACAACCATATTCAATTTTATTTTATTTCAGTTTTTGAGTGAAAAACAATTTATTACATACAGTAGAACTGTCAAAATGGAATCTCAAGGGCCAGTATTTTTTTCCATATTAGACAAGATTCTGCATTATACAAGGAAATACAAGGGAATTTACAATTGCCAGGACCAAAGTTTATGTTCACAGCCAAAGGTTTCAACAAATGGAACCTGTAATGGATCTACATCCACCACTGGAAAAAAAGATTAAAATTTTAACATTGTAACTATTAACTAATAAACAATTTTTTAAATATAATTTGTAACCCTCAGGCCAACTCCAAATGAAAAAGGACATAAACAGGAAATATTTTTCTTTAACATCATAAAGAAAAGTGATAATACACGTAATTCTGCACTAATTGACTGACGCTTCAAGAACATATATACTTGTTCCTCATTGAGCACATTTTACTGCACTAACATTTTAAATACATATTTCTTTAGGGGTTGTCCATAAATCAAGTAATGTTAAAGAGATAGGCAGGGAGGTTTGAGGCAGTGTTACACTGAAATACGTAATACTGAATTTTTTTTCAAAATTGTTAAATAATTCACTTTTACTCAATCTTATGCATAAAACATTATAATATTAACAAATTAAATTTAAAAAATATACATTAAAAAGTTGTGATTATAAAGTGTTCCAAAAAATGGAAATATTTTTTCATAAATGGTGTATTGGTTGAATTTGTTAATTACAAAAATATTCAAAACTAACCTATAGTATATTTTAGAATTTGACTAAATTGGCAAAATAAATTTGAGCCCCGTGTCATCAACGATGGCGTTTGCACAGCTTGTTGTCAGAATTCCTTCATTCAGAAGCTGTATCCAATCTCATTGTTAGATACAGTTCACATCATCAACTAATTTTGACTTTAATTACTATAAATTTTAAAATATAACACAAAATTAATACAACTTGTTCTCACTGATTTATAATTTATTTTTACTTATTGTAAATGGATGGTCACAAGCATTACGTAACAATTATTACAAGATTGTCATAAGCATTACATAACAATTATTACTTATGGGGGAGTTCGAGGTGTGTTACAGACAGGAGAGGGATATTCAAAATACTCCAAATGTGAATTTATGTACAGACTGTTAGTTGAGGGTTCTAAAGAAACATTTAGATTGCACGAATCACAACTGATTTACAGTGCATAATATTTTAAGAGGTGAAAATGTAATTGCTGTCTACAAAAATTTTAACTACTGATATATCTGTTGCTTTGCCAATAGGGTTTTGTCAACTTGTACTTGCAAAATTCTGTACTAGTCAAATGTTTATATTTTTATTGCAAACGCTACTAGTGAAGTCTTGGTAATTTGAAAAGTAATTGGCATTGATCCCTCAACTGGTTAACCATGCTCTGTGAAGTCACAGAGGTTAAGCAGCCCAAGATGCGGTCTGCCTGGGAAACCCAGATACTAATGGCGCTGAGACCCTGGCCAATATGGGTAAAAGGTAGTGATTTGACAGAAAATGACTATATTAAAAAACAATTACTCCACAGACTATGACAGACTACAATAATGAAAGCGAATTACTCCATGTTCAATGCCTAATAAGATTAGGGAATAATTCTATACACATTAAACACAAACATAACTCCCTTACAAGATAAAACAATAATGTCAGAGCGAAACAATACAAAATGCATTTTTGTTAAAAACAAAAAAGCAAGAGCGCTATAAATCGCAAACCACAGTAAGGTGTGAAGGTATTGTAACAGGTTTCTTTTATGATAAATAATGAGTTTAAGCACAACAAACTTTTCGATTTATACATGATTTTCATTTTAAATGACGATGTCATTCAGAACTTTGAAGCTCTTATCTTACATTTATAACATTCTTCAATACAAAAGATGTTCAGTGATCAGTAGGGTTTGCTGAAAATTTTTTTTTTCTTTCCTCAAATAAGAATTTTGAAAATTAATAAGTAAAAAGTCTTGGAACATAAAACTTACATTCCAAATAATGTCAATATTGCACAACAAAATATGGTTCAGTGAATTCTCAAGAATATAAAAAGTAAATTTTACATAATATTTATAATTAACATTTTCAAACAGTGGAGCAAAGAAAATTGCTTCCTGAATAACAATCTAACTTTGTTAATAGTTACAAAGTAAATCTAGAAAGATTCAAACTTCTACAAACAAATCATTTATGTAGACCAAATACTTGAAATACACCTCAACGCTCACATACACGCTTCTTGAATCTTAATATGTGACCAAACTTTCTTGCCTCAATAATATAATTTATGTTGAATTAAGTATGAACCAAAGGGAAAGGTTGAATAATGCTAAACATTATTTGGATGTAGATTCATAGAGTTGAAATCCTTAGCAATATAATAAACAATTTAGAGAGTTCAAAATATTTTATTCAATGCAATCCAAACAAGAAATATTCCAAGAGAATAAAAATAACAGTGGAAATAGTTTGTGGACAATTATTTAAATAGGTGTATAGTCATAAATCATGATTTTATTTTTTGATTCATACTTTCACACTGACACTCCTTTCACCTCCTAAAACCATCATTGATGATTACTTATCTAATTAACAGCCTAAACTATATATAAACTTACATGGAGATGTTTCAACAAAATAAGAGTATATCAGCATAAATTATGGCATTAAAATTACAATTACTAATATATTTTTATGAAATTATGTGTTAAATAAAATAAGTGTGAAACCAAATAACTCATTCCTATCAGAAGATAAGTTTGGCCACAGACGTTTTTTGAGACACGAGTCGTTTCAAATATTTAGAAATAAAATCACAAAACCACAGTCATAAACTAAAGTTTTTATTCTTCATTAACAAAGTTCTCTGTGTGAAGTTTTGAGAATCACATTTTCCCCCCATCTTCAGGCTGCAAAGAATATAACAAGAAAAGAAGCCTGAAATTGCAGAATAAACAAGATCCTCGAAAAAACATGACCAGTGCAAAAAAAGAACTTAGTTAACGATAAATGAAACTTTAAAGTATGTGATTATGAGATTTTATTTTAAAATTTTTGAAACAACTCATGTTAATCAAAAGAACTCTGTGGCCAAACTATCTTCTGATACGAATAGTGACAGACCATTTCCTGTTTTTATATGTATAAAAAACTTCTTTCACTTTACCTCTCCTCTGAAAGAATTCACTTATTCAATTATATAAATTGCCCCAAATATCAATATTTGGGACTATGCATAAGGGATAAAGAATACTGATACTGGAGTCAACAGCATTAGCAGAGAATTATTCTCCATACACCCTATAGATGAAATGGGAACAGAAGTGACAGATTCTACTTGGTTGTCCAGGAGATGCTGCATCCTAGGGACCCATGCCAACATTTCGGCTGTTATGCTGCAACCTTCCTCAGGGCGAGGCATTTCCTGGACAGCCAAGAAGATACTGACTTCAACTGTGGAATCCTAAACTTTCAGAAGTGACAGGATCAATTAGGAACAGTGACCAGAATACTTTTAAGGGCTATTTCTACTCCCAAGGTATATAGGCTAACTTGAAACAAATGTTTCAGAACAGCAGATTTCTTAAAAACAAGAATGAAATGCATCAACATTTCTCTAACAGCAATTGAATAGAGAAATGCTTTGCTTCTGGAATTAAGTAGCATTACTGTTTTTGCCAGAGAATAAGACGTACTACTATTTTCAAGGACTTCTTTAATGTAAAATTTTATACTTGATTTTTATTTTTATGAAAATAATGGGAATAGTGACCTGTGAAAAGCAATGATTTTCTCTTCATATTCTGCCGGGGGTCTTTATGATATTTTTTCTAGTATGCATTGAAAGACCGTGCCTTTTCATAAATCTGCCACACCATGGCATTGACTCAATTAAATTTTCAGCATTCTTTCTTCTTGCAATACTTTTAGCTTCTGTAATAATCAATTTTGTAGAAATACAAATTCGTTTTTCAGTGCACAAAAATTTAATTTTTGTAATGCTGTAAACTGAACATTCAAAGAGATACAAAAATTCCCATCCATTGTACAAGACACATCCTGTTTTTGAAGAGTTACTGAAGAGAAAAAAAGTTTGTCTTATACACCGGCAAATATGATATATTTATTTTTAAGTGGATATTAATATCAATTACAGATTGCCAAAATATGAGAGAAAAATCATTAACCAGGGAAGGATCCACAAAACTTCAACACAAGTAGAAAATGGCCTATGAAATGTATTCTTTCCCCAGCACTGTTACTTATATCACTCCAACTTAAATGATACTGTAGTAAACACTGTCCAATTATTTTGACACTTCCCTTTCATTTAATGTATTTTATTTACTTTTAGGGACATAAAATCTGTCTCTGTGGGAGGAAAAAAAATCAATACATCTAGTCAAAAAGAAAAGGAAATTTTGATTACCATCAGAGATTACTTTATAAAAGCATACAAATATGAAAATAAAGAAGTCACAAAGAAATAAACAAGCCAACAAATTCACAAATTCAAAATACACTGAACATACAAAAGCAAAGCTCCTGACATTACAGAACAGAAATCACATGGCTAAAAAGGAACAAGATTAAAAGAAATGGTGTCGGGAGAGGGATAATAATAGTTATTACCGAGAGAAAGACATGCCCACAAACTGCAAATCAATATCCATTGGAAATGACATTGAAATTCACAAACCCAAATAAATTAAATATGAGAAAGTCAATAATAATCATAAAGAACGATAGATGCAAAAAGGAAACTGCATTTATATAATTTAGATACCTTATTTCATCAGCACTGCCATTTCATATCCTTAAATGTGAATGAGAAGACATTTAACTTTGTCATAGTCATAAAATATGCTCTACATGTAATTTATCTTCACTTTAGTGCACAAGTCATAATTTTCATCTCTTTAGCATTCAGCATCTTACACTAAGAATGACTATCAAAATCTCGTCAATATTTGGTGCAAAATTTAGTTTCAATGCATGATAAATATGTGGAAATCATTCTTGCATATTAGCAGAATGGTTAATGTAATGTTCCAAAATATTTCGATTAATTCTAGGGCGTTCACGTCGAATTATTTCTCAATCGATTGTCTTAAGCTCTGTGTAATCAACATAAAATGTCGGAATAAATAAAAGCATACATTAAAAACATCAGTCATCTGGAACAACAAGCATTGAAGAGGAATTCATTGGAAAAGGGAAGAAAAAATTTAAAACTCTTTTTGAAATGCACACATTTATCAACAAATTCAGTCAGTACATATTTAAGGACACTTGAAATGAAACTGATGAGACTTGAAAACTCCAACTCCACTAAAGATTACATTTGTTCAATTAAATTGCTTAAAACATGGAATATTAGTTTACGCTGGTAATTGCAAGAAATAAATTTTCCTCTAGGGGAAAACTGAAATAATTACTAAAAAATTTTGCAATTTCCATTTTAGATATAATGTTGGAATTAGTAGACAACTACAAAACAAAAAACAAAATACACTGTCATTATAAGATGTTTTCAGACAATGTAAATACCTGAAACAAAAAACAACCAATAAAACTGTTTCGTAATCACTTCACTGTTGCCATATCTAAAGGCACAACGATTAGATTAAAATAAGTTCTATTTACAGTATTTTCATGATTATTACAATTAGTTCAATTTCATTCAACAGTTAAATATACAACACAATTCATTCTCAAAAAACAATATATAATAAATATATTCCACCTGAGGTGTTTGTCTGCAAGAACTGAATCATGGAACATATTAGGTAATATCCATCAGTTTCAACATTGTATAACATTGCAAAAACAAGTACAATTATTTCAATTCATCATTAATGCAATTAATATTACAGTACGTTTGATTCATATCAATTGGTATTTTTTTTCTCCCCAAATTGCTTTTAAGCTAATACTTTCTCACAAAAATCTTTAATTTATGTTAAATGTTTTTTACTGAACATTTTAAAATGTACTGACTGTTTAATGCTAAATAAGCAAATAATTGAAATAAATAAAATGCAATTGTGTAACACTTTACCATTACACAATAGTACTTCTATGTACAATTTACAAATTAAAAAATAGTTCTTACAAAACAGGAAATTCCTAGAACCTTGGAACAAATTTTGTTCTGGTGAAAATATTTATATAATTCCAAAATACCAATATCACACCTTTAGCATGTCTTTCCTGTATCCTCTTTCAAAGTGACAGTACGATTAAAAACAATTTTTTGGGGTGTGCTATCAGTGTCAACAGAAAAGAATCCAATCCTTTCAAACTGAAATTTATCATAAATTTTAGCAGAAGTAATAGATTTGTCTGCTGAAGCTTCTATAATTTTCAAGGATTCTTTATTGCAGTCAGCAAGAAAACCTCCATGGGTTTCACTTTCTGGGTTTTGATGCATGAAAAGTTTTTCATACAACCGTACTTCAACATTTACAGGATCTGAAACCCAGTGAATAAAAGCTGCTGGTTTATGATTTGCAACTGGCTGGCATGTCACTTCTAATTCAATCACATTATGTGTAGCATCTTTCACACTCTTTGTAAAGAATATCACATAACCTGTATGACGAAGCCCAACAGGTTGAGTGGGAGTCAACCTTCTATAACCTCTTTCCATTACTTCTTTGAAATCACTTCGTTCAATGTAAACAATTTTATCAAAACCTACAGAATGAGAACCAAGATTGGGATCTTTTGGAAAGTTAGGGACTTCTACATTAGTTTTCTGAGGGTGAGGAAAATTAGATATGGTTACTTTCAATGGTTCTAGAACCACCATAACTCTTGGAGCAGTAGTGTCCAACACATTCCTTACAACTGCTTCTAACATTTCTGGATCAACAACTGACTGAGCTCCAGTTACTCCCATTTGGGCACAAAACATATTGACTGCTTCAGAAGGAAAACCTCTCCTCCTTAGTGCAGTTAGAGTATAAAGTCGAGGATCATCCCAATCTTTCACAATACCTTCAGTGATAAGTTTGGCAATTTTGCGTTTAGATACCACAGTATAATTAAGATTCAATCTTCCATATTCCCACTGCACTGGACAATAAATATCTAAAGCATTACACAACCAATAATATGAAGATCGCCGACTTTGAAACTCTTTTGTACAAAGAGAATGAGTAATATTTTCAATAGAATCACAAAGACAATGAGTGTAATCGTAGGTGGGATATATACACCATTTGTTTCCAGTCCTATGATGAGGCAGAAATTTTATTCTGTAAGCAACTGGATCCTGTTTTCCTTCTTCAAGAGTAATTTTCATTCTTAGTGTTGCATCACCTTCATCAATCTTGCCATTTTTCATATCATTAAATAACTGCAAACTTTCTTTGATTGGACGGTCTCTCCATGGAGATGGTGGAGGATTAAAACCTTTCATTTCTTCTGATTTCTGATGACATACATATGCAAGACCTTTTTTTATTAACACAATTGCCCATTCATACAACTGATCAAAATAATCAGAAGAATGTGTCACTTTGTAAGGCTTATAGCCCAACCATTCAACCATTTCCCGTATACCCACAAAGAACTTTTCTTCTTCTTTCTCGGGGTTTGTGTCATCGTACCTTAGATAACACACTCCATCATACGCAGCAGCATACCCAAAGTTTATATTAATTGCCTTAGCATGGCCAATATGCAATATGCCATTTGGTTCTGGAGGAAATCTTGTAATAACTCTGTTCCCAGTCGCTTTTAAATGCTCTTTTAATCGGAGCATTGTATTAGGTGTCATAACATAACCCTCTGTTTTGTAATTTTCACCAGGTTTGTGAAAATGTACCTTTGTTTTCATTAACTCACTTATTGTGATCATATTCTGAACACCATTTTGCTCAATGTTTTCTGAACCTGATTTATCACTTGCCTTCTTTGCCTGAATTGGTTTTTGTGAAGGGCCTTTTGTTTTCTTTTCTGGTTTGGGAGCAGGTAGAAGGTCACTTTCTGATTTAGGTCCTAATAAATCAAGAACCTGCAAGTCCACTTCACTCTTTAATGCTTTACCGTCAGCCCACTTCAGGGCATTACGAGCATCTTGCATAATTAACCCCATGTTGAATCGATACCTCTTCTCCAACAAGTCTTTTTTATGTTTTGCTATAACATTTTCTACTACCGTTTCTATATCTTCGGGAGTCACGATTATACCAATTCCACAGGAATCTTCGAATCCTTTAACTTCAAAATTTGTAGGATGCGCAAGCAGATACTCCAGACCGGCTTCTAACCGTAACGTTGAGTCAATCTTCGAATTGCAGACATATTTCACCAAAACTGGAATATGACTTTTAATTTGAGGTTTAATTTTAGTGGCTAAATGGTATAAAAGAGTATTACTATCTTTGGGAATTTCACCATGCTTTTTTGCTTCACATATGGTTAGATGCAAATTTTCTGTCACAGTTTGATTTTTTAACGTCTCTGTTGCTTTCTGCTTACTCAGGCCTATCGTCATAAACAACTCCACCAGTTCTTCCTGACTTCCAGTCATTTTTTTCACTATTTTCACTGATCACACCTCGACCACGCGTTCGGCACAGCTCCGCACAGCACGTCACGTCACACACGTCACCTGTCGCCGATCCACAGAGATTAATAATTGAATTCTCTTACACCGTGTACTTGTCGTTGTGGTCAAAGAATAGAGATGTCCAGAATGACGTCATAACGTTTGGCGGGAAAATGTTAGGTGGCAATCTCAAGTGTGCGCGTAAGCGTTTCCTTCAGCATTTGAAAGTATTTGGCTCTATAACGCGGTTGCTAAGTTTTGTGTTTCTTGTCACTGTTATTATCATCATCAACTGCAAGGATTAGATTTGTTCAGTTTGATCCAGCTCCTGAAAACTGCTCATTCCATCTTCTCAATGGTCTTCCCAAATTTCTTCTGCCTTTTGGCATGAAGTTCAAGGCAACCTTGACTATTCTTTCTTCGGGCATTCTTAATACATGATTTTTCCATTTTTCTCTATATTCTTTGATAATATCATTCACACTTAAAATTTTTAGATCGTTTCTAATTTCTTCACTTTTCTTGTGATCAAGAAGTGTATAGCCTGCTATGGTTCGAAGAAACTTAATTTCTGCTGGTTCTAATTTTCTTATTTGATCTTTAGTTATGTCCAACACTCACTTCCGTATAACAGCATGGGTAGGGTCATTATTTTATAGTTTCTTTTCTAACTTTATTTTTTAAAGTTCGAGCTATTGTACCTCAGAAGTGTGTATATCTGTTTAATTTTACTTGTAAATCATTATTTTTATAATGTTATTTTATAACCAAGGTAATTAAATGCATTTACCTGTTCTATTATATTTTTTCCAAGGGCTATTTTTGCTCTTATTGGATCACTACCCCTAAACGCCATGTCGTCGTTGTTGTTGTCAATGTTATTTACAATGATATTTGCATCCTCTCTGTTTGCTTAGGTTCTGGCTGCGCATCTCGTTCACAAATTTTATTTAAAGAAGCCAGTAGCATGTCGTGGATTTTTTCCTAAGTAAGCAAAATAGAATCTGCCATCTAACAAAAAAAATAATGTTCAGGTTCAATTTTTACACGAATAATATTTTACACAAAAAGTAATACACCCAAGAATAAATGTGTAAGATGTATTGTATATGAAATACGATTATTCGTATATTCAACTCAGCTCATTTGCAGAGTGCTTGTTTTATTCGGAATATATTCAATTCACCCACATTGCGTGAAATATGCGCAATATTAAGAAATTTTAAACCAGAATTTTTCGAAAATGGCTCCCATTTTTTTTGTTTGAACTTTTGGTATGATTAGTGCTAAACGTACTATAACAGATGATATCATTTTGCTCTTTTTTTTTTGCTCTACCCTTTATCACAATTGTAATTTTTTTATATCTCTCACGTGGTCAATATTTACATTGCCGGTGATTTGTATACATTATTACATTGATGAGTAAATGTGCATCCAACATGTGATCAATTCTAATTTTCCCAAATGTCTTCTGTAAAATTATATAGCGGAGGTGGTTTTGCGATAAATTATGTTTTTTGTAGCCTTGTGTATACTTCCTTTATCATTTTAACCTCCAGTATTCCTCATAGAGAAAGCAAGACTAACAATAGTTTCTGCACTTTTTGACATCCAGTGAGCCATTAATGAGTTGTGAAAAACGTTTAGCTTTCTTATACAGGGCTTCACTTGTGTACTTATTTTTAATTCAGGTTCCATCCACCTTCCGTTCAAAATTATTTGTTTCTTCGCTTCAAAACTACGAGAAATAAAGTTTTGCTGTAAGTCTTTCTACAATATAGTCGCATTTATTACGGTATTCATTACCACCCGTTGCACTTCCAAGTTGGTGATCCATTTCCATCACCAACGAGAATTGCTTACCTGCGTAAGTTTAAAGATACTTTGAGGTTCAATATGTCCTTGTGGGTTTCGTCGTTCTGCTTCCCTCGTCACCGTTCTCATGATTTTAAAATTTGGACTTTTGAAAAATGTGCGAAAGTGGATGTTAAACGTGTATATTGTCAGACTACAATACATTGTATAAAACGAGCGTGTTTTACCCTTCTAATTCCCCGTTTCATTTTCCCATAACTAGAAACTACAAAATAAGTATTAAATGAATAAAGAAAAAGACAAAAAAATAGTATGCGAAAAATTTGTCAAAGCACATACTGACTATCGTCTCCAATTAATAGTTTCCTGCGGTGCATTTTGTTGTTCTTTGGCCTTAGGCATTCAAATAGTTCATTCAGATAGGTGCGTCAAGTTGGAACAGCCAAGTCAGCACACCCACACGAAACATGTCTAATCATTTATTGCTAATTAATTGCCAATTAATTGCCATATTTTTTAATTAATTGCCACGTATTTTCGTGGAGAAAACGGGTGTGTGCTAGCTTGACGTCAAGCCAGCACACACATCAGTTAAATTCAAGCCAGAGCTCAATGGAAACCATATAATCATTTATTGCTAATTAATTGCCAATTAATTGCCACAATTTGGAATTATTTCGCACGTATTTTCAGTCTAAAATAATCAAAGTAAATGGCAGCAGGCATGACGCAACCCGCAACATAATTCTGAACGTCAAGCCAGCACACACATCAGGTAAATACGAGCCAGATCTCAACGGAAACCATCTAATCATTTATTGCTAATTAATTGTCAATTAATTGCCACAATTTGGAATGATTTCGCACGTATTTTCAGTCTAAAATAATAAAAGTAAATGGCAGCAGGCATGACGCAACCCGCAACAAATTAAAAAATTGGAATATAGAGAAAACAAACGAGCACAATCACATAAAATTAACGAGATAGTTTAAACACATATCTAACAATTATTTTACTCTATGCATGATTTAATTACCCCTCTCTTTTATGAGATAATACATTTTATAAGTTCGTAGTTTTGCAAACACGTACGACATTCAAATAGATAATGCAAGAGTACCAACGAGTGCGATATATCTATAATCTATTAAATAATTACATACACATTCAACACTAGTTTACTATACTGAAGATAAATTAATCAATGTTCTATTGAATGAAACGGGTTCAATGAAGATAAATTATTCAAATATCTATTAACTTTGATCTTAATTTTATGTGATTGTGCTCGTTGGTTCTCTGCATTTTCGAATTTGAATATCTGGCTTGGTTCGGTAACTGCCATGCAGTATCAATCATGTTTATATAATTCACGGCAATATTTATTAATTTATATTTGGTGTAATAATGTACTATTAAATGTGGATTCAATTATTACATAAATTTAAGATATTAGCGCTCGTTGGTGCTGTCGCAATTCCAGTTGGAAAGTCAACAATATTTTATAACAACGAAGTTTTAAAAATTAATATTTAATAAACGACAAGAGCAATTAAATCGTGTATAGAATAAAAAATTAGTTCTAAGCATCTTTAACTATGTTCTTAATTTTATGGGATTGTGCTCGTTGGTTCTCTGTATTTTCGAATTTCAATATCTGGCTTGGTTAGATAACTCCCATGCAGTTTCAAAATGTTTATATAATTCACGGCAACAATTATCAATTTCTCTTTACTGTAATATGCTAGTATTGAACGCGCATTCAAATTTTAAATATATTTTACATATTAGTGCTCGTTGGTACTCTCGCATTTCTTCTTCGAATGTCGATGAGGTTTCATAACAACAAAGTTTTAAAAATTTATTATTTAAAAAATTACAAGAGCAATTAAATCGTGTATAGAGTAAAAAATTAGTTCTATATATTTATTAAATATGTTCTTAATTTTATGTGATTGTGCTCGTTGGTTCTCTGCATTTTCGAATTTGAATATCTCGCTTGATTTGATAACTGCCATGTAGTTTCAATAATGTTAATATAATTCGCGGCAACATTTAACAAACCCAAGTACTATTGAAAATAAAGTACTAGAGTTTCTGGATGTACCTCTACAGTTATCACTGCCCATAAAGCATTTCAACTCACGAGAAGTCGAACAAACAATTAAAAAACACACGCATCCCACGAAAAGTCCAGGGTTCGACCTTATTACTGGTAAGATTTTACAGGAAATGCCAAGAAAAGGATATGCATTCGTAACAAGTATATTCAACGCAATACTTCGAAGAAGTCACTATCCTTGTCAATGGAAATATGCACAAATAATAGCGATCTTGAAACCAGGAAAGACTGCCACGGAAGTAACGTCGTACCGACCGATTAGTCTGCTACCTGTCCTATCAAAAGTTTTTGAGAAACTTCTCTTACAACGTCTCAAGCCAATAATTAAAGATGTGATTTCTGACTTTCAATACGGCTTTCGAGAAGGGCACTCAACAATAGAGCAGACTCATCGTATTGTAAACACAATTTCTCAAAGCTTGGAAAAAAAGATGTATTGTTCTGCAGCATTTCTAGACATTCAACAAGCATTTGACAAGGTATGGCATGAAGGAATTTTATTTAAAATAAAACGCCTTCTCCCACACTCCTACTATTACTTTTCAAATCGTACCTTTGCGAACGCCAATTTCAAGTGAAATACCAGGACGCTCTATCAGAATTCCAACCTATTTCTGCAGGGGTGCCACAAGGAAGTATTCTTGGACCATTATTATATCTTTTATCAACTTCAGACTTACCAATTACAGAAAAAACTACAATAGCCACCTTTGCAGACGACACTGCTATTCTCTCTGCAAATAAAGATCCTTCCTGTGCATCACAACATCTTCAAGAACATCTTAACAAAATCGAAGATTGGAGTCATCGTTGGCGAGTCACAGTTAACGAAACAAAATCAAAACACGTAACTTTTTCACTAAGAAAAGAAAACTGCCCAAAAGTAAAACTAAACAACACAGAACTCCACGAAGCTGATACAGTCAAATACCTTGGACTGCACTTGGATAAACGCCTGACCTGGAAAACCCATATCAAAACCAAGCGAAAGGAAGCAGAACTTAAAATCCTCAAACTGGCATGGCTAATAAACAGACATTCAAAGCTGTCCTTGTATAACAAGATTCAGATCTACAAGGCTGTAATCAAACCAACATGGACCTATGGTATTGAATTGTGGGGCTCCTCAAGTAGGTCGAACCTGGAAATTCTAAGACGATTCGAAGCTAAAACATTAAGAAAACTATGCACCGTGGTACGTGACAAACAATATGATATACAGAGACCTTGACATCATCCCGCTAGAAGAAATTATCACCACGAAGAGTCAAGCTTACTAGAAGAGGTTATACGAGCATCCAAATCATCTTTCAACGAACCTGCTAGACAACAGTGAACATGTATACAGATTAAAACGAGAGAATATTTTAGATCTGCCATACCGATTTCTTAATTGAAAATTTCATTGTCACCATAACTCACGTCATTAATGTATTTATTAGATACCATTTACTTATTGTTCCAACAAGAACAGATTGTAAATTATGCAGAAGTGAAGATAAAAAAAAAATAAAAATAAAAAAAATTTAACAATTGATCTTTAGTGTAATGTTCTAGCATTGAACGTGCATTCAATTATTGAATAGATTTTAGATATTAGTGCTCGTTGGTACTCTCGCATTTCCTGTTCGAATGTCTTTGAGGTTTCATAACAACGAAGTTTTTAAAAAATATTATTTAATAATTGACAAGTGCAATTAAATCGTGTATAGAGCAAACAATTAGTTCTGAATATCTATTAACTATGTTCTTAATTTTATGTGATTGTGCTCGTTGGTTCTCTGTATTTTCGAATTTGAATATCTGGCTTTGTTCGATAACCCCCATGCAGTTTCAAAATGTTTATATAATTCACGGCAACATTTATCAATTTATCTTTAGTGTAATATACTAGTATTGAACGTGCATTCAATTATTAAATAGATTTTAGATATTAGTGCTCGTTGGTACGCTCGCATTTCCTGTTCGAATGTCTTCGAGGTTTCATAACAAAGAAGTTTTAAAAAATATTTTTTAATAAATGACAAGAGCAATTAAATCGTGTATAAAGTAAATAATTAGGTCTAAATATCTATTAACTTTGTTCTTAATTTTATGTGATTGTGCTCGTTGGTTCTCTGTATTTTCGAATTTGAATATCTGGCTTTGTTCGATAACCCCCATGCAGTTTCAAAATGTTTATATAATTCACGGCAACATTTATCAATTTATCTTTAGTGTAATATACTAGTATTGAACGTGCATTCAATTATTAAATAGATTTTAGATATTAGTGGTCGTTGGTACTCTCGCATTTCCTGTTCGAAATTCGATGAGGTTTCATAACAACGACGTTTAAAAAATTATTATTTAATAAATGACAAGAGCAATTAAATAGTGTGTAGAGTAAAAGATTAGTTCTAAACATCTATTAAGTATGCTTTTAATTTTATGTGATTGTGCTTGCTGGTTCTCTGTATTTTCGATTTTGAAAAAGTGGCTTGGTTCGATAAATCTGATGCAGTTTCAGCAATGTTTATATAATACACGGCAACATTGATTAATTTATCTTCAGTATAGTAAACTAGTGTTGAATGTGTATGTAATTATTTAATAGATTATAGATATATCGCACTCGTTGGTACTCTTGCATTATCTATTTGAATGTCGTACGTGTTTGCAAAACTACGAACTTATAAAATGTATTATCTCATAAAAGAGAGGGGTAATTAAATCATGCATAGAGTAAAATAATTGTTAGATATGTGTTTAAACTATCTCGTTAATTTTATGTGATTGTGCTCGTTTGTTTTCTCTATATTCCAATTTTTTAATTTGTTGCGGGTTGCGTCATGCCTGCTGCCATTTACTTTTATTATTTTAGACTGAAAATACGTGCGAAATCATTCCAAATTGTGGCAATTAATTGACAATTAATTAGCAATAAATGATTAGATGGTTTCCGTTGAGATCTGGCTCGTATTTACCTGATGTGTGTGCTGGCTTGACGTTCAGAATTATGTTGCGGGTTGCGTCATGCCTGCTGCCATTTACTTTGATTATTTTAGACTGAAAATACGTGCGAATTAATTCCAAATTGTGGCAATTAATTGGCAATTAATTAGCAATAAATGATTAGATGGTTTCCGTTGAGCTCTGGCTCGAATTTAACTGATGTGTGTGCTGGCTTGACGTCAAGCTAGCACACACCCGTTTTCTCCACGAAAATACGTGGCAATTAATTAAAAAATATGGCAATTAATTGGCAATTAATTAGCAATAAATGATTAGACATGTTTCGTGTGGGTGTGCTGACTTGGCTGTTCCAGCTTGACGCACCTCATTCAGATAGCGAATAATGATTATAACATGTGTGGTGTGAGGGGGGGTTAAAAAGTAACCTAGATTCAAAATTAAAATAAAGCATGACATATACCGTAAAAAATTTTGACGGGCAGTTCTGTATCATTATCTTAAGGATAAATAGTTGCCACTTGCTGCGACAACGGTAAACCTCAAAATAGGCACTGAAACCTTCATTGGCATGCTTTGTAAATTGACGGAGAGAATTGTCATGCTTTGTAAATTGACGAGAGAATTGTATTGATGTTACTCCACATTCACGTGAGGGAACTTAAATTCAAACGCTGTTCCTGAGTGAACCAATACAATGGACTTGTAAAAATATAATTATTATATTGAAGTTCTATATTGACCAATAGCGTAAAAAATTAGTTTTGTTAGAACGAAATTACAAATACCAATCTACTCCAAAATACATTTTGCCTATTTGATTGGGAGTTATGTTTTGTGTGCAGAATTGAAGAAACGTCATATGAAACAATCACATTCTTTAAATTCAATATCATTTAAAGATCGTACATTTATTTCGAACTGACGATTTATTCACAGTTTAATCATAGGGTACTTTTTTTGCCTCCCGATACACAAAAACAACGGCATACATATGAATTCGATAGAATGTGCGTATTGCATTTTCGGTTGGTTAACTGTGAGCACGCAAGGAATAAACTAAAGTTAATTTAGCGAACATATTTTAGTCATTGCGACTGTTCAAAAGAGAAACTATCGCAGAAAATGAGTGAATTCGCAAGACAATACCAATTTTAATAGCGAAACAAATGAAAGAAAAGGTGCATAATTTTACATTCTTTGACACCAAACGAGATCGAATATTGCTATCTTGTGATAATATTCTATCTCGTTGTTGACACCAGAGCATTTATATAACGCCTTGAGGGTCCCTGTCGAACACTACTCTTGAGAATTTCCAGCTACCGTTAGATGGCGCGAATGCAGTTTTGAAGTTGATTACTGCTTTTTGGCATCTTCTCTGTTTTCTTTTCTTGACCCAGTTTTCTAGACTAAACAAGATAATGTCAATTTTTGAAGTATTTTTAATGCCATTTTTGGGGGTGGGGGTTAAGTGTATCCAACTAATTGTATTGATTTCTTTTGTATAAATGTAATGCCTTTGTGCATTTTTTTTGTTTTTGTTGGTATCTCTAATTAACCCACCGGTACTATCACAACAGAATGTAGGAAAGAGGTGGTAAATAATTGCAGAATCAACAGGAGATTAGTAAGTCGGGAAAGGAAGACAGGTATAGTACTAGTCGCGCGACTTTTCTTGACGTCTGAACTCCCTAGTGCTCAACACAGCACGACTCGGTATGATCTGGACAGAATATTGGTCTCACACGGAACGGCACGGCAAGATTGTCAGGGCTGCCTACCTCTGCTTTCGAATGAATTCTGTTCTCGCGTTTTCGCTGTTATTGTTGTGCCCTGTGATTTATTCGATTCGGATTTTGGTGATTACGATTACGATTCGATTGTTAGAAAGTGGAGACATTGTTGATTGGAGATCTCGCTTCCTTGTGAAAATGAAGCTCTTCATGGAAGACGGGCGGGAAAAAAGTACGTAATAGATGAAATGGCTGCAGGTGCTGGTCACACAGTCATTCGTCTTCCTCCCTACAATTGCGACTTAAATGTAATTGAGCTGGCATGGGCAAAAACTAAAAGGTATTTTACGGAACACAATATATCTGGGGACATGTCAGCTACGCATCTACGTGAATTAACAGTCAGAGGCTTTGAAGCTGTAACTGTTTCGGACTGGGAAAGTTACTGCAACCATGTAAAACATCTAGAAAAAGAATACTGGCAAAAAGACGGGATAATGGAAATTGTAGTGAATGACATTGTAATTAATACTACAGAGAATTCAAGCGATGATTCACATTATTCAGAAGATGAAAATTCAGTACGTACACTAATATCTTATCTCCTTAATAAGCAATATTATCATTAATTAATTTCATTTGTGGTTGCTATTAATTACGTTATTATTTGTTCTATTTTATCGTCTATAATGTCCTGTTGTATTAAGAGTGAAAGAGGCGCGAATAGTATTAATAATGTTACAGTTGGCAACTCCCGTCTGATGTGACGTAGGGAGAAGTCTCCTCTTCCCGCACCCCGCGCTGGGAGACGTCAAGAAAAGTCGCGCGACTAGTACTAATTGCGCACGTTTTCTTGATCCTCCAACTCCCTAGTTCTAGCTCAGCCCGGCACAGCACGGTCCGGTAAAAAATATGAGCTCCACTCGGAACGTCACGGCTTAGTTTGCAGTGCTGCCCACCTTCGTCCTTTACAATGCGGGCTTCTCAGTTTTCACTCTCTCTTTCTAACGACCTTTGCGTGCGGTGCTCCTTGTTACTAAATAGTTTCTATAACTATTATTTTTTTCAGAATCCTAAAAAGCCTTGTTTTGTTTCACATTGTTATGTAGTCCAAGACGCACTATTACCCTGAGTTTTCTGTCGTTGAAGTTGACAGCAGTGCACTGCTGTGACGTAGACAGAACCCGTCTTTCCCCGCACCTAGCCAGTGAATTATTAACAAAAAGTGCGCGATTAGTAGGGATTAGTTGTTGGATTACAATTAAATCACTCTGATTATCCTTTAACTCATTAAAATAACTGTTTATTTAGCCAGAATTTAAATAACGAGCCGACCTTATAACGAAGTGGCTAAGAGCGTGTACCGACTCAGCTCTTCGGTCCGAAAGGTCGCGAGTTCGAGACCCGCGTTGGGCATGGTTGTTTATCCCCTGCCTCTTGTGTATGTGCTGTCGCGGAGGTCTCGCTACAGCTGGTTCTGCTGATCCCAGATCAGTGGAGACATTAAGTGTGTTAGTGTCTACGGTCGAATATGCGTTTTATCGGGACGTAAAGGGTCACCGGCTGTACGCTGGAAAAATACTCAGGTAAAAAAATTTAAATAACGAGCAATTAAAAATAGTTTATCAATTAGAAACAATAAAAACAAACTCTGAGAATTACTAAAGGGATATTTTGATTGATAAGATACGCAATCCTAAAGCAATATATTGTTCTAACCTTTCATTAACTGTATAGTCTACTTTTAGGTCTTGTTCACCAAACGCTATACGCTATCCCTGACACTGAAAGCGCAGAAGCAAATTTAAAAAAAACCTTCCAACTGTCAGTTTTAACCGATAGACTGAATGGCCGTATGAATGAATAATTATTGATTATTAATGGATAAATATAAATGATAAAATAATGAATAAATGTGATCATGAATTTTTAAGGATGTACCCTTTAAAAAAATTGTTAAAGAATCTTGAATATTGACTTGTTTGAATATTAGACTTGTATTGTTTTTTACAGCTCCAGATGTGAAAATATGCAGTGCCAAAGACCCAAATCTCAACGCGTGTTTCACTGAGTCAGGAAATCGAATGCTGAAACACCTTGTTAAGGGTAAGGCTGGGTTTTACAATTAATTAGGGTAAAACTTAAACGTTTGTCGTCAAGAAAATACTAGCGGTGCTACAGGACGGCACAGTCTTTCTCTACTAGTTTCCTAATATCTTTGGCCAGGGCTAGCTTTTCGGTTTTGCCCCACTCACTGCCCAGCTGCCATCTAATGCCGCCCAAATTACAATTCTTCACATTATCTCAAATTTTCTGCGCGGTATGCCATAATTGCATTCCAATCTGATATTACCTGAAGGTTAGCAATTTTTATTTCATATATTTCAAATATGTTTTAAATGATTTCTAAAAGATTAATTTGTAAACCTACAACAAAAGCTTGAATGTCAGAATCGAGTATAGAAATGAAATAAAATACAAATTCTAACTTGCATAGCATCCAACTGCCTGGAAAAACTTTTCATATTACGTTCACGAAGCGCAGTATATTCGAAGCGGGCCACTATGTGTGACGCCTAAACTCAAATTTCCTAAAAATTTAACATGACATTATTTAAGGATCTGTGTTTAAGCACAAAAATGTTCAACTCTTGCAATTTCCGAAAAATCAGAGTTCAATGAACATGAGACCTGCACCAAACGTCATTCACGCTATGCAATAGCAAAGTTTTTATCAAAAACGTTGGAGCTATTTTTTTAAATATCCCAGGGATTTCATGTAAAGTACCCCAAAATTAAAATTTCTGTTTCAAATAGAAGACGCCGCGACATCAGCCAGATCGTTTGGTGAATATCAATTTTGGAGAAGATCGGCTGAACGGTTTAGCCGCTAGCGTTGTCCAGACAGACGGACAGACGTTTTGCCGTCAATTAATTTTTCGGTATCAAGGACTCACAACACATAGATTCTGCTCCCACGGGTTAGGTGATTTTTTCTAAACATAGCAACTGGATTTATCCACTTGCTCTTTACCAGGGTCCTGTAATAGGAATTTTTCGGCCAAACATTCGCCGTTTTCTCGCGCAACATTACATAACTTTCTACCCACTGCATAAGCGGTAGCAAGGATGTAAAAGTCAGTGATTGTAATTGTATGTAATATATTTGGTCTTTTAAATTAAGATGGATAACAGGAATTTTTGCTATAATTCTTACAAAATACATGTCCATAGTTTGGTAAATCTGACACATTTCAATTACATTTTCAGAAACATTGAAATCTGTGATAAGTGTGAATAGAGATTATATTGTCCCAGAATTTGAAAATTTACCCCAATTCAATAGTCTTATATAATAAATACGAATTGATAAGAAACAATATTTTCAATTTTCCATATAGTGAATGTGTTGAATTTTATTTTTAACCTTTCTAGTGGTTTTCTTTAGTTCAATGTGATTGCAAGGGTTTGGCAAGTGATTATTAGTAGTGATTACACTGTATTTCAACTGTTAAACAATATTTTTAAACAAATAAACCATTTTGTTCTTACTTCAGGTATAAAGAAGCTGAATGCTGTACCTATGGATCCGCTCTATATTCCATTAATGGCTCTCCAAAAAAACAACAGCCTTGTTCCTACACTAGCTTTTAATGTCTCCGACTCAACTGTTGAAGGCTGGAAGGATGCTGTTTTGTTAAGTTCAAAGTAAGTAAAGCACTTATTCTTTGGCAATGCTTGAGGTCAGTGGGTTATACTATTAAATTGATCACAATTAGAGCAAAATTGAGGGGGAAATCAGATTTTCATGATGGTGATTGCCTTAGCAGATGGAGCATGCTCCATTTTCATATTTCTTCGTAGTGTCAAAAACAAAAGTGTTCATTTAATTACAATGAATATTGATGTATTAATTATTTCAATCATTTTATATTATGTATTGTGTAGTAATTCAAAAAGTCTGGGCAGAGCAATTGGTATGTAAATGTATCAGGGATTTTTCCTGAGTCAACAACGTATACTTTCTCGCTACGGAAGAGGAATAAATGTGGATAAATCCACTTACTAAATTTAAAATAAAAAATGGGGCGGATACTTTACATAAGCCCCTGCGACATTTTCAAAATTTAAAAAAAATGTTTTCCTCATTTTTTATTAAAATTTGTTGTTTGGTACTGTGATGGACGTTTAAGAGAATGGTGTAGGTCTCATGTTCCTTAAAACCCTGATTTTTCCAAAACTGCAAAAAGTTTAAAATTTTGTCGGAGTCTTCCTGCAACTAGATTATTAAAAATAGACATTTTTTACTTTAATGAAATCTGTTCCTTAATGATAGATTTTGAAATAAAGTTATGTAGAATTTTTCGAAAATCTGAGTACCTCTCGTGTAATTTTGCGTGAAAAAACGGGAGAAAAACGATGTACTGTTTTAGCATCTAGTTTTCGTATTAGATCAGGGCTTTTTTTTGTTTTTCCTTCATTTTTATTGCATTTGTAAAGCATCCCTGCCCTCTGCCGCGTGGGAAATCGACGGAGATCTTTCTCTCGACTTCAATTTAAATATTTATTCACGTTTCAAAGTTTTTCCTTGAGTATCTTTTGTATCACGTACATTTAGGCGTAACTCTTTCACTATTTCTCCTACTACAAAACATTCACACGTGTAGGAGCCCGAATGTCACATGCTTCACCTTGGTCAGAACTAATTCCGTTTACAAAGTATTAATTTTATTAATTCTTCTTCTTCTTCTTCTTCTTCTTCTTATTATTATTATTATTATTATTATTATTATTATTATTATCATCATACATTGTTTTTTCTCAGTATTTGCCAGGTTTTTATTTATCTTTGTGTCAGGACTTTTAGTCAAGACACAAGTCAATTCATTTTTCTTCGCAATTTAGGAATTTTCACACACCTGGTATATGTTTAAGATGATTGATTTTTGCATAATTTTCAACGCATATTTTTGTATTTGAACTTATTATTATTATTATTATTATTATTATTATTATTATTATTATTATTATTATTATTATTATTTATTAAGTTTCTCAACAATGATGAATTTTACATAATACATCGGAATTCGTATTCAAGACGTATTACAACCATTGAAATTTTTTTTTCTTCATAACCACGTAAATAAAAGGAAATTTACTTATAAGAACACAAGTCAAGTTCAATTTACATATAAGAACGCAAATCAAATTAAATTTACATATAAGAACACAAGTCAAGTTAAATTTAAATATAGAAATAACATCCTCATCAACCATCGTGTCACTATCTAAATTCCCACATCCACATCCACACGGCACCCACCGATCCTCCACGCTTGGTAAAACAATAATTAAGTTGAGTTCAGTTGGGGTCGCCTCCCAAGAACTTTCTCGCAATTGGCGAATGTCCAGTATCACAGACTTCTGAATTTTTGATAAAAATATTTCTAATTGAAGAATTTCTAAGTGTTTCTTCGCGCTTTTAGAAATTAGTTCTGCGGCCGAAATGATGATGGGTCTAACATAACCGTTCTTGACTTTCCACGTTTTCTTTACTTCATCTGCCAGATCCTTGTATTTACTAATCTTGTTGCTATAGCTGTTGTCAATATTGTGGGAGAGTGGAATAGCAATGTCAATCAGATGAACTTCTTTTTTCTTTTTGTCTAGCAAAATGATGTCAGGTCTATTGGCTGTTCCATGACATTTTCGGTATTTTATCTGAGATTGCTTCCTTGATTATATATTTCCGATAATTTCTAGTAGCTATTACTCTATCTTGAATCGCCATCATAAATCCAGTTGTTTCGCCAAAGAGGTTTCCATTCTTGATCCAGAGGCTTGTTGCTCCTTATATTATCTCTCTCTCATTGATTCAGATATGTGCCATGCAATTCTTTTTGCTTCCAGTTCTTTCTCTGATCTTTTATTGATGTACTTTTTGAAGTGAAAGTGGCAGCATCTGATGAGGATGCTTTTGATTCTTTAAAGAAATTTTCTTTCAGTTTTCGTTTAATACCAGTGTGACCTATTCTTCGTAGCTGGGTAATTCCTAGGTATATGTAACTATCAGGATCTTCCAGATATTCAATCGTTCCATTGACATGACACAATAACCATCAGATGCAACAACTTTGCCTCGTTTCATATGTACCAATTTACATTTGTACAGACCAAATTACATGCAGATTTCATTGCTAAATTTAGAGACAATATCCAGAAGTCTAGAACGCTGATCATTTGATTTCGCATACAACTTCAGATCGTCCATATATAGCAGATAATTGTGTAGCTCTCTTTGGTCGGTGGGGTTATCTTGTATCCATATTGACTATTCAGGAGTGTTTTGCTAAGGGGATTTAGTGCCATGTAGAACCAAAGTGCTCTCAGTGAATCGCCTTGGAAAATACCTCTATTGATTTTGATGGGACGTGACTTTATACTGGTGCGACCAGTCGAAACATGCAGGGTTGTAATCCAGTTGCGCATCATGTGACAACGAAAGAGAATTATTTCCGAGTCTGTTTTATATATCTCCAAGATTTCAACAAGATAAGAATGTGGTACAGAATCGAAAGCTTTTTTTATAATCTATTTAGCTCATACTGATATTTTTCTTCTTTCTTATAGTCTGTGATTCCACAACAGAGTTGATTACAATCTGGTCTTTGCATTCTCTTGATGATCGATAACAGACTTTTTGTTCCTCAGTTATAACGTCGTTTCTCTGCAGATATGCGTATATTTTAATCTATAAAGATCATACTTATAATTGTTATTATTATTTCTCTAATTCACAACTAAAGATGATACGAGTTGGATTATTATAATGTCCACTTCGAGTTGCAACCATCTTCATAAGGAGCAGATCTAGGCACTGTCGTCGGTGCCTCTTCAAAACTTTGCGCAAAATATAGGCTGTTGCAAATAAAGATATGTCTTGCGATTCCTAGTCTTTTGAAAGGCCTGGGTCAAGTTCTTACACAACTTTTGCAGAACAAATCCCAGAGATCCGATATGTATCGGGACGATCTGTACTTTTACGCCCACATTTGGCTGATCTCGATTTTTAAACCCTTGTATTTAAGACGTCTCTGCCTTCTTGGTTACGACGTTTTGACACAT
The DNA here is from genome assembly GCA_011170035.1 of Teleogryllus occipitalis. Lineage (NCBI taxonomy): Eukaryota > Metazoa > Arthropoda > Insecta > Orthoptera > Gryllidae > Teleogryllus > Teleogryllus occipitalis. The sequence goes on along the minus strand of BLKR01000646.1, from coordinate 108,042 downwards.
TGCACAGCAACATCTACACGTATACATGGTTTTTTCTCCAACAATAACCGGTTTGGAGCCGGCCACTATCGTGCGATCATTTTTTATTTGTTGGTCGTACAGTATTGTTCCTAGTAACGACATCCGGAGGTATCTAATGGATTGGGTGAACCGGTAGTAAGGTTGCTCTTTAGACCGCTGCAATTAATCGTTGAAATCGTTCCCCAATTCTGGCGGTATCTGCGCTATGATTATTGGAATGTAGATATCCAGACAGCTCTTTCAAAATCTCGAGAAAATGGATATCCATAAATCATTTAATCAACAAGTCAAGATTCGTCTTCGTTCAAGGATCTGCTTTCATCCCAGATTCCACACCAAAATGTTTCGACGTCATCTTTAGAAGGAGGGACAGCATTGCTATTTGGCTTCTGAGTGAGATTGCGATAGAATATCTCCGTAACTGTAACACCCGATTCAGTGTCAGTATTCAGTACTTCATATACTTCAGTATTCAGTACTGTGCACGGAAATCTACATTACATTTGTACTGTCTTCTTCATTGATCCCATGTTTGGATTATTATTATTATTATTATTATTATTATTATTATTATTATTATTATTATTATTATTATTGTTTTTATCATTATTATTGTAAGAATTATTGAGTTTTAATTTAAAACAGAAAAATATTTTTCAGGATATATCCGCAAAATCGAGAATTCAATATGGTCATAAGGCTTCCTGAATACAGATTGCGAGGACGATACGAGGTAACGGGTAGCATTATTGGTATTCCATTAGAAGGATCTGGAAACTTGGGCCTCATTTATAGTGAGTATAACAGCCTTGCAAATTATTTTCAAAGTTCATACGTGCGGTTGAAAGAAGTAAAATAACCGCTGCAAATATCCACAAACAGTTATGGTCAATAAACCAAATTCACTTTATACACAACTGAAATAGGCTCTTAAATTTATTTTAGAACATTCATTGTATCACTGGTGCATACAGAAATGCCCTATTTCTATGAAACTTTATTGTACTTTTGGAACTTAATTTTATGATACCATTTGGTTGAATTTTAAAATTGTTCATGAAGTGAGGCTGTGAGATCAGTCAACGTTAGTATTGAGTATTTCATATAAAAATCGTCTGTTTACAGCAAATCTCACCCACAACATAATGATGCGAAGTATTCTTGAAGACCGAAGATCAAAGAAGTACCTTGTCATTGAAGATTTCCATAATGAGATGTACGCCGACAAATTGGAAGTTGCTTTTGAAAATCTCTTCAACAATACGGAACTGAGTGAGCACAGTTCTACAATTTGTAGCAAAATGCAAAATGCTTTAATTATCAATAATTTAGACATGTTTCTTTCAAAAATCGTCGGGATGATTAATTATTTCACGAAATTTTCAGTAACTGATGTAAGAAAATTTATTTCACCTTTGCATGTATTTATAAAGATGTGTGATACTCATAATCAAGGTTACGAGACAATTCTGTCTATAGTAGGGACTCCGTCATGTTAGATCATATCACAACATAAACCACACTAAATGAAGTGTCATGCTGCTAAAATTATGAGTATCTTTTAAAATATCTTCATTTGCAGAATTTTTCTTCATCCTTTCCTCTCCCTCTTTCTCTCCTCCTCTCTCCCTCTCTCTCTCTCTCTCTCTCACCCTCCCTCCTTCACCCCTCCTCTCTCTCCCCCTCTCGCTCTCTCGCGCTCTCTATCTCCCTCTCTCTCCCATCCTATCACCTCCTCTCTCCCTCCGTCTCTCTGCCTTTCTCTCTCTCCCTCCCTCTCTCCCTCCCTCTTTATATCCCTCCCTCCCTTCCTCTTTCTGTCCGTCCCTTCCTCTTTCTTCCTCTCTCCTCTCTAATATTATCTAATAATATATAATAATATTCTAATATTATCTAATAATATATAATAATATTCTAATGTTATCTAATAATATATAATAATATTCTAATATTGTCTAATTATATTTGAAGTTACATAATTCTTTCTTTTCGTTTCGAGTAAATTACATTGCGTTCTTTAATTACCAAAAATAGCAAGTAGTGCTAAAGATATATATACATTAGACACTAACAATCTGGACGTAATACAAGGTGAAGGTTAAATTATGCTTCTCATTGGTAACAAATAATATCCCTCCTCGACATTACGTGATCACGTTATGCCTTCCATTCTACACCTTCTGTGTGTTTTGCAGCTGCCGCAACGAACAAGCTCATGAACGAAAATAATCGTCTCGTCTTAGACGAGTGTACGGAACTGCACAACCAGATTTTCGGAGACCTTCACTGGGGGCTCATGCAGAGGATCTTGGACCGAGTGCCCTACAAGGCCATGTTCACTCACCTGGATTAAGCGTCTTCAGGTGAGAACCAATATACTTTCCACGATTTACTTTTCATAAATGACATCTTCAAACAAATGACAGTGCATCATGAAGATAGAATAGTGTAACAATCTAAGATCCCCACGAACAATTTAGATGCAAAGAACAAACATAACAAGGAATGGCATGAGTAGGAGATGGAAAAACAGAAGAAAGCGGTGTCGCGCACTAATAATTTTTTTATAAATTAAAGAAGACGCGACAAAATCCCGATTTGGACAGTACGAATCAATAGCATTCATTTAGAGGAACATTTCAAAAGTTATTCGAAGCGAATCGCATCAGGGGTTTAAAAGATATGAGTGATTTTGAAAGTACACTTTAGACAATATAACGAGAGATTTTTACAGCCATTGTTATCATAAGAAAGGTAATGTAAAGAAGCGGTTTTTTCTAAAAATTAAGAGAACGCGTAAAGCGATTGAAATGAAACTTTCGGGATTAACAAAGAAAATCACGCGGAAAATTATGACATTACTCGCAACTCTGAAAAATATCGAGGAGCTGCAGTAGAGATGCCAATTGAAATTGTATATTTGGAATTTTACGAGAGAACAATGATGCGTCGCGCTGACGTCACAACTACGTCAAGGCGCTGAGCGACGGAAATTAAGCAATTTTGGCGTTAATAAACATTAGGAAATCGTAAAAGAAATAGTAATAAGATGTAAATTGATAATTAAAAGTAGTAATAAAGAGAAATAGCCTGGAAAGGACAGAATTAAGTAAAATGGTATGATATTTTTGGTAAAGACACGTAAGCGATCGGTAAATGTTCCAGAAAAAAAGTTGAAGACACAACGCAACAATGTCAAAAAAGATGATGCGTAGCAAGCTCGAAGTCAGACGTGGGGAGGACGCTCCGAAAAAAGATAAAAATTTTAGTATGCAATTGTGCGAGAAACACGGTGAACATAAATGGATATAGTGAGTTTAGGCAATGATGTTCGTAATAACAATGCGTAACGCGGAAATATTTTATGTGTCGCAGTATATTCAACAATAGGACATTTTGGAGGAAATGTAGCACGCGATAGACAGATAATCGCGTTATTAGTTGCGTAATGGAAATAGGATGATAGGGGAATGAAAGGACATGCTAAGAAGATATTAGCGAGCTCAAGAAAATTTTGGTAATGTGTGGGGATGGAGAAATGCTGCGGGAGGATGGATTTGGAGGATGCTGCGTAATATACATCGAGGACGGCGCGCAACAATGGTTTGCTGCGGATTACAGCGTTTTCTGCAAAAGGGAAGTTATGAAACTTTGTTGTTGTTTTTTTTGTTATGAAATTCACATTTTGAAGGAGAAGAAAGATTAAAATTAGCTTCTGTACAAGATCAAGTTCTGTCTTAACGTAAAATAGATTCAATAGATATACAGGCAGAATGCGCATTCGGGTGTGAATGAGTTTATTTATAATTGTCAGTATGAATGGAAATATTTTGGATTTTGTGTCATGTAATTTAAGGGTATTATATCGTTGATGTGTTTATGTGTTTATTTTGTTTGTCGTTAAGTGTTTTATGTGAGTCATGGGAGAGCAACGACCCCAGTTTGTATTTATATATATTTCAACTGAAATAACGACTAGCACAGGAATTACAGAAAATAAATGGCGAACATCACTTGGTTCGACATTAAATTAAACGAACGTAGTTTAATTGTTACATGTAGCTAGTTAATGACCTACGCCCACGTGCCCGAATAGTTGTTAGATCCTGTACAGGTCAGCCACAACCTCACGCCCAGATTTTATGTGTAAGTAAGAAAATATCGGAAGTTCTGGGGGGCAGCTAGTCGACGGGCAACCTTGGAGGTGGAAGCTGAGTATAACCAGGGCAATTGATAAGAGCGGGTTTTGGTTATTATTTTGGCGTTATAACGCCGGGCGATTATAAAGATTATAGTTGATCTAGAGCAGGTAATGGTTCATTACATATTTTGGTGCGCCTAACGAGGAGCGATTATAGTTGTTTTATAGATATGAGGAGGACGGTTCATTACAATAGTGAACGTATTATGAACGACACGAAAGTGGAAATATGGAATACATTTACTTCTGTCATTGCATTGAAGAAGAATGGTTTTGTTCTTTGCCCGTGGATTTTGAAACTGTCTTCCCTATATCTTAGATGTAAAATATGAAAATTTACGAGGTTCGTTGTAACAGAAAAACGTGAATTGTATGAACGTCAAACTATTTTCCTATAATAACCTTGACAAGGAACACCGATTTATTCTAATATTATTAGTTATGTATTATATTACGTATTAAACACAGACAATATCATAGATGTGTCTCAGAATAAATGTTACAAAGTTCGAGAACACATGAAGGGAAGAAAATCATCAGCAATTAACATTGAGCTTATAGTGGAAAATTGCATAAAACGGCGTCATAAGTACGTATTTTTATACATGGCATTTGCCCATAGATTTTATACAACTCCGTATTTTCGCACGATGTTTGGCCGGTTCATGGAATTTCAATGACTGTGTCAACACGTGACTTGGCCATGTTCTGTGCATAAAGAGTTGCTTAAAATTGGGACAACTGCCACTTTTTGTATAAATATTTTTTATATCACTCCAATATATGAAATTTCCACTACATCCTCTACAGAAGAAAATGATAATTTTTGACTCCTCACGCCCTAGAAGTTAGTATTATTTATTTTGAGGCCCTAAATATCCTATACTCTATACTTCGTCACATAGACTTCTATACATCAGTGTTACGCTGACTTGCGCCACTGATATCGCTACGGCGGACCCAACCCTCGGGCAGGAGGGTGGCGGCTTGGAATCCTGCCACGTTGTGGATGTTTGCTTTGTGTTGGCTTTGTTGGGACTTCCCCAATCCACGGAGCATTCCCTAACAAAATCACCTTTCCTTCCCTTTTTTTCTTTTCCCCCTTTTTCGCCCTTTTCCTTTCCTTTCCTTTTCTTCATTTTCCGTTCCTTTCCTTTCCCTTTCCTACCTGAAGGAAGGTGCGGGACGACGAAAATAGATGGTGTGCGGGCGGCTGTAGAATGTACCATCAGCGGTTCTAAACAGCGACGTGCGCGCCATCTGTCCGCCAGAGTACCTCCCTAGCTAGTAAACTTTTCGCTGTCACGCTCGTAATCGTTACGGAAGTCGGGGCAATTGTGATGTTTGAAAAAGAATATTAACGTTCTGTTTTGAACAAATCGTCTTTTCGTTAATATATAGGCATTTGATGGTATATAAAACGGTGATTAAATGACCGGGAGCGGTAGCTCAGTGCATCAACTGATGTCACTGCAGCGCCTCTGACCGGGAGGTCCTCGGTTCTAGTCCTGACGGCAGTAGGATTTTCGACACTGTCTTTTCAGCTAGGTCAAATTCAGTCGCTGTCTGGATTCTAGCGGCCGGTAGCTAGATCGGTAGTTTTCCTAGTTTCTCTGATCAACACCAGGTGAATGCCGGAGCAGTACCCTACCAAACGAGCCACGGACCACGCGCGATCTTTCCTTCCTCTTCCTTGTTCTATCCTCTCCCCTTACACACACACTTAGACTAACATGCACTACACTACCACATATTCCGGGAGGCCGGTCGGGAGCTTAGAGCTTGTCCCGGCTGGGGCGGTGCCCCGCAGGTGGGAGACTGTTTAGGGGGAAGCTCCACTAACCGACGGTAGGTCGGCGCCGGACCTCGCCATCCAGCGAGGGAAGAATACCGCCATCTCCCGAGAGAGGAAAAACATGCACCACACTAATGGGACAAATGACCAAAGCAGTTGACGCGCCCAGAAACACGAAAAAATCAATCAATGTGATTACGTTCAAAATCTTTGTATAGTATTAGAGTACCGTGTCTATACCTGTCCGTAACTCACCCTCTGTCTTCTGGTTGAAACTGACAATATCGGACCAATCCAGGAGATCGTATAACACCATTTGAAACATTTGTATTTACAAATGCAAAAATGTGTAGATATACGCCCTTAATATTAATATTAACCGAGAAAGATATTTCAAAAACCTTAATATTTGTGCAAACTTTAAAAATCTAAATAATACATCAAAATAGAATTTATGTCATGTAATTCAGTGCATTTAGCTGTTACCGTACAATGTTTACGTTTTTAGAGTTCACATGCTGTTAATTGAAATGTTTCTGTTGTCATCATTTAGCTTTGTAACTATTACAGATTTGTAAACAGATGTTTCTGCATGTGTACTTGCAGTAATTTTGTAGATAAACGATCTTATGCTCAAATAATAGTATGTTTGAAAAAGTACGTGGATGCATCTTAACAACTATTGATTGTGCTGTTCATTAAATACAGATGGTTCCTTCAGTCAACGTTTGAAGAAAACACATGGAGTAATTTTCAAAGTGTTTGATTGTTTCCATTGAACCACTACAGAATGTAAGCATATGACTGATTTGTGTTTCAAAGCCTATAAAAATGATTACTGGAAATTGCCTCATAATATGGTCATATAAGCATTTTACGTACTTCCTGAAAATTTTGCTTCGGTATCGGTTCTACAATTGATAATGTTGTGCAAGTATCATCAGCAAACACAACGATAATTTGAGGAAACATGCGAGCATTTTCCTTCTTACATTCATAGACGTTTTCGTAGCAATGACCGAGTATAACACCGTGTCAAAATGTGGAATGTTCTTGATATCTCAATGAACGTACCCCAATCAAATATTTTAAAAGGATATGACCTGAAATATAAATATCATTGAAATCATTCATCTGTTCTCTTCTCGTACAAGTAGTGCAGAAAGAGTCATGTAATACTCAAAAAATCGAGTATGATATTTTGACACAAACACATCATTGGTATCCCTGTTGGAAAAGTTAAACTACTGTCTGCCCTTCTGTTAATCTGCATTATTAGTCCCTACATCCTGCACGTGATATTCCGTAAAATAAATATTCCCCTTGATGTGGTAAGACTCCAGACCAAAATAATTTTAAAAGTATCTTTGAATATTTAGGGGATTCCTGAGTCTGTTTCAAATATTTCTCGAAAGTGGCTCCAAATGTGATGCTCGGATAGCTGAAGCTATACTTTTAAACATAGTGCATTTCCGATTTATATTTTAAAAAACCTGTAAATTTTTATAATATGAAAAAAGTTCAACTATTTCTTGAACCTATCCCACCATTTATTATACACGCTTGAGATTTATTTCTTAATATATTCGATTCCTTGAAATTGTATCTTGAACACATAAAAGTCGTTTTGTTGTAATTTAGTCTGATTAGAATGTTTCTAAAAATAAGTAAATACGATTTTCACAAACGGCTTCAAAGTTTTTCTTAATATATTTTGAACGGATAGAGCACAATGCAATAAATTATACAATTTAATGACATTTTAATAAAACTACGTCCCAGGTCCCGCTCTTTCTATTTATTTGAAAAATTACAATACACATTAATAGAGAATTGATGATTTATTGATTGTTAGTTATTCCGTCATTAATACCGTAAGTGTAGTGCATGAGAGGTGGCGGTGGGCTTCTCCCACTGGATGGCGAGATTTGGTGCAGCCCTACCGTCGACTAGTACGGTTTTCCGCAACTAGGTATCCTCGACCAGGGGCACCGCCCAAGTCGGGACAAACTCCACGCTCCCGACTGGTCTCTCGGTATGTGTGGTGGTGTAGTGCATGTTAGTGTGTGTGTAAGTAAGGTCTGAAGATAGAACAAGGAAGAGGAAGGGAGAATCGCGCGCGGACCGTGGTCACCTGCCCGGCACAAAGTGACCCCGGGTTACCGTAATTTAATTAAATAATACGTGGCAGTTAAGGTAATATATTTCTCCAGTATAAGGAAATAGTCAAGCAAATACCAGTGTGGTGTAATTATAATAGGATCCTGGTCCAAAGAATCGTCACTCTTAAGAAATAGTACCGTTTTAATTAATATTTACATAGTACAGTTTATATTAATATAATACAGAATGCGGCTCTGCGTAAACTTTGTACTTACTAGCAACAAAGTGGAAAATTGTACAATAGGAATGCCGGGACAACTATAAAGTATTGAAAAGTATCGTATAAATGTGACGTGGAGATAAATACATCAGAATTTCTGAACATATTTTACCTACCCTAAATCATTATTTACAGAATCATTCAATAATCTAGACTCAAAATAATGTAAATTGTAAATAAAACCCTACTTTGTGTCCTATGTTTCAGATCATTGCCAAACATTTCCATCGCGCAGTCATTCAACTATATCATTACGTTCTCAGATTTGTGATTGATTGAATAAAGATGCTGAGGACTAGTACCAAAAATTAAAAGAATATAAGTATCTTACCAATGAAACAATGCAATTCACACACAATTTTTCTTCATATTGATTTTCATGAAAGAGAAAAGTAATACATTTTGTATTGAAAACAATGTGTGTTTGATTACCAGTTTTTAAAATGCTTGTGTATATTTGTGTATTTTGTAGATACTTGTAAGAAAAATTTCCAATCGTGGAGAATATTAAAAATAAATTCTATAAATACTTAACTTATGCATAAATATGCCTGTTATCCTGTCTGATATATCTGTTGTTATGTGTAAACATGTAGTAATATATATATATATATATATATATATATATATATATATATATTGGTTTGTGTACGCTTCAAAAACCCAAAAAGTTCTGCACCGATTGATTTCAAATTTTGCCACGATATATAACCGCAGTCACATGTGAAACATTATGTGTTCTCATTTTCATTGTTTATTAACAAAAAGACGTCAATACAACAAAATAGGTCCAGCGTTGGAAAGTAACTATTTTGCCATCTTCATACATAGGCAGTCCAGATTACATGCAGGAATTTGCTCAAGATGCAATGAAATCTTGCCGGAGAGAGAGGGAGATGGTAAGACAAAGGAAGAGGGAAGAAGAAAGAGGGAGATGAAGGGCAGACCAACGTGTGACAAGTTCCACTAGTACCTCTATATGAACCTGCAAAAGTAGTTTCAACCAGTTTTTTTTTTTTTCTCGCCTGCCACTGGAACTCAGGTCTATGGAGTTAACTCGCCATGCACATTACATCAGGCACTTGCACTGACATACTCACTTGGGGGCCCACACATAAAAATATAGGTGTATATCTCATTATTTCCAACAGGAAATTTTCCATTAATAATTCCATTTATTTCAAGTAGAAATTACTAAAAAACTCTATCTTTTCTTCAATCTCTCTATATAAAAATGGTAAGTTGGGTTGTGTACGCTTCAAAAACTTAGAACGTTCTGCACAGATTGAGCTCAAATTTTGAAACGACATACAACCCTCTGTACAATTGTTTTTATCTATTTTTTGCGTCAGTAACATACCCGCGACCGCGAGAAGTTTTTTTAACGGTCAGCTGTGTACCAGCAACCGCGCCGTCTGGCGGAAGCGAGGGGAACACTCGCCATACTAGCTAACGACAACCGCAGCCATATGTGAAACATTACTTGTTCTCAATTACATTGTTCATTAACAAAGAAACATCCACTGGCATCCCATTCTGATTATTATACAATCTGAATTAAATACTCATATTAATCCAGGTACCGTTGTGTGACCGTGTCGTGATTGAGCTGAGCCCTTCGCCAAATCGTAAGTAGAGGTTATGTTTTGTATGAGGGATGGTCGTTGGCCATGCAAATTGTTCATTGTCTAGACGGTGGAGTTGTCTGACTGGCTCTTGGGATGTTGAACTTCTGTGGATGATTTGAAAGTATTCAGAAGAAATATGTCTTCATATTGTTGAAAAGTTCCTTAGTAATTCAATTAAACTCATAACAAAAAATGATATAAAGATATATTAATTTTGTAAAGGTTAAAGATCAAAAACAGACAAAAAACGTCATCTCAGTACGTCAGCATTTCATTACAATTCATTCAACGTTTCGGTTAGCAGCAAATTTATGGCTCTCTTCAGAAGAAAATACATACATACTATAATATGATACTGACGGTAAAATACACAATGTACTAACGAAATATGATATATGATACAAGGTAATTGAAATTTAGACGCAATATTAAAATTTTATAAAATCTAAATATACTGGGAGGTCTACCTCACATATATCTGTGAAAGAGAAGGCTATTTGTCTCTGTGTAAATGTATTAGCCTATAAAAAGTGATAATCTTACGTAGGGTTGTCTCCAGTTTATGATGTGCATATTGAGATACACCAGGTATCTCAAAAATCTTTGACCCCGGCGAATAAGCTGATAAGTCAAGAAAACTTAATTTTACAGGGGAGCAAAAAACAACTTTAAACTAATGCTATAAGTAAAGGGATTAATGAAATTCAAATGAAACCTACACAAAAATAGTTTTGTTTGAATATCACCTTCGTTTGAATATCATTAATCCCTGATTTAATTCATTTAAACGTTGTTTTTTGCTCTCCTGTAAAATTAAGTGTGTATGACTTAACAGCTTATTCACCGGGATCAAAGAAATATTTTGAGGCAGTCGTGTCCTGACCGCCGAGGTGGCCAGACGCTCCGTCCGCTCCAGGCGAAATCACGTTGTGTGTACGTTCACTGACTCAGTGGTTGTCAGTGTTATGTAAAACGTGGTAGAGGTGCAGTTATTAAGTGAAGTGATGTTATCTAAATAAGTGGGAAGTTATTTTTCTTTTTTTCTTTTTTTTCGTGACCATCATGGAGCCCTCTCAAGTTCAACAATCTTCAGGAGACCAGAACAGTAAGACCAACAGAATTAATTACACTAAAGCTACTATGCAATCTCTCTTTCCCAAGAAAGAACATGCTGTAATCATAGACTCGGCAAATAGTACGCCAAAAGTAGTTTCTTGAAAAGTTATCAATTAAAGTTAACCCTCTCTAAAGTTAAACTGTCTCAGATGGCTCCTAGAAACAAGAAACTTGCTATCTCCTTTTCAAAATGGATTTCGTGAACATAGATCAACCAACGACCATCTAATAACCATTGACACAGAAATTTGTGATGCACTAGCACTTAACCAACATGTAATTGTTTTACTTGATGTTGAAAAAGCTTATGAAATGATTTTTTAACCTCGTTTACTACGTAATCTCATCCCAATGAATATTAAAGGTAACTTACTGGCTTTTTTGAAAAATATTCTGCGTCATAGATATCTACGTGTACGCATGTTTGATAAAATATCAACACGCAGGGAAATGGTGAATGGTCTCCCTCAGGGTTCAGTTATTAGTGTGCTCCTGTTTTTGATCGCAGTTAATGAAATAAGTAGTATCATAGAAGATCCAAGTAAATTATTTCTCTTCGCTGATGGTATTTCCATTGTATGCTGTGGTAAAGATCTTCGCAAAGCAACTAAAATAATCCAAGAAAACGTGAACAAAATTCAAACATGGGCAAGTTCTTCTGGTTTCTCTCTTTCAAGAACTAAATTGGAATTCATTATCATCTCTAAAAGCTCAAAAATTTTAAGTGAAAATCCTACCCTCTGCATTGGAAACCACCAAATACGTGGAGCGTATTCTTGTAAAATCTTGGGTATGACCTTCGACCAAAAGCACACATGGAAGAAGCCCATTTCTCTGCTAAAGACCGAATGCAAATCCAGGCTGAACATGTTAAAAATATTAGCATCTCTAAACGCAGAGTGGAAATGTTCAATTAATGCTTATCGTTCCATTATTCAATCCAAATAGATACTCGCCTAATGGTTTGCCCTCTGTTGACCTCTGTCGTGCGATGCCCTCGGGACGGCAGGTACCTGGTGATCGTGCGGCGAGACCTGAGCTGTACGCCCGCCGTGGACAGCGTTGCTACCTAGCTTGATTTTCGTTCCTAGCTGTTCCTACCTACACCCGGTCGCCCACCGTTCCGATTCCTGTTATTATCAGTGCGTTCATTCCAGTTCATTCGGTTACTTTGGCATTGTGCCTCAGTTCGATCAAACCTTCCTAACAATTCTTGGAACCAATTATGACGTGCCACCCTCAGAGCTGACTAACTTCAGCGTATTCCTAAGACGGCGCGCCACTTGGAGTAGTTTGGTGGATTTAGTAAGTTGTAAAAGTTTAAGGGAATGGGGGTCTTTATTTTAGATCCCTTAGATGATCCAGTATCCTAAATTCGTTATCCATTTTCGTTGTCGTTTAGTCAGAATGTTCCTGAATCTTAGGCACTTTTGGCGTTTTTTATGAGTTTGATTTTTTTATGAAGAATACGGAGCAGGCCCATCACTTCAACCCCCCAATTGGAGGACCAGGGAATTTTATATCAGGCTTTCCATGCCCTAGGAGGATTGCCTACCCCACGGCTTCAAAGTCCTCCTCTCCGCGAGATCCACCTACCAATACACAGAGAAAGAGAAAAAAGGAAGAGAAGAAAAGACGCTCTAGCGTCGGTGTCTTAAACAATCAAGAGTTGGCCAAGGGAGGGCGATAGAATAAATCAAAAGCTTTGTGGTACAAGTCGGTTAAAGATGCCTCAATGGTAGAAGAGTGATACCAAAAGTACACGAGCGCGTCCTAGTTGGGTAAAGGGCCACATTTTTGCAGGGTAAAAATAAAGTAATGAAAAAGTAGAGTTGAGTTCAAGGCAGGAGTAGGTTAAATAAGACAGTGTTTCCATGAACTCAAGATGGGACAGGATTTTGTAGAGGTAGGATTGAGAAAAAGTGATGGGATAAAGAACATTAGGATGGTTGGGTCGTCTGGCTCTTAGTTTCGACATGTGTGACATGAGAGTAGTTATGTGAAAGGGCATGCTACCGCCTGCTTATCCCTTCACCTCACAGAAGCACGCAACCCAAGCGGAGGAACTAATTATAATAATATTATTATAATATTTTATTATTATACATCAACATCTAAAGTTATCAGAAAATATTCTAGAAACTATTATTACTAATTCTAACCACAGTTTATTCAGTGATTACATTAATTTGTTCAAGATATGCAAATATAATACAAAGGAGAAAAGAATATAAATTTAATAGCTGGATTCATGATGATAATAAAAATATTGTTGAAATTAATAGTAGTGGAATTCTTTTTTAGTGCAATAATTAATTGCGGTTCCTAAGTCTGGCAAAGTAGCGTAGCCTAATCAATGTAGTTCACCCGGAAAATCTTCTTCCTGTCCATCACCCTTCTGGCCTCCTTCAATCGACTACGCGTGCTGTTAATGGGCGTGTTCTTATGATGTGGCTGCGATGCTGTTAAACAAGTTGTTCCTCATTTGGATAGCAGACCCAGAAGCGGATTCTCCCTGCACTGACCGTCATTTGACATGGACGGAAAAAACGACAGAAACCAATCAATTTGCAACATGTACTGGAAGTTGGGAGCGAGAAGCTACAGAAATCGACGTAATGGTGGATTGCGGATGGTGAATAGGAATGGCAATGGTGGACGACTGTAAATATGGCGAGATTGGGCAGCGAAGGAACGATAGAAAAGATAAGGAAGGAGAGATAATTCGTTAAGAGAACAAGAAAGTACACAATCTTTTACGTACTACTAACTCAACACGTGCGAAAAATTTGCCCACTCTCAATCTTTGCATGGTTTCACGGCCAGCGCTGTGTTACTTCACTTGAGGATCAATTGATTGACCCACAAATGGGTGGGAATATATTTTCAGAAAATGCCGATGTCGATTACTATAACACTCGACGTAGAAATCATATTCATCAGGTGACAGTATCGACAGCTCATTACAAAAAAATCACATACAATACATGTACATTATTTTACAACACTTTGCCAGATGACATTAAACGATTACATTCGATAGAAAAGTTTAAATCCCAAATGAAATCGTTTCTGCTGCATAACTGTTTCTATACAATTAGAGACTATACTGAGCATCACAAGAAAAGTAACATTCATTTTAACAATGATACATAATGCATTATTTACCATTTGGACTGTGTAAATGTAAACAACCTGTAACAAGTATTGTATCGCAGCTTCTGGGTCAATGACCCCCATCTCGATCAGGTTTTTCGTTCAGTTTCCCTGATCCATTGAGCAAATGCTGAGATGGCCCCTTGTTTTGCTTCTGGACATAAATGTAACTTCATTTTCTGTGCACGTCTTCTAGAATTCAGTGGGAAATACAATTATTCAAATTATCGTTTCCATGCTGTCGCGGCAGGAAGTATTATTCCGAAGGACAATATGGATAAGAGCCAAAATGTATTGCTTATTTATCCTTGAAAATAGATTTTATTACATGGGTTTTTTTCTGTTTTCAAAATTCAAGTAGTATATGACTTAGTGTAGGGATCACAGAATTTTGAAAATGTGCACACAATTCACTTTTCCCCATAGCACGTCATACGCAGTTTTAACTTTTTTTGACGTAAAATAAATAAATAAAAGATGATTTTGCGAATCCCATCTCGTAAAGTGCTTGTACAATTGGCATCTTAAATAGAGAACGTATTCGCCCGTTCCGAATTTCCTGCGCTTCATGCACGTAATGTGAGACGTGATTCCAGGAGATTGGATACTACGTAAGTTAGAATTTATATATTATTTCATTTCCTTGTTTCTTACATTCGAACTTTAGTCACACGTTTACGAATTAATCATTTAGAAATTATTTAAAACCTATTTAAAATATATGAAAAAGAAATTGCTAGCCTTCAAGAAGTATCAGATTGAAATACAAAAATGGCATTTTGCGCCACGAGACAGCACATGAATTTCTGTGAATTACGTTTAATGAGAGGGGCTTGATTTAGTTTATGAAAAGCAGTTATAGTTGTCAAATTTGTGTTGATATTTGCTTGAAAATATTTGTAACACTTACGATATTTGTAACATACTATTGTTCTTATGATTTCTCCAGTTTCCATAGTTAATAATTGTTTTTCTAGGTTGAGGCTTAGCCATTTCTCATAATCTTTTATCTTTGTAGTCCCGTTTTCAATATCTGTCTATTCTTACGCAATCAGCACCTGATCATCAGCGAATTGCAGGGTACAGAGTGTTGTATTATGATCAAGTTGTATTCTCATTCCAGCACATTTTCTTTTCCATACTTGTAACACCGCATTAACATATATTTTAATGAGGGGAGGTGACAAATAGCATCCTCACAGTAATCCTTTTGATATAGAAAATGTTTGGGTTATCTGTTTTCCAACTTTCACTTTTCCCTTTTGATCTATATACAATTTCTTCACCCCAGTTATTAAGATTTTATTAATGTATTATAATTTTCTGACTGGCACACTATCATAGGCCTTTTCTATACCCAGTAAGACCATATGAAGTTCTCTCCCTGTGTTCCATTTCTTTTGCATCACCTCGAACAGACAAAACCGGTTATTTATGCAGGATCGACCCGCCCTAAAATCACTTATCTTCTTGGTACTCCTTGTATCGTTCTCCTGTTGATCCTCTTAATATTCTTCCATATACTGAACGTATTTTTCACTGCTATCCCTCTATAATTTTCACATGTCTTTCCTTTCTTATACATTGGTGTTATATAAGCCAGTTTTCTGGAAGATCACCTTTATATATTCACCTACTGATTACCATCGTTATCATCCGTACTAGCTTTGGTGTTCCATTCTTCATCAAATTGCTTGGGATTTCTCCTGGACCCGGAGCCTTACCGCGTTCCATTTCATTGATACATCTCTTAACCCTCTCTTTGGTTATGGTAATTTCTCTAGCCGGAGATATATTTTCCCTTTCTGTAGTTCCATGAAAATCTGATCTTTCTTGGTTTAATAATTGTCTAATGTAGTTTTCCCCATTTACTTACAGATATACTTTATATGTGGATTTTTCCATTTGGGGAGATGTTGCTTGTTTTCTGAATTTCCAAATCTCGCTTGTTTTTGTTCCATCTATATACATTTCTACTTCTGTGCATTTACGCTCCTATGATTATTGTTTTCTTTTCATATTTCTAACTCTATTTCTTTTGACTTTATCTTCTTCCCGATTTTCCGCTTTCTTGGTACTCAACCATTTTTCATGTAGCCTCTTCTTCTCCTCTATTTCCTGCACCAGGTTTTCAGTACTCCAATAGCTCCTCCATTTCCTATTCTTATTTAAAGGTATTTCTCAAAGTGCTTCTTAAGCTGCTTGAGGCAGACAATCTGAGGTGTTCATATATCTCCTTATTTGATCAAACTATGTTTTCATTCAGTAAATTATCTCATCTGTTTTGAAATAAATATCATATACCAACCAATTGTGATAGACCCTTTATATTTCCTACCTTTATTATTTTCTTTTTAGTCTTCCTTGTGTTCTCTGATTTTTCATTTCTTTTCTTCTTATGGGTAGACACATAATTTTGACTTTCACTAGAAAATGGTTGGATCTACATTCTGGGCCTCTCTATGCCCTGACGTCCATTACTTTACCAGTTAAATACTCTCTAGTGATTACATAATCGATCACAGACCTCCTTCCTCGTACCTTATCTTCCCAAGTGAACATAATTGAGAGTTTCTTATAATAACTTCATGCTGTTCACATAGTTGAATCAATCTTCTTCCATTCTAATTTTCCACCTCTTCTCCATGTTATCCAACGACTTTTGAGCTCTCAGATTTTCCCACTCCAGCATTAAAATCGCCCATTATAATAAGTTCTCTCTTTTCCCCACATACACTGATATCCCCAACTATTTCTGAATAAAATTCCTCTTAAATACTAGTATCTCATTTTCAATCGGCAAATACACTCCAATAATCGTCATTTTGTATCTAAAACTTTCCAAAGTTACTTTAATCAGCATCTCTACTATGGCTTCCAAACATTTAATATGGTTTCTGAATTTATTTTTTATGATTATGGAAATCCCTTTACTACCCCTCCGATCTGTTGGTACCCCGTTCCAAATATGAGCATAGGGTCCAATCTCTTATAGCCGAACCCTTTTTCTTTGTATTACTTAAACTTGCAATATCCGTATTTAAATCTTGAAGTTCCTTAATAGCTCATGTACCTTATTTCTCAGACCTTGAGTATTCCATGTTTCAATATTCATTATCCATTTTCTTTGCCTATTTCATCTCTGGTTGCCGACCGTTTTCTCTTGATTAGGTCTTTTAGCATTTCGTATTTGTTCATGGTCGAGGAGAAGCTGGCCCATCGTCCCAACCTCCTACTAGGAGAACCAGGATTGTTTTTAGAGTTTACTCCGCTCGGCGGCAGTCTTTAAACTCCTCCTGCCCAGATCTCTTAAGGAATCTCCTGGTTCCTTTGGCGAGATCATACCCGTGTCCTTCATCCTTAGGTAGAAAAGTAGCCTAGGATTTCTGTCTAAATCTTCGAAGTCATCTTCGTCTTTCCAAGATCTTCAACGAAATTTACCAGATGTTCTCTTCTTGCGCCCCAGTCCTTTTCTGGAATACTTCCTCTGACCCCTCCCCTGTCGACCACCGGCATAGCTGTCATGATCACTGGGGTACTCAAGCTCCACCCCCACCGTCAAGGTCATGTATTCCCTAGGTGGAGAAATAAAGTTTTACGATAACTGAAAAGTTTTCTGTGAAAAAGAGCTTCATATTTCGCATTTACAGTAATGCTCGGAAGCAATTTTCGTAAAAAGACTCCAAATTTTTCAATGAAAATTGTGACGAGGTTTTACTCTTCTTGAATATTCTTAATGTAATATTTCGGTTCTTCTATCAGGAAACCGAAAAAAAAATATTTTTTTTAACTTTGGGTGGCGATAGATCGCAGCTGGCAAGAGAATGTGGCAAGACTGAAAAGCTAGCCCAGGCAAAAGAAATTAGAAAACCAATATGAGAAAGTCTCTGCCATTCTTTGGCCCCATTACTTTAATTTATTTTCTATTTTAATGAGTTTTTGTGGATGGATCAAACAGTTTTGCGTTGAGTAATGATTTAAAATAGATTTTTAAATAAACTAGCACTATAAACTAGAGCAATAATCCAAATTATTTACAACGTTGTAAGCACACGGTGATTTTCGGATTATTCGAATGATTTATAGATTTAAATGCAGTTTTCAAATTTAAACTCTCGTTTGCAAAACCAATGGGCAACGTGTTTTTCGCGTGGTGACAGGAGCGTATAAAATAGAAGCTACTGTACATATCAGCATCATTTTTATCTATGTGTCAACCAATATTTAAGAGATATCACAGGTTTTATTGGCCCATGAACAACAGATTTCATAATAGAATATTTAGTTTTCTTTCATATACTTAAAATTATATTTGTTGGTTTAAACATTTCTTTTAAAATCGTTTGAAAACTGACAACCTCTGTCAACTTCTTCCGCAAACTCATGTCGGCGGAAAAGTTCTTTTTTTACTTATTGGTCTTAATCCTTCTCCTTCCTTATCCTGACCTACAACTAAACCAGTTGTCTTACAACTAAACCTGTTGCAAGGGTATCGTTATTTTTTATTACTCTTCTGAAGTATATAAGAGATGTACAGAGCGTTTTTAATCCTGTTAAGAGATTTGCACTACCCAGCAGACATGATACGTGTGTGCGGAATAACTCCATGGCATTGGGTGATTCTATTGTTGCCTGTATGCTTGAGTGCAATTACTGCTAGAGAGAAGACATATTTTCGTGAGTAATGGATTTAAAATTTAATGTACTAACAACCACTATGTTTCGTATATGTTCTGTGCAGGATGTAAAGATAATTATATTCGCAAATTGTACTTCAGTCTATCAGCCACAAATTAGACTATATTATTTTTTCAGTTGCAATTAAATCACTTTTATTATCTTGTAACTCAACAAAATCAAAACAGTTGATTGAGTCACAAGCGTGTGTGTGACTTGCTTATGTGACTGACGTGTTTTGGCAGTGCTTCAATATTTACTAATATCCGTGGAATTGACGAAAAGTATATATCTTCGTATATTCTATAATAGTCTTAGATTTTGTTCAATAAACGTAATTGGTTACACCTGAAACTACCTGAAAGCTTGGAATCTAACCAAAGAATCCAAAATGTTTGCTTGTCAATTTTATTCGATCGAATGAAGGTTTTAATTAATTAATAAATATGGTTAATTGATGATTAAAGAATAAACAAATTGCTTAACATAACAATGATTAAGGATTTACCCCTTTTCAAAATTAATGTTTTACCCCTTGTAACCGGTAATTCATTTTCTACTATTTGGTAAATACGTAATTTCTTGCAAAATGTATTTTTCCTCCAAATGGAACATTATAATATTGCTTTTTTTTCTTTCTTTTGATTGTCTTTTTTCTTGAATATTAGATATTTGTATTGATTTTTACAGCTCCAGATGTGAAAATATGCAGTGCCAAAGACCCAAATCTCAACGCGTGTTTCACCGAGTCAGGAAACCGAATGCTGAAACACCTTGTTAAGGGTAAGGCCTGGTCAACAAGGTTTTTGGTACTCACAAACAAATAATGTGGTCTAGAAACACTTTTTTTGCTAAATCCAGGACTAAAATAAGTTTTGGGCTATTACGTAAGGTTTGTCAAAAATATTTGAAATTCATTGTTGAGTGTAAGTTGCTTTGTAAAACATATGTTTCGTCCTATAAGTAAGTTATCATTTAACGCATCTTAACAATGAAAAACTATAACTGTCGTTCCTCATTATTGAAAGGGCTTCTTTTCTTTTACAGTCAGTTTCTTTTAGTTGTGTTCATAGTGCATGGTCGACTGCGTTTTACTCCGAGCTTCTTTTTCTTGAATAGATCTGTAAAAAGGTCACATAAATATTACTAATGTACCTGACAATTTCTGTTTCATATGTAGAGATTTTAGTGCAAAGAATCAGAGAATAGTCATTACCTTTCTTACAAAAACAGCTTACCGCCTGCGTTTTAGCTGCAATGTTTGAGTGCATCAAGAAATAGCCTCTTCATATTTGCTGCGTATCTTGTGCAAATAGATTATGTTAGTGGCAGTAGAGTAACTATCGCCGGCCCGGCAAGCAGTATCGTGTTAACGCACGAGCCCTGGCCTAGAGCCACCTATAGCTCTTAAAATATTTATTTAACAATAAACTTTCTAAAAATATATAAAAAAGTATAAAAGTGACACGTATGATTAAACTGCAGGCAAAAAATTTGGCACAAAGGAGTGATGTGTCGCGCATCTTTGGATAGTCTTTATAATATGGAATGTTGTTGGTTGATGCGTTTCAATTTTGTATTGTTCAATTCAATAGAAAATTATCGACTTTGTGAAGGCAAGTACATTCTGTATTTTCCATCCAAAGAAAGCATTACATTCTGCAATACCGTAAACGGCTTGATGCAAATACCTTGGATTAATGAACCAAGCGAATAAATGGGGACTCTTCATAGATGCGTCGAAAGTAAGTTTGAAAACTATTTTATTACACAGTGGTAACAAAGCTCCTTCAATTCCAATTTCTCATTCTGTGCATTTGAAGAAGTCTTACAAAACCATGGAATACTTATTAAATAGTATCAACTACAAAGATTTCATATGGAACACATGTGGGGACTTAAAAGTGATCGCTTTTCTTTTGAGAATGCTGCTCGATTACACAAAATACTGCTGCTTTTGGAATGGGACAATTCAGCCATATTCAAAATGTCCACTGTTCATGATTGGCATGTAAGACGTCTGGAAGCAGAGCACAAAATTGCATAAAAATCTTGTTGAATCTTGTAAAATTTACCTTCCACCCTTGTACATCAAGCTGAGCTTAATGAAGAACTTTATCAAGGGCAGGAAGAGAAATGACAGAGAGTTCCAACATGTAAAAGACACGTTTTGAAATCTTGATTTTTTTGGTTGGTTGGTTGGTTGGTTAGTTAGTGATTCCGGGCACGCCAACAGCTCAAGTCATTAGTCCCATAAGTGTAGTGCATGCTTTTCCTCGGGAAATGGCGGTGATCTTCCCCCGCTGGATGGCAATATCCGGCGCCGACCTACCGTCCTCTAGCGGGGTTTCCCCCTACCCAGAACTCTCCCATCAGCGGGACACGCTGTATGAAAGCCCCAGCTGGGACAAGCTCTAAGCTCCCGACCGGTCTCCTGGGATGTGTGGTAGTGTTGTGCATGTTAGTGTAAGTGGGGAGGATAGAATAAGGAAGTGGAAGGGAATATTGCGCACGGTACGTGGCCCGTTTGTTAGGGTACTGCTCCGGCATTCGCCTGGTGTTGATCGGAGAAACCACGGAAAACTACCGATCAAAGCAGCCGGCCGCTAGTATTCTACTCCAGACAGCGACTAAATTCGACCTAGCTGAAAAGCTAATTTCGAAAATCCTGCCGGCATCAGGACTCAAACCTAGGACCTCCCGGTCAGAGGCGCTGCAGTGACATCAGTTGATGTACTGAGATACCGCTCCCGGTTTGAAACATTGGTGAGGCAAAACCCAAAGAGGGTGTTTTTGTTGGACCCCAGATTGTTGCAGTATTGAGTTATTGCATTTAATGCAGGATCTATTAAGCAGTTTTTATAATGTTCTTGGAATCTAGAATCAGTGTGTTTCTTCTAGGCCATTCTCGTACTGTCCAATGATTCCTTCTATCTCGACTGTCCCATTCAGAAATGTGATATGGGTACTTGGTGTAACCCTGTTGTTGTCCTAACAGCATGCACAATACCTTTCAAACACCGTAGATCATTGATATTCCTCATAATTTACCTTTTCGAGTACCAATTTAAGATGGCCATATGTCTCCTTAAGATGGACGGAATGTGCGACCGGTGCTGATGCTAGAGTTACCAATGTGTAGCAACATACACGTACTTTTAAACGTCTTTTGCTTGAATCAATGGAAAGTCTCTATTCATGTTTTATACTCCCCTCCTACCGTATTTATGAGGTTTGGAATGTGAGTGATATACACTAAGGAGTTTCCTGGATGATTAAAAAAAACTTTCTCTCTACATCTGCAAACTATAATATACGTTCCTGGAGCTAGAAGATTGTTTTCTTTCAGATGTGAAGCTAAAAATTTAGGAGCATCCTTTGAGGAATTTAAATCTCTGACCAAATCGTTCAGTTCTGATTGTGTTAAAGATTTGGGTATGCGTTCGATGCTTGCCCAATCAGATTCTTCAGCTGACACGCTTGGCGTTTAACTTGAATCAGAATGTAGTATTTCGAGGTTTGAAGGTCGAGTTTCTGGTATAGGAACGTCAGTGCCATATGGTACAGGCATTCTAGGAGACACCAAATCAGGATAAATCATTCCGTGTCTGTTCTCGGTATTGAATCTTTTACTCTGCAAATACAAAAATAACAAACGTCTAGCTGGTTCTTTGGCTAGCGTCACACCATAGGAACTCCAAAACTCAATTTCTACCATTTCCCCTTCGACCAGTTTCTTACTCCTGCAACACAACACTACACACTTTATGAGGGACCCACGGCCTATCCTGATCCTGATCCCCCAGTTTCATTCCAAAATAAGCGTTATAAACACTTCTAACAAATGAGGTTATATTCTGTCTCTGTTTTGCAATCATAAAACATCCACAAATATAACAAAATGTATTTGGATCATTCGCCTACTTTCTCCTTTGCATGGTTATAACACAAGAAATATTTTTAAAAAAATGAACCAGTTCTTCGAAAAACTGCTTGAGAAGCATGTAAATATCTTAGGCAAAACTGGTTGATTCAACTTTTGCACAGTGTCTATTATAAGCATGGAGCTATGAATATAACGCTGTAACGTGCTGCCATCTGACCGTGTTCTGTTAGAAAACCATACAAAATAAACTGACATAATCAACTATCACGAATATATATTTGCGTTTCTAACTCATTGAAAACAATGTGTATATTTTCAATATATTTTTGATCATAATTACTGAAATTATTAAAAATTGTGTTGTGATAGAACAAACCAAGGGAATTATTGGATTCATGTGACCAGCTTACGTATAAAACAAGTGTCAAACTAAAAAAAAAAGGAAAATCCATGTTGATCTGTGTTATTAATAGAGCAATTATTATTAAACTGTTTCAACTTGTAAACAATATTTTTAGACTAATGTAGCAATTTTTCTTACTTCAGGTATACGTAAGCTGAATGCCGTACCTATGGATCCTCTCTATCTTCCATTAATGTCTCTCCAAAGGAACAACAGTCTAGTTCCAACACTGGCGTTCAATATTACCGACTCAATTAATGAAGGCTGGAAAGATGCTGTTTTGTTACATTCAAAGTAAGGAAAACACTTAATCTTCACATAAAGAAAAAAACGTTTACCCTTTTAAAGTGTATTTCACGTAAGAGGGAATGTGAGATTTTCCAGAGTAAACATTTATACGCAGAAGCAGTGCATAAAGCAAACATTTATACATTGTACGTATTATAAATGTATTAAATTAAATTAAACAATACAGCGTGCAGAAGAATCCCGCAACGTGCTGCAACACTACTGTCATTTCAATTTCGGAATCTAAGCATTTTGGAGCCTTAAAATATGATATTCGTGTCCCTATAGAACCCCTACATGAGTTTTATTTTCTATGTTCTAATCTACAAAATGAGACAGTTAATACGTTTTATTCCAAGCTTAGCGATTAAGAGAAAAATATTTCACTCCACATTTGCATTTGTGTACGTAAAAAGCATATTATCAAAAAAGGTTATTATTATTATTATTATTATTATTATTATTATTATTGTTTATTGATTGATTGATTGATTGATGAGCTAGATGGGACGTTGTATCTAGGTCTGGACCATACAGGATCAAACCTCAAATAGATGGATTGATTGACGCTGTATGGACCTGACCTACAGACCTACATGCAACGTCCCATCTAGCTCAACATCGTTGAGAAAAGATCATCAGGGAGAAACAACCACAAATTATATATTATTATTATTATTATTATTATTATTATTATTATTATTATTATTATTATTATTATTATTATTATTATTATTATTATTATTATAAGAATTAGTAATTTTTCATTAATTACAGAAAAATATTTTTACAGGATAGATACAAAAAATCGAGAATTCAATATGATCATAAGACTTCCTGTATACAGATTGCGAGGGCGGTATGAGGTGACAGGTAGCGTTAGTGGTATTCCATTAGAAGGATCTGGAGACTTGGACCTCATTTACAGTGAGTATAACAGCCATGTAAATTGTTTTCAAAACGGATACACGCAGTTGACAAAAAGAAAGTATCCTAAGCAAAATGTCGACAAACAGAAATGTCCAAAAAACAAAATACGGACTGTCCACCACTGATATATCATCTTGAATGCATGTCAGAACTTTGTATTAATGACATATACTGTTCGATGGGTTTTAAAATTGTTCTGAATGGAGAGGAGCCATGACGTTAGGTGAAGATCATCCAAAATTAATATTCGATTTATCAGACAAAATTCGTCTGTTTACAGCAAATGTCACCCACAACATAATGATGCGAAGCTATCTGGAAAATCGCCGATCAAAAGAGTACCTTGTCATTGAAGATTTCCATAATGAAATGTACGCCAGCAAAGTGGAAGTCACTTTTGAAAATCTCTTCAACAATACCGAGCTGAGTGAGTATAGCACGACGAACTGAAGCAAAATGCAAAATGCATTCATTAATAATATTTTTTTTGTTTTACTTTTAAAAAGCATTGCAGTATCGCGACGATTAATTATTTTATGAATTATTCAATAACTGATGCCATAAAATGTATTTTACCTTGCCCGTATTTATAAAACGATGATTCTCTTAATCTCTCTAGTTATAATTTTATTTATTATTTATATTTGTCAAATATATACTTTTCAATTTTTCGAGACAATTGTGTTCATGGAGTTTCATGATTCAATGGGCAGAAGAAGCCACAATAATTGTTATTAATAGCGAGGATTACGAAATGATGGAATACTTTTAGTACCAGGATGTCAGTTGGAACACTGACACGTTAGAATAGGTTCAATTTAAACATATTTACAAAAAAAGAAGTACCAAATCAAGCATCAAACTACAAAAACTTTTTTAATCTTATGTCTTTATGTCAAAGAGTTTACAATTATTTCCTTCCTTCCTTCCTTCAGCCCTTCCCTCTCCCTCCATTCCTCTCTCCCTTCCAATTTCTCCCTCCCTCTTTCACTCGGTGTCCTAACCTCCCTCCCTCTCTCTCCCTCCTCCTGTTTCCTTCCCTCTCTTCTTTCCCTCCCTCTCCATACCATAGACTAAAGAGGTACATCTTTACTCTATGTCCATACCTCTTTCTCCCCCTATTCTCTCTCTCTCTGTCTCTCTCTCCCTCCCCCACTCTCTCACCCACCATCTCCCTCCCTTCGTCTCTCTCCCTCCCTCTCTAATATTATCTAGTAATATCTGAAGTTACTTCATTCGCTCTGTTCTTTTCGTGCGAACTGTCTTATATTAAAATCGATAACAATGGCAAGACATACTAAAGATACAAATCTTATACATTACACGCTAAACAATCTGTATCGAATGCAAGGCCAAGGTGTAATGATGCTTCTCATAGGTAACGAATAATACTCCTCCTCGACAGTACCCAATCACTTTATGCCTTGCAGTCGACAACCTTTGTGTGCTTTGCAGCTGCCGCGACGAACAAGCTCATGAACGAAAACAATCGCCTCGTCCTGGACGAATGCAAAGAGGCGCTCAACCAGATGTACGGGGATCTTCACTGGGGGCTCACGCAGAGGATCTTGGACCGAGTGCCCTACAAGGCCATGTTCACTGACCTGGATTAAGCGTCTCCAGGTGAGAAACAATAGACATTACACTTCTTCTTCTTCTTATCTTCAAGTATTTAGGCATGATGCCTGTTACGCCGCTTAGTACTGGTCCTTCCAACGCATTCTTGGACGTCCTATGTTTCTCTTTCCTCTTGGTTGATAATTTGCCATTTGTTTAGGAATGCGGTCGTTGTTCATTCGCAACAGATGTTCTTGCCAAGAGTGTCTGTAGTTAGTGACTTTCTCTATGAGATATTCTACATTTAGCTCATTTCGGATTTTTGTGTTCCTTTGTCTATCTAGGAGACTATATCCCGCTACCGCTCTAAGAAATCTCATTTCTGCTGCTTGCAGTCTTGAGATATCTTTTTTTGTCATTGTCCACACTTCACTCCCATATAAGCAAGTTGGTATTGACATAACTTTATAAAATTTGATGAGAGTGTCTCTTTTCACTTTTGAACTGAGTGTTCTTCTTATGGTACCATTCATTTGATTGAATCGTTCTATTTTCTTATTTATGTCGATTTCGTCATAAAATGATATGTCTACTCCCAGGAATGTGAAGTGCTGTATCTGTTCTACAGTTTTATTATTTACTACAATTTTTGAGCGTACCGGGTATCGTCCTTGGAATGCCATCACTTTCGTTTTGGTGTCCGATATTTCCAGATTATATTCTGACATTTTCCGCTGCAGTTCATGAGTTGCTTTTTGTAATATATTTTCGCCTTCTGCTATTATTGCTTGATCATCTGCAAAACGTATTGTCCATAATTTTGTTGTCGTTAATTCTAAACTATAAAATTTTAATCTGGTCTTCCACTCGCGAAGAGCTTCGTCTATGTAGATATCAAACAGAATCGGTGAAAGACTGCATCCTTGTCGTAAGCCTTGGTCCACTTTCGCTTTTCGATCTGGTTTCCAAGTAATACATATTTCGGATTCATTATACATACTTTCAATTACAAGAATCAGATGTTCAGGGATTCCTTTCTTTCTTAGTACTTCAAAGAGGGTATGCCTGGCTACAGTGTCAAAAGCTTTCTTGTAATCTACAAACAAGATGTGGGTTTCTTTGTTATATTCTCTGTGTTTCTCTAGAATTTGTTTTAAGACAAATATATTGTCTATGCAAGACCTTCCTTGGCGAAGCCACTTTGCTCTTCCATCAGCATTGTTTCTGCAATTTTCCTTAATCTAGAGGTCACAATTTTTTAGTATACCTTATACGCAACGTTTAGGAGACTTATACCTCTGTAGTTGTCACATATTGTTCGGTCTCCCTTTTTAAAAATAAGCAGAACTACAGCAAGTTTCCAATCAGTTGGTATTTTTCTTGGTACTTTTCTTCTATTCCAGCATAGGTTGAAGAAGTGGAGAAGCCTTGTTTTAAATTCTTTAGTTGCACATTTAAGCATTTCTGCCTTAATGCCATCACTACCACTAGCTTTCCAATTTTTCATTTTAGCTAATGCCTCTTCCAGTTCCTCAAATTCTATCTGGTCTACGCTGTCTTCAATAAGGTTTTCATTTTTGTCTACTTTCTCATTCTTATCACTCGCATTCTTATTTGTCCATAAGTTCTTATAATAAGAGAGCCATTCATCTGACATAATTACCTGTATATCTGCTACATCCTTCTCTTGTCTATTAAGGTGTCTCATAATTTTATACGCGGATTTCTGCCGTCCATGTATGTCATTTTCAATATCAGCTATATATTTATCCCATGATTCCTTTTGGGCTTTTCTCGTTAGATACCTGACGTGGTTGGAAATTGTGGTATATTCCTTCTTAGTTTGTGGAGATTTATTGGATAAATATCTCAGATATAATTTCTTTTTCTCATTAACAGCTTCTTCAATTTCTTCATTCCATATTTTAAGCTCTTTCTTCTTCGATCTCTTTGAAGTAAAACCTAGTGTTTCATATGCTGTTGCTTCCATTATAGTTTTCAAATTCCTCCACTCTTCTTCCACGTCATTACTAATTTCATATGTTTTGTTATGTTGCTCCAGACGTTGTTGGTATAGCAGTTTGACAGATTCTTCATTTAGTAAATATACTTTCCAAATCTTTTGGATGGGACAAGTTTGGCGATTATTGTTTTTAACCCATCTCTTCAGTAGTTTTAACTTTCCTAAGAGTGCAAAGTGATCGCTATCTATATCGTAACTCCTGTAGACTCTTACATCTGTGAAAACTTTGCTTACTTTATCGTTTGGCATGATGTAATCAATAGCACTAATTTGACCACGTGCTGCCCATGTCATCTTATGAATACGTTTATGCTTATAAAAGGTGTTCATTATTTTCATATTATTAAAACATGCAAAATCTCTTAGCTTACGTCCATTTTTATTCAGGGCATCTTCGTTATTGGGGCCACTTATCTTATCAATAGATACATTCCCAATTCTGGCATTGAGGTCTCCAGATATGACAATATAATCATTTTTATTTGTCTCATCGAGAGTTTTTTGTAGATAATTGTAAAATTCCTCTGTAGCCAAAGTTTTCCCTTCTTCTGGGGCATACACACAAATGAAGCTTATATATCCTCTATCTACTTTACACCGAAGAGTGACAATTCTGTCAGATATCCAACTATAAGAATGAACTCGATTTTTCCATCTTCTGCTTATTAAGATTGCAACTCCTGACGCAGCTCTTTCATTGATATCAACACCACTATATATAAGAGCATAATCATCTAAATCCATTGAGCCTTTAGCTTTCTTCTTTGTTTCTGTTAACATGGCTATATCTACATATTTTTCTTTCATTATATTGATTACACGTTGTTCTTTTCCTTTTAACGATCTAACATTCCAAGTCATTATCTGTAAGTGTTCCGCTAAACCATTATCATATCCTTTTCGTTGCCTTGTCGTATATGGGGCGTCCGGTTGTACTTGTTGCGATCTGTGAGAAATTTTAATTTTTGCCTGATAGGGTTTCTAGCCCATATGCAGGTTAGTTTGGTGATGGGTATGCCATCTCACTGCCTCCAAACTTGCAGGGCAATTTTTCGGGTTGCTCACCCTAGGTGCATCGCCTTCACTACGGCTTTGAGTTGTATCTACCCAGGACATCTTCGCCATCTTTTCACGCTAACGATGTTTTTGCATGATTCTTCTAGAGACATTACACTATTTACTTTTATTAATGACACCATGAAATAAAAATGACAAACAGGTGCACAACAAAACCGATTAGTAAAAGAAATAACACGATGAAAGAAACGAAATCGAAAATAAGGAATAAATTTATTTTTCCTGTGGAAATGAGGAAGAGCAGTTATGTTTTTCGTGGATTTCTTCCCTCTCTCTGAAATGTAAAACATGATGTACTAGGGTCGTTGCAACAGACAAACGTTTGGCAAGTAGTTTGTCTGATCAACAATGACCGGGAGCGGTAGCTCAGTGCATCAACTGATGTCACTGCAGCGCCTTTGACCGGGAGGTCCTAGGTTCGAGTCCTGACGGCGGCAGGATTTTCGACACTAGATTTTCAGCTAGGTCGAATTCAGTCGCTGTCTGGAGAAAAATTCTAGCGGCCGGCTGCTCTAATCGGTAGTTTTCCGTGGTTTCTCCGATCAACGCCAGGCGAATGCCAGAGCAGTACCCTATGAAACGGGCCACGGACCGCGTGCGATCTGTCCTTCCCATTCCTTGTCCAATCCTCTCCCCTTACACACACACTTACACTAACATGCACTACACTACCACATATCCCGGGAGGCCGGTCGGGAGCTTAGAGCTTGTCCCGGCTGGGGCGGTGCCCCACTGGTGGGAGAGTCCTGGTTAGGGGGAAACCCCACTAGTCGACGGTAGGTCGGCGCCGGATCCCGCCATCCAGCGGGGGAAGATCACCGCCATCTCCTGAGAAAAAACATGCACTACACTAACGGGACTAATGACCAGAGCTGTTGACGCGCCCGGAAACACGAAAAAATCAACCAATCTGATCAACAATGGATAAAGAACTCCGATTCATACTAATATTATTAGTTATATAGTATATTACATCTTAGTCATATTCATTATTATTGCACAGAGAGACTCGGAATAAATGGAGCAATCTTCCGGAACATGTAGAGGATCGAAAATTACACAGGCACACACACACACAAAAAGAAGTTGTCTGACCGAAAAACTTGACACACGTTTCTCTATGTATGTCGACGCGCTGAATTGGAATCTGAAGTCAGAATTGCGCCACCACCCTTCAGTTTTTTTAAATTTCCACTCATCAGAAATAGTTTAGTTTTAACTAACAGTTGTGCAAAATGCACCTTTGCGAAATTTTACAGCAGGAGTGGCCACAACTATAATGTATGGAAAAAGATGGTACAAATCTGACGTGGAGATAAATTCATTACAATTTCTGAAGATTTTCGCCCTGCCCTAAATCATTATTTACTATTCATTCAATAGTCTTGACTCAAAATAATGTATTTGGTAAATAAAATCATATTTTGTGTGTGTTTCAGATCTTCGTCATGCATGTCCAACGTGATGTCATCCAACTATATCAATAAGTCCTCACGTTTGCGATTAATTGAAAATGAGATGCTGAGGAATCTTATCCAAAATTAAAATATTATAAGTATTATGCCAATGAAACAATGCAATTTACGAAGAATTTTTTTTCTTCATATTGATTTTAATAAAGAAAAGTAATAAATTTTGTATTGCAAATAGTGTTTGTAGTTTGATAATCAGTTTTTAAAATGCTTATGTAAATTACACAAATTTATTTTAGCTTGTAAGAAAAACATTTAATTATCATTATAATTTATTTCAGTTTATTTATTTTGTACTAGCTCGTAAGAAAAACGTCCAATAGTAGAGAATATTAGAAATAAATTCTATAAATACCTTACTGGTGTTAAATTATGTCTGTCTTCCCATCAATTAACTAGCTACAACATCACATAGTTTCTCACATTATTTGTAACGGCTACGGAATAATAAATCTGTATTTGAACCAGCAGAAGTGTTTTCATCCAGCAATATTCTTTTCGCACCGATACTCGAACTCACGTCCATCTACTCGTCCACTCGTCGTGCACTTTACGCCTACATCACACTGTCTCTCTGACTAACACTCTTTTGGGCCGACGCTTAAAAATCTAATAATATCTCCCATAATTTCCAAAAGGTAATTTTCGAAAATTCAGATTGTTCATCGCAAATGAGACCTACGTCATTTAGCCCAGTCGATGGGGAGCAAAAAGGGAACCCACCTTGCAAAAGGTGAGGTAGAAGATTTTATTTTTTTATTTTGTTTATATTGTTATAATAAGAAAACCCTAAATTTTCCACCTCAAAATACGTCGGGAAAGGTTTTGGAAGCCAGAAGTCCAAAACAAATTCGGGCATTTTTTGGTTTTTGCATAATAACTTTTTAATGTTGATCTTAGCAAAAAAATAGAACTGTACAATTTTAAAGGTCATAAAATTTTCTACAAATGTTTTTTATAAATTATTTTTCTCAAGTAAATAGTAACAGACCTACGAGATTTTAAAATTTCACCAAATTTTCATTTTTCATTCAAATTTTCATTTTTGTAAATTCGAAGCGGCCAATAATGTTGGTAGCCAAATTACACAAAAAATACTCATATGTTCGAAAAATTCAACTTGACCTTATTTGAAGAGGTGTTTTCGATGAACACATTTCATTAATAACGAAATTTTATCTACAAAATTGTAGTTGTATGAAGACGCCAAAATTTTATTATTTTTTTTAATTAACGACAAATCGGGCATTTCAACGAACATGAGACCTGTACCACTCTCTTAAGCGTCCTTTACGCTATCAAAGGTCTAAATTTAATAAAAAATGTTATACTGTTTTTAAGAAAAAATTGTTTAGTGAAAATAAAAATTGCCAATGTTTGACATTATATTTTGTGAAATATACTCGTTTTTTAAAAATTGAACACGACATTACTTTTCACCAAATTACGCGAAAAGAACTAAAATGTTCGAAAAATTGTACGTGACCTTATTTTAAAAACTATCTTTAAGGAACAAATAGAGATTTTCCTCCTTAAGGAAATACGTTCCTTAAAGATAGATTTTGAAATAATATCATGTACAATTTTTGGAAAATTTGAGAATTTTTTGCGTAATTTTGCGCGAGAATACGGGCGAGAAAGTACGTGCTGTTTTAACACCACCATTTTGTTAGTGCTACTTTGTCTAATATTCAAAATAAACATTTAACATTTTTATGAGTTAAAAATTGTCATTACTCTCGATGCTCGTATCAAGGATTGTTAAAAGTGGGATTTCATACCGTGCTTACTTTCTCGCTACAGAGTAGAGAGAAAGTTATTTAATGCTGCGGCGAATTTTCGACAAAACGGCAAATTTTCGGCAGAAAAACTCTTATCACAGTGCGTTAGTAACGAAAAAGTGGAAAATCTAATTGCTAAATTTAGGAAACTATCCTCCTACACGTGGTGTAGCATGATCCATGTTTTGTGGGTCCTAATACCGTAAAATCGAATGCCGGCAAAGCGTCTGTCCGTCTGTGACAACGCTAGAGGCTAAACCGTTCAGCCGATTTCTCTAAAATTTAAATTTCTCAATCGATCTGGCTGTCGCCTTGAATTTGAAACCAATATTTTAATTTCGAGGGATACATTTCATGAGCCGCTGAGACATTTTCTACATTTTCAAAAAAATGGCTCCTTCGTTTTTGATTAAATTTTGTTGCTGGATATTGTGAGAGACATTTAAGAAAATAGAGCAGGCCACATCGTTGAAAACTCTGATTTTTCGAAAGTTGCAAAAATTCAAAATTTCTTCTGTCTTCTTACAACTACAATTATAATCGTTAAGATAAACATATTTTTCTTAAAGAAATGTGTTGATTAAAATTTATCTAAAAATAATGTTATGTGCAATTTTTCAACAATTTGAGAATTTTTTGCAAAATTTGGGTTAAACATAGGCAACTTGTATTTTCTTTAAATCATTTTTTTCTTAAAAACGGCAGAAAATTGATTAAATTTGGATCTTGGATAGCGTAAAGGACGCTTAAGAGAATGATACAGGTCTCTTGTACGTTGAAATGCCTGATTTTTCGAAAATTTAAAAGGTTTCGGCGCCTTTCTACAACTACAATTGTGAACAATTTTTGTCATAAAAAATGTGTTAATCGAAAACATATCTCTAATAAGATCATGTTGAAATTTTCGAAAATATTATTATTTTTGTGTAATTTGACTACAAACATGGTCGCCCGCCGCGAATTTCCTGCACTTCGTGAACGTAGTATGAGAAGGGCTCCAGGCAGTTGGATGCTACGTAAGTTAGAATTTGTGTATTATTTCATATTTCTTTGTTCGTTTCTTACATTCAAAGTAGTGTTATTCGTTTACAAATTAATCTTTTAGAAATTATTTAAAACCTATTTTAAATTGCGCCCTTTAATTGAGTGAAATGTGAAAACGAATAGATGATTTTGCATTGCATAATAAGACGTGGGAATGAAGAGTAATGCGTACAAAAAAAGTAATTTTGATGAATATAAAAATATTATGTTTAATTATATTTTTCTATCCATTTTCATTTTCTTGCTGGCGGTATCAAGTATTTTAATTTGCAAAATGTGTATCTCACATGAATTAGCGGTCATTGTTGCTTGTTGCAACAAATTGTTGTAACGCCGCACTGATAACGGAGGCGATAATGACGGCCGCTGTTCGTAACAAACTAATAATTTTATTTACGGATAAAGTATGCAGGATTTTTGACACTAGCTTTTCAGCTAGGTCGAATTCAGTCGCTGTCTGGAGGAGAATTCTAGCGGCCGGCTGCTCTGATCGGTAGTTTTCCGTGGTTTCTCCGATCAACACCAGGCGAATGCCGGGGCACTACCCTAATAAACGGGCCACGGACCGCGCGCGATCTGTTCTTCTCATTCCTTGTCCTATCCTCTCCCCTTACACATACTTACACTAACGTGCACTACACTACCACATATCCCGGGAGACCGGTCGGGAGCTTAGAGCTTGTCCGGGCTGGGGCGGTGCCCTGCTGGTGGGAGAGTCCTGGTTAGGGGGAACCCCACTAGCCGATGGTAGGTCGGCGCCGGATCTCGCCATCCGGCGGGGGAAGATCACCGCCATCTCCCGAGAAAAACATGCACTACACTAACGGGACTAATGACCAGTGCCGTTGACGCGCCCGGAAACAGGAAAAAATCAATCAATCAAAACTAACGTAAGATTTTACGGATGAAAGCGATAATATTGTCTGTCTGGAACAACGAAGAAGTGCGAAATTGGCACAAAGAGTGCAAGTGCATCAGGCAACTCAGGGAAGTTTACATGTGCCCCACTTTTCTACAAAAAAGGAGTGCAATACCAGTGAAGTACCAACAAGAAAATGTTTCATTTGATGCTACAGTAAACCTTCAGGTACTTGTTATTTCTCTGGATAGACAATATTAAGAAAATTTATTTTAGTCGGCATAGGCAGTATAAAATATTTATAAATAAACCGTTTTTATGAAATATAAGAAGTAGAGGGTCGGCTTTGTAGCCATTACAGGGACCACGCGATCCATAAATCCTGAAACTACCGCAGGTATGAGACCTGACCAAACAAAAGAATATAGTGAGCAAAACTTTCATTCATTCTCGCCAAACGACTTTGATAGGATTTTAATTTTCTTCCGACTGAGAGAACAAGGGCGTATTCGTTCGAAACGGTTTGTTTCCTTGAAACAGACACGCTGAAATATTAATCAAAACTGAATTACGTTTTCAGAAGCATTTCTAGGAAACCTTCGCACGATACCGCTCTTGTGAAGGGTGTTGGTGTACCAACTCAAAGAGATTGTCGAAAATTTTTGTCATTTGGTCACTTGCAAACTCTTTGCTTATAATGCTTCCTGTAAATTATTTGGCTTAATGGCGGCGAACAGCTATCTATTCTTTGCGAAGACATGCTGTTGAAAGTCACCCAGTAGTTGTATGAGTTCACGAAGAGATACAGCGTGTAACAAATGACAAATATTGTGAAGTTACTAGTTTCAATATCATTAGATTATGTTAAAACCAAAGCGCCAACCTAAATAATAAATCTCTGTGGAAAACTGTGTAAAGTTCGCCCGTTTTCGCCTCCAGTGACGCATATGTTATCCCAAGCTCTCGCGGAAGGGGCAAACGACGTATTTTGGCTGCCGTGAGGGACGCTTCCACGACCTTCAGCGCCATTACAAGTAAGTGAAACAATACAGACCATCTTCTATCTTCAACCATAAGTGATTTATAGTATAAACCTGTGGTCAGTAAAATGTCGATTATTAATTCTAAATCAAAGATTCTTCGAGATTTACCTACGATAAAACTCATGCCTTCATCATCCAGTATGCCTCTCTACAATTATGAGTCGGTATATTCGTGTTAAAAAGTTCTATTTATGCTAATTTATGCTCAATGTTCATAATAAAAAACACATTTTAAACATATTACAGTTACCTAACTTGTCCATTTTGGGGCGCGGAACATCGCATAAGAAAAATTATCAATTAAAATTGATGTAAAAATGTTTCCTCATAAATTTGGGTTTACTTATCGTCTAATTGATTACGTAACTATTGTGTAAATAGCCGCAAAGGGAAGACTTTAAGTCTAATTTCCTATTAGGATTATTTGTCTCAATAGTAAAAGATTATATTTTGCAACAAATTCATTACTTTTTTACAGAAGACTTCGCCGGGCAAGCTTTCCTTATTTCTTCCAGTGTGCTACAAACATTGTGTCTGTTTGGATCCATTTACGTATGCGAACAATACGATTTTCTTCTCTGATGATAATAAACTAATGTTGTATATCCTGATCACATTTTGAAATGTTTTCTTTGTGATATAACAGTACTCAGATTGATCTTCTAGGTGTACATGAGCTCGTAATGAAAATGTCATAATGTAAAATTCTATATTACGAATTAATGTAAGTTCTATGTAATAACCGCTTATAATAACGGTTTGTATATTTTCATAAATAGGTTATGAATAAGACGTAATGTATGCTAGCTATATATTAAATCAAACTGGAGTAAAAATGTATCTTGTGTTTTTTGTCTTTCACTTGTCGAACTGCCAGCGAAGTTTCCGTTCTCTAATTCTTTTGCTTCCCCGCTGCAGCTGTGACTGCAGATGGCATTGTCAAATGGACCAAGGGCAGGAATGGCACTGCCCGAGCGGACAAACCAAAACCAAAACCCGCCACTGGATTAAGAGAATTAATTTCGATCATATCAATGAAATTTTCAGTTTTATCTTTTTTCTCAGAGTTATATTGCGAACGCACTATGAAGGCAAACTTTAGTAGTATAAAATACACTATATCATTACTGGCATTGGTTCTTCATCATTACTTTTATTTCATAATTAATGCATAGTTGATATTCATGACTTTTTACTATTATTCCAAAATATTTAACTTAAAACTTGTACGCACTATGAAAGCACTTGAGCAACGTATTAAGGACCGAATTCAAAAAATTGATGGGTGGGTAGATTGCCTTTAAAAGAATGTTAGAGTTTGTTCCAGAATTTCTTCACAACAGAAGCACAGGCACACACAAGCACACACACTTAGGTAAACTAGACTGGCTACCAAAAATGTCAGGGGACCAGTCGAGAACTTAGAGTGCCTGACAGGGGCAGTGTTCAGTAGAAAATCCATGTCAAGTCAACGTGTAGGTAGGCGCTGAATCCCAGCATCCAGCAGGGTATGTACACCATCCCCTCCGCGATAAAATATTAACTGCACTAACGAGACTAATGACCATAACAGTGAACTTCCAGGAAATATCAGTTCCCAGCATTACAACCGATCGTTCGCGGAGAATAACATCTGCATAAAATGTTGCAGTGAACGTGAGCCCCGGAAGAGGGTGCCGCTGGAGCCATGGAACTGCCCGGGATCTTCGAGCGGAGAGAAGCTTGAAACGGTAGGTGACGTTGAGAGGAAGTGCTGGGCAGGGCGGTCACAATCTCCGTGGTCACTTGTAACCGAAGGGCCTGCCTTTATGGGCAGGGCTGAGGTTATGCTGACCTTCACATTCCAACCCCCACAGCTGTACAGCGAGTGAATGTCGAGGCAGGATCTGGTCCGAAGGTTAAACGGAAGCAACTCTCAAGATCATCAGTGTGTAATTTAAATCAATAGTACCTTTCAGAATAGAAATAACTGAAAAATTATTTATAACCCAAAATAATTGAAAAACTATTTATTCACTCATTAATTTTAAATGATTTACACCTCGCATGTGTTTTACGAAATATAAACCTGACTTTATTAAATGTTCTTCATAATTAGTTAGGATAACTCAGCTTTCAGAATGTAATACAAGCGTATCAGCTCCTCCCTTGCAGGCAATTAAGGGAGTACTTGGGTGGGATGAACAGTAACCGCCCTGCTCAGGGAGATGAAACAGGGCCTCCTGTGTCATATTAGTCTCATGGCTCTTGAAATTGCAGGTCACCACATTCAACATTCTCCGTTGCCTAGTTCGTAAATACATTGCAGGCTCGTACGTATTCATGACTGTAGTTGAGTCTGCAGTAGACACAAGTATTTTCTTTAGGGATTGCTCTTCACTGGACTGTAGGGGCAATTTAGAGTCTCGTGGATAGGTAACGCCCATACCGCCCGGTGAGCTCAGGGCTCTTCGTTGCAAGTGCCCTTCACGGGCTTCGGATGCGTTCTGGAACTTTGCTCTCAACGATAAAAGCTACATCGCAGCTATTCAGTAAGACTCTACTTTGGACTAGTGGCGCACCAAAGGGGGCTTATGGGGATTCTTCCCCTCCCCAAGAAACCGATGGCTTATTTGCATAAAATTGGGTTTTTCACTGCTATTCCATACCAAGAAATAATCATTCAATATCTAAATTATTCAAAATGTTATAAATAATTATAAACCAACAAAATAAAATAAATTTTAAATGCTGCATTGTCGAAAAATCGTACATAAGAAAACATAAAGTGGCTGTCCTCTACACTAGAAAAACGATAATTGCTTCACTTCTTGAGAGCAAAGTGTTTTGGAACGACCACTGGGGGAGTCTCGGAAGATACTTAGAGACAATGACCTCGCATCGATGGAATTGCGATCGGGTAAGTGACTAGTTGTAGGTAAACATGACACAGGAGGTAGGGAATGTCATAAGGTGTCTTTTCATTTTTATGTCGAATTTCTGTAGCCGGAAATCTTCAAGAACATTTACAAACTAAGTAGTGTTACACCAAAATTTGACGTGTAGTAAGAATTGAAATATAGCAATAAATATTCACAAATTGTAATAATTTTTACGTTTGACGTTTCTGGGACACGAAGTGAAGGATCCTATTGTATCCGAGATTCTTTCAATTAAATCAAGGAAATATTTTTATCAACGTATGGAGAAATTTCACGTCTTTCAAGAAGGTTTAGTCCACGATAGTACGCGGAAATTCATGAATTGGAATTGCATGGACGAACTGCAGTGGCAGACATTCATGAACTGTAATTCGGGAGAAGATCTCGGGTGTGTTCAACTTAAACTACCGGAGAAGATGTCTAAATAGAGGGATAAGATTACTGTTTGAAGTCTGAAGTTAAGTTCATCAAAACACGCTGTCGAATTCACTTCTTGGCTGTCCGGGTGACGCCACGTAGTGAGCTGAGAGCCCGACGTTTCGCCTGACATGTCGTAGGCTTCCTCAGAGCAGGGAGGCTGTCGAATTGTATTCACGGGGAAAATATATCTGACAAGTTCAGTAATTGCAACTAAGAATGCTTTTTTATCTCCTCTGGAGAAAATCAGGAACACAATTTCAATGGTAAAAAAACGAACAAAAAATAGTAAAATATATAGTGAATCTAGAAAGGCAGACATTCAGATCATCTACTTTAAAAATTATTATTTAAGGGACACTAAAAAACATTTTTTTAGGAGAGAATTTTATATTTGAAAAATTAAGTTTTCCGACGCATGATAACATAATTTTCTCTTCTTACGAAGAACTTCGTAAGGCTAGAAAGTAAAAATGGAAGTTGTCTGTATTACAGCAGCAGATATTATAGTGCATTAATTTACTAATGAAATTTTATCGTTAATGTTAAAATAATTCATAATATACCAGTAATATATTCGGTCAAACCGTTCTCGGGTGAGCTTCGAAGTGCAGAACAATGAGAACTGGATTAACGAAAAACTGTTAATTATATTATACGTATATACTCAATCAAAGGGAACAAAAATAATTTTGTGTTTTATTCAGAATTAATATCCATAATTAATAAGAACATTCAAATTAAATAATTGAAATATGAATAAGCAAAAGTAGTTATTATATTGCGTAGAATATTGCCTAGGTTAGGAATTAACAAAAACAATTGCAAGACTAAATTATTATTTCCTGTCTTACAATTATTTCCTTAATATACATACAAAAAGTCTTTGTCCTTTTGATTTAACCTTCCAATTATACATGGATGAAGCGGATTAATTAGCTGTCGCAACAACAATTTAATAATTCCGGACCCTTTGTCATGCGAGAATCCCTTAGTCTTGGAAAGTGTTTCATTTGTCTACTGATGCTGATCTTTCTCAAGTGATTACTCTCGTATCTTCATGTGGTTCCTTTCGAATTATCTTTGTACTCACCTTAAAAAGGCCACAGGCACTTCGTGTTGCCTAACATGGCGACAAAGAGAACGAAACGGATTAATTATAAAATAAAATTCTTTCACATTTATTTAAAACATTGTCTGAAACAGCCATGCATCATATATAATTTTCATTTCAATATATTATATAAATATATCATATTGTCTGTGATACGAGTAGTGTTTAAGAATTTGAAATTTACAATTCCCAATCCTTAATTATAGTACGTTTTTCTGTGTTTTACAGGCTGACATATTTCAGGTACGTCACTGCATTTATTTCCATCTTTTGTAATTTAGTTAACTTCCTTCATCGATAACCTAGACAATGCTCCATCTATTATCCAGTATTGTTTCATCTTAGACCTTCGCCGGCAGCGACAACGGTGATCTTTAGGTCACGACTTAACGGCAGTGCGATGTGTTTGGGAGGCGGGGGATTCGATCCCAGCTCGGAGCCGGAAATTTGCTCGAGTTTCATAACGGGGTATTCGTAGCGCCTGCTGAACTCGAATTCGTATTCAGGCTGCTCTGATGTTTTCGTGGCTTGTCTGAAACAATTAATAAAATCATCCATTTTCGATTGTATTGTGTCTATTTCTACCTAATTTATAACTCAGTATGAAGTAAGATATTGTGTCATCCATTTCAACATTTACTACACATTAAAAATATAATAATCTACGCACTCATTTTATTTTTTGAAACTTTCATCTGCAGATGCTTTATCCAAATCGGTGAACATAGCTTTGTAGGGTACCCTGTCGAAGATCCTCTGCACTAGTGCTGAGTGAACTTTTCTTGTGATCTCGTTCATGAATCCGTTTGATTGATCG
Source organism: Teleogryllus occipitalis (assembly GCA_011170035.1). Classification (NCBI taxonomy): domain Eukaryota; kingdom Metazoa; phylum Arthropoda; class Insecta; order Orthoptera; family Gryllidae; genus Teleogryllus; species Teleogryllus occipitalis. The sequence continues at coordinate 67,433 of BLKR01000646.1, read as the reverse complement.
AGGAAGAATCGGTCATTTTGGTTGATGACGTTGTTTGTTGCGTCAGCTGAAAAATGAAGAAACATTAGATATTGTAAAACTACAACGAATAATTTTCATGCAACCACTACGAGGAAGCTAAGTAAAACAGATTTTGTATTATTCAAATGTATTAAATCTAAGGTAATTCTCACTTTGTTTCGCTTCACGAACTTAAAAAACATACGTATTACAAAACTTGACTTATTTGTTTAATTAGTGAAATCAATCTCTTCTATGTTACTTATAAAAGATTATTATCTACTGAACAATGCATAGATATGAAATTCGCTGGCTAGAAGAAGAGCGTTCTCATTGTCACAGAGGGTACGGCAATACCGAAAAGCCAGAGGAAATAGATTAAGAAACTAGTACCAGAAAGTCTAAGCTATTCTACAGCACCACTCGTTTAATTTATTACGAGACATTTCATGTTCAAAAACAAAAAGATTAGATTTATAAATTTGAAAAAACTTATTAAAGACGCCAAATAGAAGACCCGGTTAAATTACACAATTTTATTACTTTCTTGGCTGATGAATAGTCAGTAATGCTTTATGTCAATTTTTTCAAAATATAATTTGTCAAAATTAATCACCTTAATTCTTATTTCCCGCCCTAAATACAAACATTTCTTTGCACGGTGAATATTTTTGGTATTTTAATATTGGATGGTAACACTAGACGACATCTAATCGCTCTTGATTGCTCAGCGCCTACATAACATGATTAAAGAAAAAAATGTTGAAGACCGCAATAATAAAATTCACTGTAATATTTTACTTGATTATTGAAACTATCTACTGGAAGACAGCAAAAACAAATTAGTGCATATCATGTTGTAAAAATGGTATTATTGATAATATCGATTTCGCTGTCTCTCTCGCATGTCAGAATAAATCATGTTTAATAGGATGGTCCAAGTTTCGCCCTAATCATGAAATATATTCCCACCAAATGTTTATAAACAACCTATTTTAATCTGGGCACTACTGGACCCGTTTCGCAATGATTCTTAGCCACAAAACGAGAGACTGCGATTTCATCTTACAAAATGAATTGTGTTACACTAACCATAACGTACTATATTTCTGCCATTTGGGTCTCTTGATACTGGGATGCACTTTTAATGAGTCTATTGACTTAATTTAAAAAAAGGGAAATTACACATTACAAATGACAAATTCAACTATAAAAGTACACCGTAAAATATATCGTATCTGAATCGCAACTATTTTCAAAATACCTTTTACTGGATTCGTCTTGGGACATTTGTTTCAGCTTGCCTAGATTTACTTACATTGGGCAGGGTCGTTGAAGAGATTGGAGAAATTCACTTTCATCTTCTCCACGTGCATTCTTTGCCGAAAATCGTCAATCTGAAGGAACTCCAGTCCATGAATTTTTTTCGAAGAACATCGCAGAAGCATATCAAAACTGATGTTAGCTGTGAACATATATAGAAACGACAACTCTTGCAGCAATGTAATTGTTTAGTATTCAATTGTAGACGTTTTCTCTAATAACTCCTTGGCTGTCTGGGTGACGCCGCGTAGTTGGCTGAGAGGCCGACGTTTCGCCTGTCCTGTCGCAGGATTTCTCAAGGCAGTGAAGGAGGAAGCCTGCGAATGACAAGCGAAATGTCGGCCTCTCAGCCAACTACGCGGCGTCACCAAGACGTAATTGACTCGAGCCGCGGAAGCTTACGTGTACATTTCCTTTAGTATTTTAACTTGGTCTCATTTACACCCCTCTTTTTGTCTAATGATCCCAGCGTTTAGCAAACGCGCTTATGCGCGGAATAGCTTTGCAGCCCCAAAAGTCACTCTGCATATTCGCGCTTTCGCTAATACTAATTCAAAATCGTCCATCAAAGAGAATCGTGGAAGATCGGAGTGCATATGTTATGGGAGTGTGTTATAGCAAACTGTTGAAAATAGTAAAATTCGAGACTGCTAACGTACGTATGTTCATTTCAAAATTACAATACAATGACTACAAATGATCTTTTAGTATAAATTATTCTTATAAATCTTTGACCCCGGTGAAGCTAATAAGTCAAAAAAATTATTTTACATGGGTGCAAAAACCACTTTGAACGAATGCTGTAAACGTATGGGATTAATAATATTCAAACAAAACCTACACACAAATAGTTTCTTTTAAATATCAGCTTCGTTGCAATATCGTTAATCCCTGATTTAAGTCAGTTAAAAGTTGTTTTTTGCTCTCCTGTCCTTATCAGCTTATTCACCGGGATCAAAGAAATATTTATCAAGATTGTTAATTCGTCGTCGCATTCGATGTCTCGTCGTTCGGTGCATGATTTTCTAACGAAATGAAAATGTGATCCATATACTTACTGAATGTTGTATTGAAGTTTCCAGAACCTTCGATTGGAGTGTCTATAATATTACCCTCCATTTCGTACTGCCCTCGGAGGTAGTATTGTGGCAGTCTGAAGACCAAATTGAATTCTCGTCCTTCGGGATTTATACTGCAAAAAATATCCAACATATATCTCCTTTGGTCCGAATTATTTTTCTTTTTCTGTGAAGAGATACTTATAAATTTATAGGCTATATTCCATGACTACAGTAACCGCAAAACTGAGCAAATCTTTTTTTTATTCCAATATTATAAACATTTTATTTTACAGAGAATCGTTCATGAAATGACTTCTTAAGGCATAGATTATTACTCCTTTGTCGTTTATAGTAGGAATAATGGCGTCATCACGCACGGTAGGAGAATCATGGGTATGTAGCAGTAAATTGAACAGCCGATCACTTGTTTTCGCACAGTTGTCAAATATCAGTGACGTCACAATAAAGTAGTTTCCAGAAAATTAGCTTCGCTTCTCTTACAATTTCATAATGGTGTTATACAAAAAAATAGCGTATGCCTCTCGTATATAATGTCACTTTATTGCATTCCTAGAAATTTGAAAACTCGCTCCTAACATCGCTCACTGTACTTTCGTAGTAAAGAATATCCTTGTAAACCAGTAGATAATATACTATTATCTAATGATGAGTGTGAAATTCATTGCTGTGCATATGAGAGAGGGGAGGCTAAAATGTTACTGTAAACACTTTAAAAAACATTGTAAATACTTAATACACTTCCCGAAGTTTCTCCTATCAACACCAGGTGAATGCTGGAATAGTAACTTAACAAACGGGCCACGGACCATTCGCGATCTTTCCTTCCCACATCTTGTCCTATCATTACCCCTCACATTTACATGCACTACACTACGACGACCGGGAAACCGGTCGTGACCTTAGAGCTTGTCCCGGTTCAGGCAGCGCGCCGCTGGAGGTTGATACCTGGTCGAGGAAAACGCAGCAGCTGCCATGCAGGTCGGCGCCGGATCTCACCATCCAACCTGGAAATATCGTCATCTCCCGAGGAAAAGTATGCCCCACACTTATGGTCCTAATGACCTTAGCAGTGGTCGCGCCCAGAATCACACTTCCCGGCAGATGATTAGTGCTAGTTATCTTCCACTGTACGCATGATGACAGGGGGTGATTAAGAAGGATGAAGAAGATATTTGTAATTGTGCGTAAAATAATGGTGCAGATGTGATACACTGTGGTATCTATGCGGCCTGTTTTGTTAATTTAACGTTAAAGAGAAGGCTCACTATTTTGTCTGTACACGTGTATTTTTTTTCCATAGGGCTTTTATCCAGCCGACAGCCGGTTGCCCTCTCGTCCCGAAGGGACGCATATTCGACCATACACTAGACAAACATTCTTGCGGGCTCCTCTGATCTGGGGTCAGCAGAACGCAAGGCCCTCCGCGACAACACACAAAATCAAGGGACAAACAGCCATGCCCAAGGCGGGACTCGAACCCGCGACCCTTCGGACCGAAGCGCTGAGTCGGTACTCGCTCTTAGCCACCTCGGCCATCCAGGAAGGCACACGTGTTTTATATTACAGATATATTTTTCTTAATTAGAATTGCTTTTCCTCATTATGCAATTAAAAGCTTATGACATAATATTAGATTTGTTAACGCGAAACGTGTGAGCCTTGTTTTTTTTAGTCTATTTCTTGTCCTAGTTTTTCTTTATTTCATTAATTGCCCACAGTTTTCAATATTTCTTGCAATTTTCTGTAGTTCATCCTCCTTTCGAAAATTTTAAATTATTGAAAACATCATGATCCTTGATTTCTACATTTCGCATTTCCAGTACTTACAAGACAATCAAGATAATGTTTCATAATTTGTTTCATGAGTATTTAAAAAAGTCATTAATTAGAACTTGAAATTCACTCAGATGTATATTATTTTATCTTCTCAATAATTGGAAATCACCAATATCCACTGAAAAATTCACACGCTAGTCAACTTCAAAATTATTGTACAGAATCCAAGTTTTCGAACTACGTGTTTCTCCAAGCGAAAACGATTCTCTTTGTAAATAATTTATTATGCAATGTAATACTCAAAGTATTTTACACTGAAATTTCATTTATCTTTCTTGCTTGGTAAAAACAGAATACATACATAGGCAATAGAGAGACTTAATACTGAGAAAGAGATGGATAACCTATCTTATATCCAAACATATATATTCTTAAATAATATTTATGACAATAAAAATAAAGTAAAAATAATAGAAATTCTACTGTGCCAAACGTATTTCACATTGATCTTCCAAGGATATTATAGTTATGCAGTACATTATCCTACATAACACTGACATAGCATGTGTTCAAGAAAAATTAAATGTTTTCCCTTACTCTGAACGTAACAAAACGGCGTCCTTCCAGCCATCATTACGCATATCAGAGATATTGAAAGCCAGGGTTGGTAGAAGGGCGTTGTTCTTCCGAAGAGTAATGAATGGAATGAATAGAGGGTCCATGGGTATAGCATTCAACTTGCGTACGCCTAGAAGATAAAAACAATAATTTTAGAATTGAGAAGAATACTATTGTGAACATAACGTAATAAATGCAGGAAGTTGTACAATTAGCAATAGTCATTAGTTGTTTTTTTAAAACTTTTATATAATTCCAAATATTTTATACATGCATGTGTGCCTGTTCCACAACAATTATGTTTATTAACACCTCGTAAAATTGCAACTAAACACGTTAAACATATTATTCACAATAGGAAAAAAATAATACCAATACGTCACTGGCCTCCCAAGAGGTGGGGGCAGAAAGGAAAGCAACACTAACAAACAAATTATTTACCCATCCACAATGCATCCAATTCTCGAAAATTCGTGGTATTATGAGAAGTGCCTGAGCAATACTTGGTAATCAGTTTTATACCTCTTACCCTAAAATAGTTTTAAAAAATAAGCGACAACGTAAGTAGTTTTCCTTTTTGACAATAGAAACATTTTGAACAAATCTTCTTGTGGTAAGGAAATTAATATTTTCCAAAGATCTTTGTAACTGTAATTAATATTGTAAGATGCCAAATTTATGAGGACGCTTTACTAACAGAATCTCCTAAACGTTACAAAATTATGCTGAGCTACAAAATTACGCGTCAAGTAGTATTATCTGCATGCGGTCTACAAAGAACGTGGTGAGAGGACAAAGCACTCTGTGCCTCGGTCGCGACACGACCTGCATTTTATAGTGCTTTTTTTCGGTGTTCCTTTTAGAAGAAAGCGGCATTGTGATGGCTTCTGGGGCGTACGAGTAAAGTGCACGTCAACGGTGTTTCCGGGTAAAACGGAATCGCTTGACCGTCAGCGTTCTCTAGTCGAATCGCAATCTCGTCGATCCAACGTCGCGTTACGCGGTGAAATATTTTTTCGGTCGGTCTTTCTTCGATGATGGTGGCGGGTAAATCGTTCACGTGAAACTGATACAGCACGTGCGCTATTCGATTGTTTATATACCCGCTTTCGATCACGTTACACGTCACGAACACTTCAAAATCCTTCATGGTGGTCGGTGAAGCATCGGCCGTCTCGTACACCCCGAAAGGTTTGGGTGACACGGTCTTTGAAAATCCGAGGAGAGGACCGATGGACTCGGCGTGCTCGAATCGCAGCGTGAATGACGTGTTGACGCGCACTTTGTTCGTTTGCGGGTCCGCCACCAAATCGAAAAACTGCTTCTTCTCCGCAAAGTCATCGGGAAATTGCTTGCGTAGGATGTTCAATATCTATATATATAAAAGAAAGTCGTGTTAGTTACACTATTTATAACTCAAGAACGGCTGTACCGATTTGGCTGAAAATTGGTCAGCAGGAACCTTAGAGCCAGGAGACGGACATAGGATACTTTTTATCCCGTTCGACAGCGTTCCTGTGTGAGAACGCACGTTTTTGCACGTTTTCGCGTGATTTCGCATGTTAGCGGTCATTGTTGCCTGTTGTAACCCATTGTTGTAACGCCGCACTGATAACAGAAGGCGATAATGATAGCGATATGACGTTTCAATTTAAAAGACTTCAATTTCCGATCCGTCTTGCATTCGCCATGACCATCAACAAATCACAAGGCCAATCCTTGAAAGTTTGTGGTTTGAATCTAGAATATCCATGTTTTCCCATGGTCAATTATATGTGGCATGTTCACGGGTCGGAAGATCATCTGCGTTGTTTGTTTTTGCGCCTGATAATAAAACAAAAAATGTCGTGTATCACTAGGTACTTAACTGAAGAGTGCAACCTATGCACCAAAATACAGGAACAATAATGAATGATTAACCTACTTAATTTTTTTATTTGTATTTTCTAATAAACAATTTAACTTAATAAATTCCGAAATCTGCTTATTTATTGCCTTTAACTGCCGGTCCCTATGATTACAGCTTTGTATTTCTCTCTTAAACAAAAATCAATTCCAAAAAAACGCTCTGCTACGTAATAGATTTTTTAATTGTCTATTTAATATCAGAGCGTTTTTTGAAATTCTTCTTTGTTTGAGAGAAAAACACAAATCTGCAATTGCTTTATTATCACGAGTGCAACAAGGATAGTACAGTTTCTCACAGTGAGTGCGACGCGAGAAAAAGATGGGACCGGCTGTTAAGGCGGAACAGAGTTCGCCGGGTCAGCTAGTATGATAATAAATGTCTTCTAAGGTATACGTACCAGGAGGGACGATCAGTGTATAGCTTGCTGGTGGCGCCCCACCGACAACTTCGTAGTGGAGTTTGTTGTGACCGTCCTTCTCGTTGCGAATGGTGTGAACGGTGCTGAGATGCACTAACGCGAACTCGTACACGTCGTTCGACAGGTCGACACCCGGCGCAAACTTCACCGAGATCTCCGGCTCCTTCCCGATGATAGTGTACGTGCGCATGACACGATCGTCACAAGCCAAATGCCAACATCCGGTGTTTAATCTTCCTTTTTCTTCCATTCGTGAAAAAGAAATTGCAGGCATAACTTGCCGCAATTGCTCGCGTTGTATTTTTGAACTCGACGCGTGTTGTACGTCACGCGGTGTCCGCGCGCGTATCGAAGAAATTCGGGACGGGGCGGAAGTCCGAACGAATCGAAATAACGCACCGTTTGGCCTCGTTTCGCGTACGCGACGAAATGAGTACCGTCGCCGCTGGCTTCGTCGAGGTTGACGACGCCGCACTCACGCCCCGACGCCCTTGTTCTTTTGGGCAACGCATCACGCGTAAACACGCCACCAAAATAAGGAATATTCAAAATCTTCTTCGCAAAACGTGTCATTTCCTCGTGTGTGAGCGCTCGACGCGGTACTCCGCTCATTGGTTTTTTCGAGACGTCGTCTTTCCCTTCCTCCCCTTCGTCTTCCTGTTCGTTCGAAGCATTTTCGAGGCCCTTAGCAACACGCCCGACCCTTTTTTGGTCTCTTCCATGACCTTGTTATGACGCACCATTTCCGCTAGTTCTTGGTTTTTGTTTTTGGCGTTTTTCACAGCGTTCGCGATAGCGGCAGCGCCGCCTGCGACAGTCCCGAGCGCGCTCAGTCCGCTTAGAATGGTCGGAGTGAGAGGAATGAGGGCAGGTAGAAATCCACCTCTCTTACTCTTCCTTCCACGCACTGCTTTCTTCCTCATCCCTCGAAATATTTCGCGACCCATCGCGGTCGTGATCACAGCACCCGCCGGCGAATCGGTGTCAACGCTCACTGCTCTCTCACCTCTTCGTGCGCCTCCTCTCCTCTGTGGTACAATCTTCCTACAATCTTCCTTCAATCTCTCGTTGTCGTTCTACACACTGTGCGAACCATGTGTGACATACCGATATGTCACATGAAAATAAACAAACATTTATTTGTAGACTATATGGTGGAAAATGCATTAAGATGGATGCCGAAAGTAGAAAATTTGGGATTGGGCGAAGAAGTTTAGACGATCGAAAGGTCAGCTACACCAAAATATAACGAACGCATGGATTGGCTGAGTGAGAGAAGGACGGTCAAATGTTATGAAAAAAAAGAAGGGAGTTTAATACGAAGCTTCGAGGGGTGAATCATGCAGGAAGATTTCATTCTGACCGGCATCGCGTGTCTGAACTGATCGTAGGTTCGTGAGAGGGAGCGAGTGTAATGCAGATAGTCAGAGTCGGGTTTTCAGATCGTGAAAGTTTAAGGACAGTAAATGATATTGCAGATATTGCATGTGGAAGTAATATTGATGCATAAATTGGGACTTTGTCGGGAGTGGTAATCGAGTTATAGGTTTCGGGACTATGTCATAGGACGTAATCGGGACTGATAATTTTGATAGTTTGACACCATCTTGGATAGGAGCAGAAGAGGATTTCTTGGAACTTTGGACTACGGCAAGCTCGCAAGATATTTCGACTGAGAAGTCTTCGAGGGACATCAACGAAGAATAGATAAGTTCACCGCGGTATAAAACTCTAAATTCAAAGATATCTTGATCAAAGGCCTAACATCAAAATCATTTATTAAATTCACTATATTGTTTGCAAAAAGGTAACAATAAACTTTGTTAAATTTTGTTCTTTAGAAAAGAAAGTGATCTTTCATTTAGTCAATCCAAACAGTAATGAACTAGGAATTAGAATCATTCTATTTCAGATTCCCAGCAGCGCTGTATAGTCTGCGGATCCTATAATCCATTATAAAGGTAATAAGGATTATAATATATCGTGACCCATTGACCCAGCAAGCCGGACGCTAAGATCTTTGCGAGAAATTAATGTAGAGAGAAAATTTGTATATCTCACATGACAGTACTAATCGACGAGAACAAGTGTCGAAATATATATATACACACACCTTTAAATATCCTTCCCCAATATCCCCTTCGATACCAGACGGTTATTGAGCTTTTCCAAATTGTCTATATCGACAGCGACTTCATTGCTCAACTTTTTGAAATTCTCTATCATGGTGTCAGAGAAACTCGTCAGACGCGCGTCGAGCAATCCAAATTTTGTTTCGAGATTAGATAAATCGTTTTTGACTGTTTCTTTATGGGGGTAAAAAAGATCATCCGCGTGTTTTTTCGCCTTCGCCAGCGTGTCGTCCAATTGTGATTTAATCACCACGTCCGAGCTGCTCGTGCCAGCGCCTACTTTGCGAATTAGTTTGTTGCGAAAATTGAAATTACCGGACGAACCGACTTGCGGTAACGTGTCCAAGAGTCTGGGAGGAATTTTTTTTTTTCGTGCGCGGCCACGAGCGCGCTGCATTCGCTTATCGCGAACGCCTTTAGGTCTTTTTCCTGTTGATCAACACGACTAGAGAGCTTCCTCTCGAGAGAATCGAGTTCGCTTTTTTTTTCTTTTTTTTTTTTTTTTTTCGTGGTTTCCGCAAGCTTCTTCTCAAGAGCATCGAGAGTATCGCTTTTTCTTTTTATCACAGTTTCCGCAGACTCATCATCATCATCATCTCTCCTCATACGCTTATGCACAACACTATCGATTTGTTCATCAACGTTTCGCTTCGTGACGGCGTGACGCGCCCGAACCGCGTACGCGAGAAAATCATCAAGAAAATCATCAAGAATAAATTCGAATCTCGATCAGCTTCACACTCTGCTGATATCATCTGATCCATGTATTACCAGCTTAGGAAAATCCCATAAACCGAAAACGCATGATACGCCACGCGAAGTCATGAAATTGTTGTGTGATACAAGTTCTCTGGAAGACAAATGAAAAAATCTAACATAACGAGGTCAGTTTACGTATTTAATTTACTTACTCAATGACAAACTTGTTGAAACTGCATGCGTTATTCTGAGGGGCAAAAGTTATATTTACAGTTCACAATAAAAACATTCTGAATGCTCATCATTTACTCAGAAAACCAATTAAAATCGAGAAGTAGTTAGTAGTAGCAAATATTTAAATTTTAAAAAATTGCAATATAAATTTTAAAAAATGATACATTAAAAATTAAAATGTTTAAAATAAACATACTCTATAATACAAAAATAAATATTTTAAGCTCCAAACATATATTTCAAAAATTACAAATTGATAATGAGATGAAAATCGAACTTTATTCTTTATAAAACATTTGTACAATTTGGAATACTTTGCATTTCGTATGTAATTTACTTAAAATTGGTAGAAATAATAAACGTATGTTATTGGAACTTCACATACTTAAAGAATGCCTTAAAAGAAGTAAGTATACCAAATTTCATTGAGATATGTGCAATAGTTTCCAAGGTATTAATTTTTACGAGCTAGTTGCTCGAAATTACACACTGTGCGCGTGTCCGAAGACATCCATATTGCGACTGCGAGTTTTGTTTTCGACTTGCGACTATTTATTACTGCTCTTCGCCACCTGAACGCGTACGCTGTCTTAACCCTTTAAGCCCTACGTTGTTGTGGCATCCCCGGGCCCTGAGTCACCCGGCCCGCTGGGGTCGCCTGTGGCCTGCATTCTTTTCGGGCGCGCGCCCTTTGTAGGGAGCGCGGCGCGGGTAGAAAACTGCTTATATTTCCCATCCTTTTTTATCTGGGCTTTGGACCGGCACTGGCGAAGTCACAAATATTTTTAAAAAATTTATTTATAATTTTTTTATTTTTTTTATTGTTTTTTTTTAATTTAAGGCAGTAAGTGATTTAATATGTGTACACGACGTTTTGCCATGATCCAATCCGCAAATCAAAACGCCGAAATACAAAGCCGAAAATCGAGATAAAATATTATATAATAAGCCGTTATGCAGAATTCAGTGTCAAAAATCGTGTCCAGAAGAGAAGCCAGAGTTCAAATATATAGGTGAAATAAGAAAATAACAGAAATCCAGAGAAAGCAACCAAAATCAAAGCGCAAGTCGAATGTTATAATACTTCAGAAAAACGCGAACGCACAGCAAGAAATCTCAACACAAAGTGAGGCACAGAAACCAGGATGGGTAGATTTTGCACAGAGATTTTTATTGCCCCCAGCACCCTTTTTGGTGGAGGGTGCTGAGCCATATAATTTCGCATGTTTTGACCTGCGCGCGGTCAAAGTACCGAGCGACTCCCTTTGTCAGTCAACGCCGGCCGGCCGCCGGCCTCCGCCGCGCACGACGGGCAGATGAATTCGGCTTAAACACTCCTTATGCTCCCTCTATTGTTCAGAAAAAAATACGACAGCTACTTAGTACATTTAGAAAGCTGTAGATGTCGTGCCAAGCCAATAGCTTGTACTGCCCCCTAGGAATAAAATCAGAAAGCACACGAAACATCGTGCGCCGGATATTTCCGGCATTAGCACTCATGGCACGACCGACCCACGCCCGATATATCCGGCATTAGCACTCGTGGCACAAAAGTCTTGCGCCGGATATATCCGGCATTAGCACTGAAAGGGTTAAAAGCAGAGCGAACGCGCCCGAGGTCGCAGCGCGTGCGCTGCTTACTGCTCTTCGCCACCAGAGCGCGTGCGCGGTCTTAAAAGCAGAGCGAACGCGACCGAGGTCAAGCGCTGTCGCCGAGGCAACAAAGCAGCCACCCGCCAAGCTATCAGCCCAAGGTCAGTGGGTGGTATGGTTGATAGGGCGCGCCCCGCGGCGACCCCGGCGGACGTTGCAGTTGATAACGCGCACGCGCGCGCGCCTCTCAGTCTACTTCTTGTATTCTACTAAGTTAGACGTGTCGAAAAATGGCTGCGCAAAACGTTTTTGATTATCGAAGGTACACTGATGTCAACAACGCGAGGTTTTTTTCCTCTGGACCTGTACGGACGCAGCATCATTCACTACGCTGCGGCACATGACGACGTACTTGGCTTGATATTTTGCCTCACCCGCGGCGACCACGTCGATCGGGAAGACACTTTCGCGAGAACGGCTCTGCACTACGCGTTTCGATCACGGGCGACGGTGGCACCCGCTTTTCTTCTGTTCGTCGGTGCCAATCCTGAGCATGTGGACGTGCTCGGCACCCGGCCAGAAGAGCTTTTTGATTTGAATATCGTTGGCTGCAATTGCCCTCCTGTGTGCGAGGCTCACACTAGAGCGCCAAGGCACTGCGTGGTGGACGTCCCATTAGACGTCCTCTCCAGGAGGGTCGCAGGACATCTTCGGGAGGGGGCGGAGGACATCCACGGGGCGCCGAGGCAGCAACAACAACAACAACAACAACAACAACAACAACAACAGCCGACGCCTCCGCCGCTCCACGCGCCGCAACTCCCACACACACCGCAGGTCAACGAGCCGATGCCGCCGTCGCCGCCGCCGCCGTCGCCGCCATCCCCATCTATTGACGGCAATGGGTCGCAACAGAGGTCGCCGCCGCCGCCACCCCGTTGTAGTAGCACCGCGTCTACAACGGTGTACGTGCCATCACCACCTATTGACAACGGGGAACAGAGGTCGCCACCCCGTTGTAGTAGCACCGCTTCTACAACGGTGTACGTGCCATCACCACCGCCGGCGGCGCCACTTATCCGGTTGCGGCAGCCGATAATACAGCTTACTTTCTAAATCTGGTACACATGTTTTGTTTTTTTGTTATTTATCCCGTCACCTCCAGGCAGGGATTTCCTTCTTTTTTCCCCAGGCAATCAATCAATTGGTTCTTTTTTTTCACGATAGTGGAGAAAGGGGGATTGGTGGGTGGAGGCGCACGCGTCTCATTCAGAGAGAGAGAGAGAGAGAGAGAGAGAGAGAGAGAGAGAGAGAGAGAGAGAGAGAGGAGTATCGTAAAATCCACTCAAGAGACGCTCGTCTCGGGTGTGTCGCGGTAGCTTAGAGCTAGCGTGCGCGCCGCACCCCCGCCCCTCTTTCCTCACAGGAAACGCTACTCCCGGCGGTTCGATTCCCATTTTTGAAGACACACCCGCAACCAGCACACACGCCTCCGACTTCCACACGACGCTCACAGAGCGCGCCACCACCGACACCGCCGCATTTCGCCGCCAGGGCGCGCGCGCGCGCACACGATAAGGGACGGGGCGCGAACTGACGTCGTCAGCTGATAAGATAGGCTGGTGACGTCATATGGTTCAGTACCCGCAGGTTGGCAGCCTGCGAGGGGGCGTTATAATTGGTGGGCGCGCCGGTTGTTGACACCGGGCGGGTCTGGGCTCAGGAAGTGAGCCCAGACCCGCAGCGCCGGTTGTTGATGTTGACATGCAGCGTTATGGTGGCGTTGGTGGCGCCGGTTGTTGGCACCGGGCGGGTCTGGGCTCAGGAAGTGGGTTATCTGTGACGTCAATCTGAGCCCAGATCCGCCATTTCTCCCTACTGCGGTTCCTTTCAAATAATTTATAGAAAGGAATTCGACAAACATTTTAATTCTAAAAGAGGGCAAATATTACTTTTCAAATATGTATTTTTAACACGATTATCATTAAGTGGGAAATGTTTATTATTTTCATTTTACCTACCTTTTGACCAGCATTGTTCCCTTTTATTTACAGTAACAAGAGTTACTTTATTTTCTTTTTGTTTATTTCAGATTTCCGAAATCAAAACTTACTCATGAAGTACTTTCTGTACCTGTCCTTGCATTTTTTTAAAAAATAATTGTAAATGCATTGTTCTAAAAGCGAAACATACCTCTGGCGAGATGTTTCAGCATTCTGTTTGCTGAGTCCGTGAAACAGGTGTTGAGATTTGGGTCCTTTGCGCTACATATTTTCACATCGGATGCTGCAAAAGTTATTCACTTTAGTATTGTAAGATTTAATATTAAATAATAAAGAAAATTTTACAAATAGTTCTGTAAATAAATTTATATCACTAGTATTTCATTTCTTTGATGTTCCATATATAGTTTTATGCTTTAATTCTAAATATATTATGTGATTATTCTAAAGAAATGTAATCCAATTCTCTCAGATTCAATAAAAAACTAAATTAAATGTCTTGAAAAATTCTGTTGCACATTCGTTGCAACTCTTAGCCACACGGGTATCAAGTGTATATGGAGTAATCCTCCGCAAAATGTTTGTCTTGTCTTCTAGCGTCACAGTCAGTCATTGCTTTTTTCGTTTCGGCCATGGGCTTCGGAATAAATGTCTTAAGATATTATTTCATTTTCATACCATTTTGCGTCTTTTATAAACTTAAACGTTATATTTTAAAGGTACCGCATCGTGTGCAGGTCGTACAAGTGCCAGCTGCCGAAGTGCCAATGACTAGCCTGCCAGCGAAATAATCCTGTTTACAGGATGTCCGGGGAGAAAACGTCGAAAATTCAAAAAATAAGCTCTTAAGACAATTTTAAGCATATTTTGTCTGATAAACTACTTGGATATTCTGAATGGCTGAGCCGCAATAAACACTAAAAAGTTGGTTTGAAAAAATGCTTTCTAGGCAAAAATGTACATTGCAGAAGCATAGAAACATTCCAGAAACACGTAAATTGTAATGTATTAATACTGGCTCAGGAAGAAAAATTAACACAGAAATAAAAAAGTACCCATTTTACACAATTCAGCTGCTTTATTACTTCTCGGTTAATTTTGCTTTCTGAACAAATATATTAATTTCTTTTGTAAATAATAATCAATTTACATGTTTCTGGAGTGTTTCTATCCTTTTGCAATGCACGTTTTTGCCTAGAAAGCATTTTTTCAAACCAACTTTTGAGTGCTTATTGCGTCTTAGCCATTTAGAATATTCAAGTAGTTTATTTGACAAAATATGCTTAAAATTGTCTTAATTCCGGAGAGCTCGCAATAGATCTGCGAGATCCAAGCAACAACGGGAATTTTATGTTCCTGAATTATTGTGATCGATTACCTGGCTGATATTTAATGCATTCCTTTTTTCTACTTTTCTGAGATTGCCTGGCCTTTTATTTTTATCCTTTCGTTGAATTATTTCCCGTGAGCATGTTGACACTTGATCGCTGCGATGCGTGATAGCTGTCATATACGTTGGGTGCAATGGTGCCTGTGCATTGTGAGCTCCTGGCCACAGCGGTACGCATCATGGCATTATTTTCAGTCGTGTTTGTGACATGTGTCTCTTCAGGGAACGTAATCATTTGCCTTATCTACAATCGACTGTCACAATTTGTTACGAAAAAATGATGTGCATGAGACATCTGTAGGGAAATGAAAGAAATGTAAATCTTGCAAAATGAGAAAAAAGACAAAGATTTTCTAAATAGTTTTGTGAAAAAGTAAAACATATATTTGTTTAGAACATGCCAAAATAATTTGTGGAAATTGTCTTTAATATTATTTAATATAATGACATGATGTTTAATGGTTTTTGTGTGTACTTTGTCAATTTTTACCTTTCTCACCATATGTATTCAGCAAGTTAGTTGATTTAATATTGTATTCTTAACGGTACGTGGTATTATTTAACTGTGTGAAAATATACGTGATATAATATGGTTAATAGTTGTCTCGTATATATTACGTGCACGAACGAATTCATTGTTCCAAGTTCAAATACAGTATATAAGTTCGCACCGTTTGGCTATTCTGAAAGAAACATTATGAGGGGAACATATGTGTTGTTCCTTAATCAGTAATTGATTGGAAATGTTGAAGACCTTTCGTGTGAAAATTTGCATATTCTTGATTCTATATTCTTGAAAAAATGATAACTTGCATAGAAAACGCGTATCTATACATCATTCACACACAGTAAATGTTTTGGTCTTTCATTTTATATTTTTTATTTGTTACACTCACCCTAAAACAAAGATAATGATGAAAATGCAATTGCAGAGACAGATTTGAAACCCGCGCGCAATTGATCCACTAAAATGGCAGCCACGGCCCCTTTCAATTTATTCTTGACCTGAACTGTTCTAATTTCCAAAATCCCTGGAGATGCTGGAATTTATTCAGTAATCGGAATACACCTTTGTTGGAACCGATTCGCTTGTGGCATTTGAATGAGTACTTTCTTATAAATAATATACATAATTAACTTATTATACTTAAAACTAATTATTTTCATTTAATTCTTTGTTTTAATAATTCACCCTACCGTTCAATCACACATATATTCAACGTTGAACACTATATACATTGATTTTTACTTCTTCGCACTTAAGAACAAACTTCTTAAAAGATAGACATGTAACGTTACGGGGGAAAGCGGCGGATTTTCGGCAGAAAAGCTCTTAATGTCGGACCCTGGCCACGAAAAATGCCTTTTCTAAATTTAGGAAAAACTCCTGTAACACTTGGTGTAGTGGGTCCATGTTTTGAGGGTCCTTGATATCGACAAATCGATTGACGGCAAAACGTCTGTCCGTCCGTTTGTGAACAACGCATGCAGCTAAATCGTTCAGCAGATATTCTCCAAAATTTATGTTCCCCAATCCCTGCCGCGGCAGCTGGAATTCGAAAAAGATACAATATTTTTACAGTACTTTACAAGAAGCCCCTGGGACAATTGAAAAATAGAAAAAGAAAACAATGGCTCAACGTTTTTGATTAAATTTTGTTGTTGGATAGTGTAAAGGACGTTTAAAGAGAGTGGCGCAGGACTCAATTTCTTAAAAACCCTAATTATTCCAAAGTTGTAAGTTCACAGTTTTTCTTCAGTCTTCTTACAACTAAAATATTAAAGATACAGATTTTCTCCCTGAATGAAATATGTTCCATAAAGATAATTTTTAAAATAAGGTCATGTACAATATTTCGAAAATATGAGTACTTTTCACGTAGTTTTGCGTAAAAAAACGGACGAGAAAGTGCGTGCTGTTTTAGCTGCACTAGTTTTGTTCGCAACGGTACCGACTTCACTCGTATCCGTCTACAGCGGCGGCGATGGCCTAACGGTTAGCGTATCGGATTGCTATACCCAAGTTTGCGGGTTCAAACCCGATGGGCGTAAAGCGAAAAAATCCTTCGTACGCTTTTCTTAGAAGGGGAAGTAAAGCCGGCTGTCCCATGTTAGATATAACGTCATGTAAAACATCCTCAACCCTAAATGAAGCACCTGAGCTAAATTCGAATTGCCTGTTTCTTCGCCCATGTAATACCATCTTTTTCCCCTAGTTGGTAAAAGGAGCGTAGCGAAATTTGCATGGTCAGACGGAAAAGCAGGCTTCATGGCCACCGGGAGCGGTAGCTCAGTGCATCAACTGATGTCACTGCAGCGCCTCTAACCGGGAGGTCCTAGGTTGGCGTCCAGACGGCGGCAGGATTTTCGACACCAGCTTTTCAGCTAGGTCGAATTCAGTTGCTGTCTGGAGGAGAATTCTAGCGGCCGGCTGCTCTGATCAGTAGTTTTCCGTGGTTTCTTCGATCAGCACCAGGCGAATGCCGGAGCAGTACCGTACCAAACGGGGCACGGACCGCGCGCGATCTGACCTTCCTCTTCCTTGTCCTATCCTCTCCCCTTACACACACACACACACACACACTTACACTACCACATTCCGGGGGACCGTTCGGGAGCTTAGAGCTTGTCCCGGCTGGGGCGGTGCCCCACTGGCGGGAGAGTCCTGGTTAGGGGGAAACCTCACTAGCCGACGGTAGGTCGGCGTCGGATCTCGCCATCCAGGGGGGGAAGATCACCGCCCTCTCCCGAGAAAATAACATGCACTACACTAACGGGACTAATGACCAAAGCAGTTGACGCGCCCGGAAACACGAAAAAAATCAATCAATCAATGCTTTATGGCCTGAGTCTCACCACGTAAAATAAGGCATCGAGGAATCGCAGGGGTCGGCGCCCTGCCTTCGCGGGCCGGACGCCCATGAGGGGCCTCAGGGCGCGCATTCCGATCAGCCTCCGCAGCTCGAGTTTCCCGTTAGGACATTTTGCGCGTTCATCCCAGCAGACGGGCACGTAAACGAGCGAAAACACTTCACTTCGTTCGGAGGGGAATATAGAATTATGAAGACGCGCAGGGCAAGTGTAATAAGAAAATCACAGGTTTAATATTTTAAAATAACTCTGAGAAACGATATTCGTGAATTATTGTTATTATTATTGGTGTTATTTATTATTATTATTATTATTATTATTATTATTACTATTATTATTATTATTATTATTATTATTATGATTATTAGCGTATCGACCAATGCTGACCACCCTGCATGTTCTCTTCTGTGGCCCAAGTCATATTCTAACCTAGAGAGAGATTAACGTGTGCAATAATTTAGATAAGCTTTTCGGCTATATCCCTTCCTAGCACACAAGGTTGTTAAGCCTTGAATTATGAATAATGAGGTGATATAATGATGATAAGGATGTGAAGAGTACTAAAGGACAGAGAACAATGCAGTCGGTTTCTAAATTGTTTGAAGAGTATAAATTTGTACGCTGATATATAAGAGAAATGTATTAACTAGCTATTAATGTGATAAGAATGTTCCCATCCAAACTGTCATAACGTCGCATGTACAGAACTAATAGTTTCATTGTGTAGATGTCGCTAATAACATTTTGTAGTTGGCGCGACATAAAACATTTTTTTAATGATGATGAGGGGTGAAGGGACAATCATATACAACCACACCTAAGCAGGACTCGAACCTGCAGCCTCCTCGACGCAGAGGACGCCTGCAGCAAACTGCCCCTCTGGGCCGGGTCCTGAGTTATTGTTATTTTATTTTGATTTTAAAATACTTTAAATCATATTGTATTCATATATAAATATATTTAATTGTAATGAATTTAAATTATAGTTTTCGGTCGTCAGGTAACAATAACTTGTAGAATAAATTTAACATATAACGATTATACCTTCAAAATAATAAATTTCAAAATGTTAGGAACGTCTTCGTCTGTTGCAACCATTTAGTAGTCTGTGATTGATCACACCTAGTGACGGCGTTCGTGTGTTCTGAGAGTAATTCTTTTCCCCTTAATACTTTTAATAAAGCTTGTTTTGAGTTACGACAGTTTTTTAAAATACTCAGGCTCTCAACATCGGGATAACATTTTTAAATCACCACCTCGAAAAATATCTTCCGCGATGCCCATCAATTTGATCTTGTCACGACGGCGATTCTGTTTGTAATTCATAATGAATTACACTGCCATTGTTAGTTAAAGATTCCTTATTTTTATAGTCATCTTATCGACAAATCAATTTCAGTCTGAAGTAACATAGAGCTTCTGTTCCTAAACCCTTAAAATATTCTTAATGTAACATTTTCCTACAGTACAGAGAATGCAGTAAATGTAATCAAACAATCACTTCACAAAACACAGACAAGCCGCATCAAATCCCAAATAACCGAAAAGAAAGATTTATAGCCTGTACTTACGGAAATAATTCTTCTCTGCAGGAACAGTTCTCATTACATTGAGAAACACGAAGATCAGAAAACTCCACTGCTTCATAGTTCTGCATCTAATGAAAAGCATGTTGACAGAATAGACCAACTTCCACAACTAAACGTGTTCTCAAGTTTTCCTTTTATATTATCGAAGGTCAAGAGCAGAATATCCTCCAAAACAAGTTCATCCACCTCATGAACTGGTTCAGTTGCAGCGTGAGAAGCGGCAAGGAGGGGGCAAAGAATTTAGGAAGGGGAACGCAAAAAACGACCTGAAGCTACGAGTCGCAAAGAATTGATTGACTTGCAAATAAAACCTTAAACGGCTTATAGCGAGCGTGCTCACTTTCCAGGCGCAAAGCGGATTACGTGACTCAGGGCTGATGTTGGTACGGTTTTAATGACCGGGAGGACCTAGGGTTCGAGTCCCGAGGGTTGCATGATATCCGACACTAGCTACACACTATCTCGAATTCAGCGGCTGTATGGGGGAGAATTCTAGCGCTTGCTGAAGATTGGTAGTTTTCCGTGGTTTCTCCGATTACCAGGGGAATACCGGAGTAGTTCTCTAACAAACGGGCCACTGACCGCGCGAGATCTTTCCTTCCTCTACCTTCACTCATCCTCACCCCTCACACACTTAATTTACTTGTCCTACACTACCACATGTTGGCAGTCTAGCCGAGAGCTTAGAACTTGTGCCGGCTAGGGAAGAACCCCGCTTGTGGGAGGTATCTGGCTGGGGAAAACTTAACAAGCATACGGGTAGGTCAGCGTCGGATCTTTCCTTCTAGCGGGGGAAGATCACCACCACCTCCCACGCTACACTTATAGGACTAAGTGTAAGGATTCCAAGTGTAAGGATCCGGGATCTGCCCTCGGAGTGGATAAGAGCAATTTGTAGCTTCCGAATCGACGCAATCTCTGTAGCAATCGATGTTAGTCATAATTGGATATTATTTATATTAATAATTTCTCATATGCACAGAAATTGAAAAAAATAATGCAGCGTCGCACTATGAGAGAGGTGACTATGATTTCGTTAGATACCTAGAAACTCGGGGAAAATTCCAAAACCTAAGAAACAGTTTAAATTTTGGTTGAAAAATATATTTGATTGTGATATTCTGCCTTTTCTCTTATTGAACTTGTCATCGAAATTTTCTGGCTCAGTGCAATGCTACCTGCTTCTAAATTTGCTACTCACCGGTTGCGTTATAGAAAATTAACGTTTTTTTTATTTTCTTGTTATGTTTCTCTGTGTATGATATGTTACTCTCTGGCATGTAATGCTATGTATTCTTATTTATTATTCCATTACTGTATTCGTGAATATTCTTTTTAAATTTTAATTTACTGCCTTGTTATTCGACAGTATTTTTGTTCTCGAGTGTGCGTGCTTCTTTTTGAAAAAAACATGTTTGGTTCAGCAGCATCTCTTCCGCCGGAACCCGCAAGTAATCTCCTAAATTCGTTTACGAATGGTAGATATATGTCAACAAGCTGGTTACAAATAATACCATTTCCTCTAACTTCAAATTGGTCTTTTTATTAATTTATTGTAACTACTACGTTCAATACCTTAGACTATATAATAAATTTTTCACTACGTTAGGAGTGCACAAAGATGAGTGTCAGTTATGTATTTGTGTTTTACAGGCTAACGTTAATGTAATTAAAAATAATACAAAATTCATTAAATTTATATTTAAAAACTCAAACAGAAAACTATAAATAAATATAAATATCATACAAAGTTCCAGAAATTAATCTGACCCTAAAATGTCATATACATACAAAAGTAGCATTAAAATTGAAGCTCAGAATGTAAATTATAGAAATTAGAAATAGACTACAATATATTGAAGTAATTTGTAGTAGGAATTCAAAGAATATTGAGTTAAATCGGTGTCACTTAAAAACGTGGTCTGTGATATCTTCATACATTTGAAATTTTGTTTTTTACGAGCACGTACACACATGATTCTTGTTATCAAAATACATATTTTAATCCTAAAAGTAGTTTTAAAATCAGATGTAAAATGCAAACAATTATGTACAAGTAAATGTAAAGAAGTATCAGTTAATCCCCTTCTCCAGAATACTCTGTCAAGCACAGAGTGTGTCATTCGTCCTTGATAATCTGTTTTAGTTGCCCCTTTATGTACGCGGTAAACATGATTACTTACATTTACAATATTCGTCTTGTACATTGTTTTATCTAATTGATATGTTGACACTGTACACAATCCTTTTCAAAATAATTTTACTCGACCTTTATCAAATAAACTATGGAAACTATCAGTTTTCGAACCCCAGATAATCTCGGGGCCAATGTCCTCGGATACTCGAAAGTATGTACAAAATAAGATTTGGTACGATGTAAAATGTTTATAGTTTTTGCGCAAAATGTACAAATATATATTTGTTGGTAAATGTTTAACAAAAATGAAATTGCTTCCGTGCATTGAACATGTCATAAAGTTTTTTATAAGGGAAATATCTAAAAAAGGCCTTACCTTAAATAAAAACAATTTTTCCAGTCTTTAACTTTCGAATTGTTAATTTTGTAACAAAATCTTGGAGTAACATTTTGTGGAACATTTTGTCTAATTTAAATGGATATTCCATAAGTTTTAGTGAAATTGATAGTTATGGAGATAATATGCAAAAAACCATAGAAAACCCGCATTTAAACGGCCCCCTATCGCCGGATCACCCTCCCCCCCCCCAAACACACACGCTTCAGGGTTTTTAGTAGAATGTGCGGTAGGTATCAACAGACATGCCAAGTTTCAAAATTCTGGGATTATTTTTCCTTCGATCACCAATTTTTGGTCTAATTTATCTGCGCTAAAGTATGGGTTTGAATCGCGCTTAGACATAGGTATTGTGTAGTGGCATCGTTCGCATTCCTAACACACCATGTACTTGAACTTCATTCTTGATTTTATATTATCCTTCATCCTATCATTAACACCCCATCCCTTTCCCCGGTAAATAATGTGAGCGGGAATCAAATTCGGTGGGCGACTACAAGCCGCAGCTCCACCGCAAACTGAGAGAAGCCTGGCTCCTTTCCCCCATTCAAAAGTGTGTAAGGCCAAATGGGCTAACGAGGTATGCCTGTCCAACTGAATGGATATTCAATGACCGATATGGCCTTATGGATCACATCAGTGATGGCGACTTGTAGATACCACGGTGACTTCGCCTTGTTTTTTGATTGATTGGTTAGTTATTTCGGGCATGTCAACTCCTAAGGTCATTAGTGCCATAAGTGGTAGTGCATGTTTTTATTGCGGGAGGTGGAGATGATCTTCCCGCGCTGATAAGGAGATCCTCATGACGATGATCTTCTCCCGCTGAATGGTGAGATCCGGCGCCGACCTACCGTCGGCTACTGGGGTTTCCCCCTAAGTAGGACTCTCCCACCAGCGAGGCACCGCCCCAGCCGGGACAAGCTCTAAGCTCCCGACCGGTCTCCCGGGATATGTGGTAGTGTAGTGCATGTTAGTGTAAGTGTGTGTGTAAGGGGAGAGGACAGGACAAGGAACAGGACGGTAAGATCGTGCGCGGTTCGTGGCCCGTTTGTTAGGGTAGTGCTCTGGCATTCGCCTGTTATTGATCGTAAAAAACACGGAAAAATACCGATCAGCGCAGCCGGTCGCTAGAATTATCCTCCAGACAGCGACTGAATCCAAGCTATCTGACAAACTGTAATACGTTTCAGCTGAGGGGGAGGGCGCAGGCCCCGAAATGTGTACATTAAAAAAATGGAGTCATACATTATTTCAGTATATTTAATACATTTTATTATTTTTATTTTAATGTTATTTACAGCTTATATTTAAGTTATTCAATAAAATGTATATGTATTTTTATTTTGTATAAAGATAAACGTGAAGTACATAAAAAATTTTAAAAGTAAAAATTTCACTTAAGTTAGAAATATATTTTCCCTTGCGCCATACATTGTAGTCATCCAAAAATAAATTATAACCTCTGCTATTCAGTTTAAAAAGCAATTATGAGTATGAATTCGTGATTCAAAATCGCTACGCACGAAGTATGACTTTGACTTTAAATCAAAATTAAAAACAAATGTAGGCGGATATCTTGCTTTTTCAACTGGTTACTCCCACATTATCTTCGTATTTGACGTGAACAGGCTGAAGAAATAATTTCATTTCATCAATCATTAAGATTGAAGATGATGTTGAGAACAATTCGTCTTGACGGTAATCTGAAATTCATTTAAATGTTAATAATGTCCTGAAACAAGCACATATTAATTTTCATGTTATATAATTTTTGTGTATTATATAGTGACATATTGCCGGTGAGTCATTTCAGGTAGTAGAAAATACATCAATGTTTTCTCCTCAATTACAAAAAGAAAAGTTTTACGGAAATCAATACTCCTAAAGCATACCGTAAAGGAATTATTTATTACTAATATTATGATGAAAACTGACATAATTTCTTACCACCTGCAATGTCTCTCCTATGTACAGAGATGGAGAATAAATTCATTTCTTTCTGTATTCAGAATCAAACTTGTATATGATTTAGGGTACGGATTCCAGAACTAAGAAAACGTGCCCAAAATACACTTCTCCCCATAGCTCATCACACACAGTTTTTTAACTGCTTTTGACGAAAAATAAGTTCAAAATTCCGCATATTTAGATACGTTCAAACGTCATTTTCTCAAAAAATGGCTCCAAATTTTATCTTCAAATTTTTCTAACGAATAGTGCTAATTGAACTGTTTAATATGGCGTAAAGTTAATTTTGCTGTATTTTTTTTAATTGCACAAATATAATTGTTTTTTAAATATCTCTCACATCGTTAATATGCACATATTCAGCAAATTGTGAACACTATTTCATTTGCGAGTTAAAGTGCTTCAAATGACTTCAAATAAAGTTTTTCGAAAACTGAAAATATATCTGTGAAAAAAAAGCTTCAAATTTCGCATTTAAAGTAAGGCTTAAACACAATTAAAAACGGCTCCAAATATTTCAATAAAAATTCCTGTTTAGGATGAGGTATTTTTTTCTATAATGGTAATATTTCAGTTTTACTATTAGGAAACCGAAAATTGAGAATTTTTTAAAATAAATGTACTCTGGGTGGCGATAGATGGCAGCTGGGAAGAGGATGGGAGAAGACCGTAAAGCCCGTCCACACCAAGGAAATTAGAACACTTTACTACGAGAAAGTCTGTGCCATTCTGTAGCACTACTTAGCACTGTAGCACATCTATTGTAATTCCACATTTGCGGCGAATTTTTGTTCTCACCAGCAGATGTTTAGTCCAGATCAGGGAACATGACCCTGTAGGGTACGCGGTCGAAAATTCTCTGTACCAGTCCAGAGTGTATTTTTCCAAAGATCTCGTTCATAATTCCATTCGCCTCGTCCAGAATGGCGCGATCTTTTTGGTTCACATCATTATTCGTTGCATCAGCTGCAAAATTAGGGAATATGAGAGATTATTTCGGCGAGACATACGAGTATGAGAAATTCAAAACACATGACGGCTATCCAGCTTGGAAATATATCTACAGCCAACACAGTGGACCCACGTACTTTAACAGAGATGATTACGAGCATAAATTTTTAATTGAGGCTACTGTGCAGAGATGGAAGATTTTCCTTTACAAAGAGAACAATAATAGAAAGGAAGAAGTTGACTGCTACATCCTTTTATTCCTCTAGGTGTCCAAAAGTTTAAAAATAAGTTAGTGTTCTCTTTATTAATTAATAGATTAGAGTTAGTGAGTAAAATATTATTACTTTACATTGGGTATTATTAAGTAAATAATGTAATGACTTTTAATATCGTGTTTGAATGGAATTGAAGTGTTGTATAGTCTTGTGAAATGTAGAATAAAGAAAAGTGAAGTGCAAAATAGTGTTGTGAAATGAAGTGGAGAGCAGTGCAGTTACAAAGTCACGTGTTTAATAATTTCAAATATCTGCATAGAATATCTATCAATATTAGTTATAGGATATTTATAAAAATTTTATTCTAATACCAGAACATCCCCGGATATTTCTCACCAGAATTACTGGGAATCGAAACCAACCTCCCACGCGCGAAAATGATGATTCCAACATTTGAATGGCATGCATTTTGATTTTGTCGAGTCGTTGATTTTGATCCAGTCATTGAAATGATTGTATTCTGGTAAAAGACCGTCAATTTTAAGTTTCCATTGACAATGCTCTTCTTGCGACAACGGTGCATGCTTCTAAGTTTTAAAATGGTTAACTTAGTTTATAATTTGCTTCTGGTGATTGCAAAAACGAAAATGTGTTGTATTGTGCTTGTTTTGAACCAGTACATTCAAATTATTTTAATTATATTATTATTATTATATTACTATTTTAAATGAAAAATGCTCTCTAATTTGCATCTGTCTACCAATATTTACTTACATTGTTCAGAGTTGTTGAAGAGATTGTGGAAATTTACTATCATTTTGTCCACGTGCGTCTTCTGTTGGAAGTCATCAATGACGAGGAACTCAAGAGCACGGCGTGCTTCCAGATGGCCTTTCATCTGCATGTTATTGGTCCAGTTGTCTATAAACAGATGCTCTTGTCGCTTTATCGAATCCATTTCATGCATGAATGTCAAAGATCTGTGTAATAATGTGACATAATTTGGAGATACAGATGGAGTCTTAGTTGAAGTTCACCACTAGTTGACATCTACTTGCAAATGTTATTGAAACCCTACTGAACCGTCACAGTATGGGAAATCTAGCGCTGTCGGTCGGAAAATAAAGATAAAATGATGTGCATTGTACTGATATTGCAAAATATTGGAATGCCGGATATAATGTGCTGTGTATACTGAATAAAAACTATTGTATTTTTATATAGTCTACAAAGTGTTCCACATAATAAATTTGAGCCACTAAATCTAGATTCCTATACTTTACATTAAAGTATATAATTGAAATTGAGTAATATTTGGTGATATTGTGGACTTTATGATGAATTTTATCATACTCAAAAAATTGTGTGAATAGGCTACTATAGAAGATATATTGTATTTTTTTTTTCATTTTACAACTAGAAATTTCTGAATCTCCTACAATTCCATGCTCAATATCTCAGTATATTTGTCATTCCGTATCTCGCTTTTTTGTAACTTGAAAATATATAACATACTTACAGAATGTAAATTCGAAATCACCAGTACCTTCCAATGGTATACCACTGATACTGCCAGTAATATCGTACCGACCGTGTATGTAGTATCGTGGCAGTCTGAATACTATGTTGAATTCTCCGCCTTTGGGGTTTATTCTGAAAAAACATGACGTGTAATCGTGTAAATTTTGATATGAATGTAATTGAGTAATAATAATATTTTTCTTCCAGAGACTTATTCGCTTAGTTTCGATTCTGTCATGGTAGCTCTGCGTTCGCCAACAAAAAAATTAAATCGCTGGTTTATGATATGGAGCCACAGAATGCATGGTGATACGTTAGCATGTGGCAAGAAATGTTTTCCGACCTGTTTCTGTATTATTTTTGTTTATGTACCTACTAGGTCGTTCGATAGGTCCGGTAAATTTCTAAGAAAGTGTGAATTTTTGTTAAACATCGGCGTTGTAAGAAAGTATGATTCTTGTCAGACAATTGTTTCGATTTCCAAAAAACTGCGACGCTTAGTTCTTTGTTGGCAACCAGCTGAATATGTGAGTTTGACGTATGGCATAGGGATGGAGAAAAACTAGTTTCGTGCTTTGACTAAACATTTTAATTTGAAGAGTTAGACAGCAGCGCAGATCAAAACCGAAGTAAATGAAGTATATGTAGACACTGACCACCATTGGAGAAATATACTCCAGGATTAATTGGTTCAAATGTGATTACAGAAGCACAAAAGATGTAACGCGCTCCGGGCGGCCGGTTGAGGTCGTCACACCAAAAACCATCGTAAAAGTTCACAATCTGATCATGGAAGATCGCAGTGCGGAAGGCCGCGAGTTGGTTGATACTGTTGGCATGTCAACTGAACGAGTGCACGCCATCTTGCACTAAAAAAATCAATCACGAAAAATCTGTGCGCTAGATGATTGCGCTGATTGCTCAATTTGAACCTGAAACAGACCCGGAAGAACATGTCAAAGCAGAATTTGGCAATGTTGAGGAGAGATTAACAAGACTTTCGCCTCTGATTCGTGGCTATGGATGAAATTTGGATCCTTACTACATTTCTGAAACCAAAAAAGGTTGGAAACCGTGGACAAATGTTGGTGTTAGTGTACCGAAGAAGGTGAAGACAGTTTTCTCGACAGGAAAGTTGATGGTCACATTTTTGGGGAATTCTCAGAATATAATACTTGTAGATTATTTGAGAAAACGCATAAACATACTAACTCAGCTCTGTTACGCTTCATTATTGGATCATTTAAAGCAAGAATTAATTGAAAACCGGCAAAATTGGTGCACGATAAAGTGCTGTTCCATCACGGCAACGCACCAGTCCACACAGCAGCAGTCACTATGGCAAACGAGCATTACTTGAGATACGAATTGGTTCCTCATTCAGAATATTCTCCGGAGAAGCCTCGTGTGACTTCTTCCTATTCCCCAACATTTGACGGGCAGAAATGTTCATCGAATGAGAACGTGATTGCTTCCGTTACCTTGTATTTTGCAGTGTCAGACAAAACCTATTCCTGCGATGGAATGAAAAAATTGGAAACACTGCAAAATTCAAAACTTCTTCAGGCGTTTAAATTTAAGATACACAAGTTGAATAATACTGTAATTTTTTAAATCCGTGTCTTACTCTACATAAGACAAAAGTTCCTACATCGTTAATTTAAGCCTTTTCTCTCCTCCCGTGGCGTCAGAGACCAAATTCATGGTTTTGGAATGAAAAAAAACAACTGTCCATTCGTGCCTTTTGACGCCTTCCAGACGTCGACGCAGAATGGTCTTACCGTCTTTTGACGAGAGTATCGGGACTGCATATAGTACTTGAACGACTGAAAATGGAGTTGTACGTGGAATGTATGTAACAAATTCCTAATTACAGCTTATTCTGGTGTGTATCCTGACGTTGTGTTGAAATTTGGTGATCTCATTCCTAGTCTTCCATACTTTTTAAATTGTTCTGTAGAAAGTTTTTTTTTATCGGCGTAGCCGAAAGTCAATGTGGGTTTCGATACTGGCGTATCGGGTTTTGCAGTGCACATGCTTTTGCGTTTTACTTCTAAGTGTAAGTGACTGGTGTACGTACGTGACGGACCTTAGTCGGATGCCAGCTTTGGCGATTTTGTTAAGTCACTTTTGTGACTTTGTCATATTAGTAGATTTGCTCGCTCTAAGCCCTTAATATATCCGAGGGGAGAGCTTGTCGTCTTTGCCCTATAGTGAGGACATGTCTATTGAATTGTTTTAGTGTTGCCGGGGCTTCGTTTGATTGAAAGGCTTGATAGGCTTCATTGAATGATAGCGTCTCAAGCCGTCGTTCTGTAGAAAGAAGGTACGCCGAGGCATTTATATCTGAGGGGAAGGCACGTGCAATGAGGGAAAAGACTGAGGGGAATGGCTTAAGAGTTTTCAAGCTGCTGAAGGCTTGAATCTCAAAGTACTAGCTATTTCTCTGGAATTTGTGGCAACACACACTACCACCGCATATATTTGAAGGAGAAGGGAAAGTTTTTCTTACTCTGAACGTGTCACAACAGCATCCCTCCAGCCTTCATGATATGTATTAGTGTAATTAAAAGCCAAAGTTGGTATAAGTGTATTGTTCTTCTTCAGATGCATTAAAGGAATATACAGAGGATCTATAGGCACAGCATTCAGTTTATGCATACCTGAAATTGGAAAAGTAAGATTTATTAAGCAATATAAAAAATCAGAACATGAAATTATAACATCACAAATTTAGAATATCCTTAAGTAATGCTATCAGAAATTATAAGCGCCATAAATTTTATGAGATAGACTCTGGGACAGATATCCAAGTTTATTTTGTGAAGAATTATTTCAACATTTACTATGTTGCTCTGAAAGTACAAATGTTATCTACATCCACAAGTACTAAATTAATAGGGGGTTTTAGCGCCACACATAAGGTAGCGACGTTATGCAGTGACAGTCACGTGACGGACCTTGAAGTCATAACGTCTTACCTTAGGCTTAAAGTACGACTTTCGTAAATAGTGCATGCCTTTGGGAGTCTCTAAGGTCACCTTACAAACGGCAAAATGGCCGCCGAAAAGCAGGAAAAGTTGCATTTTTCCAACTTTGATAAAACGATTCTCGTATGTGAGGCCGTTTGCTGGCAAGAATTAACGGAAAATGTTAGGTTACAGGCAATAAATTCGAGAAGTAGCATTCATATCGTCGGGTTAGCTTATGTCTTATTCTCGTATCGAACACTATTTTAAGATATTCCCTACATTCTCATGAATAGCCGATTCAAAATTCCATAGTACATACTCATCGCGGAGCGTCACAAAATCTAAAATTCCGTGCACAATGTACATTTGTTATACTCTTGACTTGTATCGTGGTTTAAATGCCTCATCACAAGCCTACACTCTTTGATAATGCATAACGAAATGTCGCTATTGCTAACAATATTCTGAAAGTTGTTAATTACGACCTATAAAGTCGTTAGTAACGTGATCAATAGTTTGAGGATGTCTTCTTACGCCTGGCGCTAAAATTCCCTAATATCCTAACGTCATTTTGGACATGTCTAGCTGTAAGGGAACTCTGGAGATTGGCCTAAGCTATTACACCTGGCGCATTGTCGAATCATTTTATAATCACTCAAAGCGTTCACAGTCAAAGCCATCACTTTGGGTTCAGAAAGGTTCTAAAATATTAAGTCTTTAAAGATGAAACGGTAGTTTGATGAACAAAGATGAATCAAATCGTCAAAACGAAAAATAATGTTTACTTTAACAAAACAATGATATAGTATACTGAATTAGTTTACATTTGCATTGTATAATTTAAAAAAAAGACTCAATATGCCTGTAACAAATAATGTACTTCCGGGTCAATGACCCCCATCTCGATCGGGTTTTTGTCCAGTTTCCCTGATCCATTGAGCAAATGCTGAGATGGCCCCTTGATTTGCTTCTGGACGTAAATGTACCTTCACTATGCACACGTTTTGTTGAACTTTCCTTTTGCTTGTAGTGGTAGTAGAGCTTAGGGCGAGTTTCTATTTTGTTAACAATACAGAAAAATCAAATCTGTTAGTTCCTTTACCGTTAAAAATAAGTTTTCTGTAATTTTGCAACGAAAATATCTAGTTTTTGAAATGTTAATCTCTCGATTTTTTAAATTTGTTTATTATTATTATTATTATTTATTATTATTATTATTTTTCAACTATTAATAGTTAAATTATTGGGAAGTGATTCTGAAACTCAAGAAAGCGTGCGCAGATTATCTTCTCCCCCATACGTCACATACAGTTTTTGACTAAATAAATAAATAAATAAATAAATAAATAAATAAAATCAATTATCAACCGGGAGAGGTGGCTCCGGGCATCAACTGATGTCACTGCAGTGCTTCTGGCCGCTAGGTTGTAGGTTCCAGTCCCGACAGTGGCAGGATTTTCGATACTAGCTACAGAGTTAGGTTGAACTCAACCGCCGTCTGGAGGTCGAGTTCTCTCAACAGCCGTTGAGTTCTATCAACTCAACAGGCGACAAGTGGACTAAGATCCTGACAGCCTAGACTCGGGGGGAACACAGGGCCGTTTTCACAAATTTGTGTTTGTGTCTGTAACCGAAAAAGTAGATATTTCTTCGGTAATGACTAGGGCTATCGCCAGAAATTTGACTCACTATAAACACAAACTTCTGAACGTCATAGAACCGAAATCGTTCAGAAATTGATGTGCAGAAACGAGCGAAAAATTTCTTAGCACAATGTCACATGAAATCTTTGTTAACATAAGAAGAAGACAACGGTGATTATTTTTTTCTCTCGAAATTACTCAGTATGCTTTTTACTTTCTCGCTACGGAGTAGAGAGAAAGATATGTAATGCTGCGCGAAAAAACAGCGAATTTTCGTCAGGAAAACTCTTATTACAGGGCCCTGGTAACTAAAAAGTGGATCAATACAGATGCTCAATTGTAAAAAAATCCTCTAACACGTGGTGTAGCCAAAATGCACGTTTTGTGGGTCCTTGATACCGACAAATCGATTGATGGTTCGTCTGTTTCTCTGTGAACAACGTTAGCGCCTAAACCGTTCAGCCGATTTTCTTCAAAATTGATATTCCCCAATCTATCTGGCTGATGTCGCGGTCCGTTGAATTTGAATCCGATCTTTTTAGTTGTATTTGGGGGGGGTACGTTACATAAACCCCCTGAGACATTTTTCCAAATTTTCAAAAAATTGGCTCCTTCGTTTATTATTAAATTTTGTTGTTGAATGGTGTGAAGGACGTTTCAGAGAATAGTGCAGGTCTCATGTTCGTCTTGATTTTTCAAAAATTGCGAAAGTTTAATATTTTGGCGTTTTCCTACAACTACAATTATGAAGATAAGATATTTTTCCTTAAAGAAATTGTCCAATAAAGATAAATTATGAAATAAGGTCATATACAATTTTTCGAAAATTTTATATGTGTAATTTCATGTGAAAATACGAGTGAGAAAGTACATGCTGTTTTAGCCCCACTAGTTCTTACAATAATTTGACAAGGCAGCGAATGATCTAAGATGTTCGAGTGTCATTACATTCAACATTATTTTCTCCTTTGTACGATTAATTTTTATTGAATTTCAATGTAAATAATTATAAAACATAAACTTACCTCTAACAAGAAGTTTCAGCATTTTGTTTGTAGAGTCTCTGAAACATGTATTGAGATTTGGGTCCTTTGCGCTGCACATTTTCACACTGGAAGCTATAAATAATTTCATTAATAATATTATTACACGCAACATTCAAGAAGATTGCAAAATACTGTCAACAAAATATTGAAGTTGTTTCTTATAAGTTTGAAAAATTATGAAATTTCTATGTCTATTTTTAGCATTGAGCGGTGTACAAAACGTACTATATTCCGGTTTTCACCAGAAAAAACGTAATCATGAAAAATTTTGGGTGAGTGAGGGTAATGAATTCCTGTTCTAAAAAAGTTTGCATTGATAATATACAGTTGTCCGGGGAGGAAACGTCGAAAATTCGAAAATAGGCTCTTAAGACAACTTTAAGCTCATTTTGTCTAATAAACTATTTGGTTATTCTGAATGGTTGAGCCGCCCCGCCCCGCCCCGCCCCGCCCCGCCCCGCCCCGCCCCGCCCCGCCCCGCCCCGCCCCGCCCCGCCCCGCCCCGCCCCTCCCCGCCCCGCCCCTCCCCGCCCCTCCGCGCCCCGCCCCGCCCCGTTTCTTAATTAAACGATTTGGCTCCTTTTTTAAATTCTGATGGATAGGTTTCTTGTTTTAATTGCTCGGTGGAATTTCAATTGCACACATGCTATTAACAGAAATAATCAACGATTTTTATGTAATTAATGATCATGTTTAGTTAAAGGAAAAAAATCCATTAAAGCAATGAAAGTAAATAAACAAGGAGGGTAGCGGATTAAGATATGCAAAACTGCTCGCTGAGATAAAAGAATTTGTGTTGGAAATCGTGATTGAAGAGTAAAAAATCAATTTTTTTCGCCGGGTTTGAATCAATTTATCTGGAGTACTTCGTACAAATGAAAAATCATGTTTTTAGCGTCTTATATAACTTTAATTTTTGTAACCACATTACGCGGATGAATTTTGACTTTAATTATCCTTGCGACGTTTTATAGATGATAAAGATATTTTAAAAATTTTGTCAGGCATGTATGTCCGACCCTTACAATCCTCAAAAAGAAGGTAAAAGAGAAAAAAAATCTTATTTCTCCATTTTTTAAGGATATTTAATGTTTTAACGCTGATAATAAGAAGGTCTAAATATAAATTGTAGCCCAGTAAATTCTCTACAATTTCTAAAAATTTCAACCTCTAATCTTATAATTTTCACCCGGTTCCTCAACATAAATAAATAAATGTAATAGTTTATTTATTTTCTTAAAATTAAGTTTTGTTTTATTAAGTTTCATGTTTTTTCTGTGTTATGTTTATTGGAAAATATAAGTAATGAACAAATTGTAACAATAATATTATTACCTATTTTAATTTGAATATTGAAAAAATTAATGTTTTTAACTAAAAATAATGAGGTTATTTGTCACATTGTTCTATTTTGTTTATAATATTACATTTATTTCTAATGTTAATATATACGTTAAGAAATCAGTATATGATGCTGAATGCATCCTATATTGACTCCTTAAAGTATATTTTTTGATTGAGGCAGTAGTAGAACAGTCATTAGGGTCTCAATCGCAATGTGCAGATTTACCGCGAATCTGTAAGGCCCAACATTTGATACTTGTGTCATCTGGTTTAATGTCACCAGATGCAAAACGTTGGCCATCTACATCTACTAATGTCTCACACATCACATCTACGTCAAACACATTAAAGGGCGTACATTATTTATCATTTACTTCCATACAGCAAGATTCAGAAAGCTTTAAGAAGCAGATATGACTGTCAAAACTGCCAGACTCTCTATCGATATCAGAAAATTGTCTCAGTCAAGTTATGAGGGTCAACTTTACACAATACAGATTAAAGAGATGTGGAAATAGAATTAATTCAAATGCCTTTTTGGAGAACCCTTACTACCTAAAATTAATATTTCTTGTTGTTTTCAAACACTGAACTAATTAAAATTCCTTCCAAAGCTCATAATAGTTTTTGTAGAGACGGGTGTTTTTATACCGAAAAGAAATTGCAGTTGCGGTACACAATTCGAAAACTGTAGTTTATTGAACATTGG
Source organism: Teleogryllus occipitalis (assembly GCA_011170035.1). Taxonomy (NCBI): domain Eukaryota; kingdom Metazoa; phylum Arthropoda; class Insecta; order Orthoptera; family Gryllidae; genus Teleogryllus; species Teleogryllus occipitalis. The sequence goes on along the minus strand of BLKR01000646.1, from coordinate 32,890 downwards.
TATAATTTTTGAGCATTTTCATACACGTGCCAAGTAGAGGAACAAGAGTTAGCATTATTATTAAACAATCAAAGTAACGGAAGTATTCTGACAAGGTGGATAAAGTATAAAAACTCATTTTTTTAGTTAATATCTTACTTCATACAATATTCAAATTACAGTAGGTTGATATATTATTTTTACAATTTTGTTTTTCATTATTTATCTTTTCTAGTAAACATAAAACAGAGAAACTTAAAAAATCAAACCTAATTTTAAGAAAATAAATATATAATTTAATTAGTTTTATTTATATTGAACTGTCGGGTGTAAATTAATACGATAAAATTATAATAAATAAGATAAAAGGTTGAAATTTTGGGAAACTATAGAGAGTTGGTTCCGAAATAACAAATTAATAGTAAACGAAAAGAAAACGGTTTTAATGCAGTTTTCCATTTCAAATAAACAATTCTGTGCTCCACTGAAAATGAACAGTGTACCATTGACTCATGTTAATGCAACAAAATTTTTAGGTCTCTCAATTCAGTCAAACCTTAAATGGAACGTCCATTTAAATGAATTGAACACAAAATTAAGATCATTATGCTACGCGTTCAGAATTCTTGCAAATTCAGTCAGCCTTCATACTGCTCGTTGTGCATACTTCGCGAATGTTCATTCCCGCCTGAGATATGGCATAATATTCTGGGGAAATACATCTTATAGCTCCCAGACTTTTAGATTACAAAAACGAATTGTACGAATAATAACCAAATCCCACCCACGTGATTCTTGTAAGCCTATCTTCATTAATCTGGGAATTCTACCATTACCGTGTCTTTTTATTTACGAATCAGTGGTTTTTGTAAAAAATGACTTGCTTAAGGGCGGGAATATATTTTCAGAAAATGCCGAAGTCTAATACTATAACACTCGACGTAGAAATCATATTCATCAGGTGACAGTATCAACAGCTCATTACAAAAAATTCACATACAATACATGTACATTATTTTACAACACTTTGCCAGATGACATTAAGCGATTAAATTCAATAGAAAAGTTTAAATCACAAGTGAAATCGTTTCTGCTGCATAACTGTTTCTATACAATTGGAGGCTATACTGAGCATCACAAGGAAAGTAACATTAATTTTAACAATGAAATACTGTGTTAATTACCATTTGGACTGTATAAATAAGTATAAACAACCTGTAACAACAATTGTACTACAGCTTCCGGGTCAATGACCCCCATCTCGATCAGGTTTTTCGTCCAGTTTCCCTGATCCATTGAGCAAATGCTGAGATGGCCCCTTGTTTTTGCTTCTGGACATAAATGTAACTTCATTTTCTGTGCACGTCTTCTAGAATTCAGTGGGAAATACAATTATTCAAATCATCGTTTCCATGTTGTCGCGGCAGGAAGTAATAAGAGCCAAAATTTATTGCTTATTTATCCTTGAAAATAGATTTTATTACATGGGAGTTTTTTTGTTTGTTTTTTTCTCCTTTTCAAAATTCAAAATTTATTGCTTATTTATCCTTGAAAATAGATTTTATTACATGGGAGTTTTTTTGTTTTTTCTCCCTTTCAAAATTCAAAATTTATTTGCTTATTTATCCTTGAAAATCGATTTTATTACATGGGAGTTTTTTTTTCTCCCTTTCAAAATTCAAAACTTAAGTAGTATATGATTTAGTGTAGGGATCACAGAATTTTGAAAATGTGCACACAATTCACTTTTCCCCATAGCCCGTCATACGCAGTTTTTAACTGTTTTTTGACGTAAATAAATAAATAAATAAAGAGTTTTACAGGACTACAATTGTATTTAGCCCTTTTTATGATCTGCGTCATCACATGAAATATTCTTCAAAAACCAAAGAAATTTTTTATTCTATTTTTTCCCTTTTTGTTGATTGTAATTGGATATAAACGCCTGAACAAGTTCTCGAAACATCTTAATAATCTATAAAAAATCGCAAGGATAATTAAAATCGATATTTATTGACGAAATAACGTAAAAAAATTAAACTTTTATAAGAAGCTAAAATTTTAGAATAAATTTAGCTATAAATTTGATATAAATCCGGCGAAAAATTTGTTGTCCTTTTTTTACACTTCAATCACGATTTTCAACATAATTTTATCTTCGGGGGCAGATTTACCTATCCTACCCCCTTTTAGGAGAGACTTTTAGACTTAAAATCACGGCCTTCTGTGTATTTTTTTCTTGGCGGGACAGGGGATTCGTGCACAGTTTTGCTGAAATTGCTTCAATCATGTAAGAGATATACAATGAAGCATAAGCACATTTATTTGTTCATAAAACAACATTAATATTACTGAAAGATGTAATTAATAATGAGGTGGTTGATACTACTTTGAAGATTTTCAGATACACTCGGGCGAAGGTAGATCAAGCTCAAACGTTCTGCCCAATTGGTATCGACAAAAACACACGAAGCTTCCTCGTGTTACATGCGCCCACAGAAATGTAAATATCTTTCAAATAATAATTATACGAAAAACATAATTACTGATACATTTACGAAGATGTTTTAATGCTTTTGATTTCGAGTTGTAATATAAGACTTACGAATTCAAGCGGAAAGTCTAATGAAATAAAACTTCCACATTTACCAAAAGGTTTCTAAGATTAGTATTTCTATTATGTACTTACATGGTTATTTATGCACCAAGGGCATTACAAAGGTTCTAATGATCGAGCGGCGACAAAAAGCCGAAGGTCTCTGGCCAGTGGGCTTGTTGTCTCCCGAGATCATTAGGATTAGTTAACACCCGTGGTACATACATAATTTTATTTTTACCTAATTTTAATGATTCAGATTTACTTTTTTACTAATTAACTAGATGTTAACTTGACTCGGTTTGTTTTTTAATATTTCCCTTCCATAATTCCCTTTCATAATTCCTTTCATAAGAGAACATGTAGTATCATTCAACTGTTTGCATATTTCCCTCGTAACCACTATCCGCTCTATCCAGATAAGTCATGCAGTGTATGTCGAGCTCCGTATCAAAGGCAATAACAAGCAATAAAGAAATGTAACAAAATAAAACATTTTACATTCTTAATTCAATATAACGCATTTCATTGACATTTATAGCACACGTTCAATAATAATACCACGTACAAATATGGAAATAAATAATCTTTATCGTATTGCTGCGACCATTGACAAACGTAAACATGAAAGAAAATTTCACATCTTGTACTTACGAAAGTATGTCTTCTCTGCACTAACACCACCTATAAGATTGAGGGATAACAACAATAGAACCCTCCATTGCTTTAGGTTTGTGAAACGAATGAAGATCATGTCTACCAGGTAGTGTCTATAACTGAACTAGAAGCGACCTTAACGTCAGCTTTATATATTCGGGAAGTGAGCGAAACAAGTTCTGAAGCGATCAACGGGGTTCAGTGGCAGCACGAGAACCGGGAACGAGAAAGACTTGGTGCAGAGGAAACCGATGGGGCGTGGCATGCAGTCGCCATTTTGGCAAAGCTTCAAAGCAATTTTGGCTCATATTCAAAATTGCTTTGAAATTAGTCTCATTTATGAAAACGCCATCTTCATCATATTTATGAGAAAGCAATCTGTCTACTGGAGAAAACCTGCAGCAAATCTTGCTGGTTCAGCAGTAAGGGGGAAGTCACTTGGCTATTCAGGACAAGCCGCGTCGCTCTGCTCTTAGCTGACGTTTCGGCCAACATATTGTGGCCTTCCTCAGAGCGTACTGCTGAGCGTACTGAGGAAGGCCACAACATGTTGACCGAAACGTCAGCTACGAGCAGATCGACGCGGCTTGTCCCGGATAGCCAAGAGACATACTCCGGCCGCGGAAGCCTACGTAATCAGTAAGGTGAAAACCCCACCACAAAACTGTCCCTACCCTGCGTTAGAAGTGCGGCAAGGGGAGAACTGAGTTTCTGACTCGAATCATGAATGGAACCATTTGATAACAATTGCAAGGATAATGGACAAACGATTTGGAATATCATGGCATGTAAAAATATGAACATGTAATATATGTGGTCTAGTTCGTAAGTAACGTGAATTAATGAAATAAGGCTAGGAAGCCAAATTGAACTTGATAATCGTGAGACAAAAAAGAACCAGTAACTTTGGACTCTATACAATGATATACAGTATAATGGTGTACCTTATCTGCAGAAAAAATACCAGTATCAGGAGTAGCTATTATGGTAAGAGAGAATTGGAGGAGCAGGTTAACATCGTACAGTTGGCTACAATGTTATATTGCTTAGATGAAAGCCGCAATATTCAAAATGTGTCATAATACGTTATTTAATGAGTCTCACGTAATTGGTAAAAATGTGCGCAGACGTTTTAGCAAACGTATTAAGGTAAAAACTTTACAGTATATTGAATCTACTTACGAGTCCCAGCTGAGCATGTCGTCGATGAAGTTTCTGGCTTTGGAACACCATGGTAGAACGGTGTAATGTTTTTTATCGCTCACATGCGTCTTTAACCCCCTGTTAACATGCAATTCTGCAGGTTTGTTCAGTGCAATTGTACCTACCAGTATGTTAAGAAATTTAACATTCTTAGCAACGTAAATAACCATCAATTCATCACACGTCAAATGTTTAAGGGAAAAACATGGCGATGTACAAAGCAAATCTGATTCAAACAATTCAGAAGTTATTCACATTGGTTTGGGGAGTAATTATTCTTAATTGTAATATTATTAATAGTACAATTAGAAAAATGTATTTTAGGTACATTAACCTCATTCTCCTTACAATCCACCAAATAGAACTCTATTCTGGTAATCAAATTTACTGACGATGTGAAGGTGTCGCCACTAGATGTCAACGCGCCAATTTCCTAACCGAACGTCGTTTCTTTGGGTTCAGGAGAATTATTTACATCCATCTTTCTTATACCACAGTATACGAATATTGTTTATGTAGATATATCGTAAGCAACACCCCACAATATCGAACTAACGTGCCGCAGCAACAGAATTCAAATGTTTACTATCGCAGTAATGTCGTAAATTTTCGCATAATTCGTGAGATTTTATGGTGACCGACAAAATTTTGAACCTACCACGAAATGTTACAGTGTTATTACTGCCGAGGCCAAAAGTCAAAAATCGAGGCGGAGCGTAGCGGAGCCGAGAGTCGGCAGTAATAACACTCATAACATGTCTAGGTATGTTAATTGCTATAACCCGGCAGGCCTTGCGCCGGATGTTCTGTTTTGCTCCCGGAGGGTTTTTACAGCTTTTACGGGATGTCGATTTCGGCTATCCACGCCGGATAGCCACTACGTCTCTCATGGAGACACATATTAACACATTCAGGTTGCTGTCCGTAGGATCTACGGGCGCCGACAGGTCGCCTTAAATTACGACACTCGTAGAATCTACGGACGCGCGGTTCGTATTGTATAGGGGAGAGTTAGATTAACTGTCAATTTTTTTAAATTTGCTTTAAAATGTTATTTACTTGACTTATACACGTGTAATTTTACATGATATTTCAGTGAGGCTTTCTCCTTATATTGTGGGAGCAAACATCATGGTGCCTACAGGTGTTCTCAAATATGGAATCTTTTATACATTTGCAATAGGACCAGTTAACCTAACCGGTAAGGTTAAGTGGACTGGAAACTGGAATAAATTGTGAAAATAACATTGACGTTTTAATGAAAAAAAAACATTCTTCTACGCATTGCCATAACCTTTTTCTACACATAAATGGAGAAAATGCTTGCGAAGATTGTACTGTTCCAAATTCACGTTAAAATAAATCATGTCTTTAAATAGTGCCCTGCCATCCTGCAGCTAGCATGAAAACTTTGTAAAAATATCTACTGTTGAAACAAAAGCATTTTGGTTGCTCGGGGAGAGATAGCGCAGGGTATCAACTTAATGTCACTGTTAATTGCAAATTTGCAAATACTAATTTCGAAAAAAATAAAGGTAGTAACCGGATCGGTCCATTTAACCTAACGTCCCCGGTGGTCCAGTTAACCCCACAGCACATATTATCTTTTTATGCCAGAAAATATACAACCCGCGACGTATTATTAAAAACAAAACACACTATTATAAAGCACAACTACGAACAATAAATCTAGTTTGAATATTTTTCTTATAGTTGTTATTTAATCGCAATAAAATTGCAAAGCAGATGTGTGGTAGAAAATACTTCTGAACTTTCAGAAAAAAATGCGTCATTGTACTCACCGATGAAGGCTTAGATTATCATCTGTCATTCTACGAATGCCATCCAGTGAAAAAAGCATTTCCCACCAATATTTAAAAGCATGGACCATTTAACCTAACCGGTCCAGTTAACCTTACTCTCCCGTATCTGCTTTAATTATGCTATTTTCCCGTTCTCTTACTATTCATGAAGGTTTCTACGTAAATATAGTACCTAAAATCACCTCTAGATTTATTTTGCTTCCATTGAAGTGTTATTAAATAGCTTTGGAATATACGGATGTGCATGCCCTCTGTAATGATGCCTAAGGAGGGCCCTTCAAAATTACAACACCGAAGACAATTATTGTGAATAGAAAGTAATGTTTTCTTCATTATTGCAATAGGTACTAATCTAAAATTAGGTGTAATAATTTAAGTAAATTGACATGTTAAACTTTTTTAACTCAATTTCTTGTGATACTTGTATGAGAAAATAGTTCAAACTATTCAAGTAAACTTAAAAGTTGGAACTTCATATAAAAGTACAAGATTGTTTTTTTTTATTTTAAAGAAACAATCTTGCTCGTATGTTTATTGGTTTAGAAGATATGATCCGTCAAATACACCTCAAAATCTTACGACCTGTGGGGGAGAAACTCGTGCTGAGGTGATGACCTGAATGTGTTAAGCTTTTAATACTACACACACATGCGAGCTCCTGGGTCTGGTGATCACGAGCAGATTTACAAGGCCTTTCGCATCACACACACACACACACACACACACACACACACACACACACACACACACGTGGAAGACAAGGGACAAACAACCATTCCCACGGCGAGACTCGAACCCGCGACCCATCAGACCGAGGCGCTGAGTCAGCGCACGCTCTAGCCACTTCGGCGGGTTCTGAGTAATAAACATTTTGAGTCCTGCTGGGTCCTATACACCAGCTGCCAACAATAATGTAATATTATGTTCCAAGAACAGTTCCCAGTACGTATTTATTATCAACTTTCTTCAGCTAGGTCAAATTCAGTCGCTGTCTGGAGGAGAATTCTGGCGGCCGGCTGCTCTGATCGGTAGTTTTCCGTTGTTTCTCCGATCAACACCAGGCGAATGCCAGAGCAGTACCCTACCAAACAGGCCACGGACCGCGCGCGATCTGTCCTTCTTCCTTATCCTATCATCTCCCCTTACACAATTACTCTAGCATGCACTACCACATATTCCAGGAGACCGGTCGGGAGCTTAGAGCTTGTCCCGGCAGGGGCGGTGCCTCGCTGGTAGTAGAGTCCTGGTTAGGGGGAAACCCCACAAGACGATGGTAGGTCGGCGCAGGATCTCGCCATCCAGCGGGGAAAGATCACCGCCATCTGTCGAGAAAAAACATGCACTACACTAACGGGACTAATGACCAAAGAAGATGACATGCCCGGATACGAAAAAGACAATCAATCAATTCAATGGAATGTTGCTATGAAGAAAATGGAAATGGAATGTTAGATTTTTTCGGGAGCCGGAATTGAATGTGACGGTTTATAGGAAAGGGAAGCTGGCACAGGTCATGGGCATATAAAAATCAGCAGTGAAGAGGAAAACCATGGAAGTAAGTCCTACTTACATTTGTGCTCGACATTCAAAACATCGTAGTAAATAATGAGTCAAGCGCCTCATCCCCCAAAAAAAGTGTTTACTTGAAATATACCAACTCCTATGGAATATAAAACGTCTCAAGCATTTGAAATAGTTGAAAAACATTCCACAAAATAGGGTGAGGGTTACCTCACACCGCTGTTACATAATTTAGGGTTCGACCGCTTCACGTCTTTAAACGCATGCCGGCGCAAGCACGTGCAGGGGATGTATTTTCAGTCAGACTTGTGTATCTGAGGAGGTTACGAGAGATCAGTGTAGTACTGAGCCAAGTACTGAGAGTTTGTTCAATTGAATCAATGAGAGTGCCTGTTGAATATCTAAAGGAGAGACAGAAGAAGGGGAAGCTCAAAACGAAAAGAAGAAACTCAAAAGTCGAAGTGAAGAATGCTTTGGAACAATGTTTTTGTTAAAGCTAAAACATAGAACCTTGACGTATTATGTGTAGTTAGAATATTACACCAGCGTATTTAAATCAATATAATCTCCATTCCCGCGGTACATTTTCAACTTTCTTTATTTTTAGGTTCATTGCAAAATAATTCCCACCAACAAAAGAAATCTTGTTTACATCTTAATTTCTTAACATCTTCCAAAGGAACGCAGGCTCACACAAGTGAAAAAGAAAGATCTGCTAGCAATGGTGACATTTTTAACAGTGAAAATAAACCTTTTTATGATAATTTAATGAAATAATCAGAATATTAGAAAAGCACAAAAAGTAAAATAATTATGATTTTTCTACAGTGTTTCTTGGAATTGTGAACATTTCTGTTTGAATGTCACTAATTTTATTCGTGTGCTTAGCACATTTACATAACAAATCAAGGACTTCTACATGTTTTTTTTTATTTTTCATGTATACCATTTTTTTCACATACTTGTAACTTTAGGACACAAATATTTTTGTGTAATACAAAAAGATATATTTTAACTGATCATTTGTGCTTGTTTTTCGTGAATATTTTGTAGACGTTTCCACCTTTAATTAGAAATTTTCTCTTATTTCAGAATTAAGATTTTAGTTCTTACCCATTATCGTCACCTATATTATTTCAGTTGAATAGATACCATTTGCGGCTCTCACAGGCTAATCTTAACTAATCTTAATAAATGAGGTCTCTAAAGAATGATAATTTCACAGAGACGTGACGAATTGCATTTTGGCTCTAAAAATGGAAAGGATTTATTGAAAAAACAGCATATAAATATTCGTGTCAAATGCAACCCGCAACACTCGACAGAATTTCAACATCTACAGAGTGAAATAAATCCTTAACGAAGCATTTTAGAGCCTTAAAACGTGTAATTTTGAGGACAAAGGTCGCAAGGAAACGGTCCTCAGACCGTAATCTACAAGATATGTGGATTCCTGGATATCCTATTACATGTTGCTGCTCCGGCGTTACTCGATACTACTCCACCTGTTCAGAGACGTGTTGAATCTGCAACTGTATGTGAAGTTAAACTAATTACTTGATATTCTAGGAGATTAAATTGCACGGGTGTACCTCCCAGTTCGGAAATATAGTTAAATAATTTTCCAAAGGAATCAGTTCAACTTGCCCGAAAAAAATGTTAGTAAACTTTTTGTGACTAAGAAGGGCAGCGAATAGCTACTGCAATTATTCAATTGCTTCAAATGTTTTTAAGGAAGTGTTGTGAATTGTTCCAAGAACGTATTTATAATACTGAATAAATGTTTATTCAAAATTTCTTTCAAACATCAATTTCGTTGTTCTTTATTTTTATTTTAAATTCCATAAGTACATTGGAAGTAATCTTTTTAATTTTTTCAAATAAATAAACACGTTTTGTTACTAACTTCCCCTTAATATGGGAAAGGAACGATAAGGAAGAAGGTAGAATTTAACATGCGAGAATTCTCGCACGGGTCATCTAGTTTACTTTAATACTATAAATGTTAGTTTTATTATTTCGTAATTTCTGATTACATAAAGAGCTTGGAAGTTCATATGATTTTTGTTTCAAGAATCCGTGTCTTGAACTTTGTTTTGTGGGATCTTGATGCCCCAAAATCGAATCCGTCCGTCCGTCCGTCCGTCAACAACTCTTTTATATATACGCATCAATATTTAAATTAATTTTGTTAAATAAAATACGGCAACACACGAAAACTTTTTGGCCTTTTTTGGGGAGGGGACCATGGCCCCCATGCTGCACCCCCTGGATTCGCCAATGAATGTGTACAATGCTTTCTATCATAAGGCAGTTTTCTATAAGCCTCTACCCCTTCGAATGGTCAGTTTTTCTATAATAAATTCAAAACATTTTTCATATATATTGTGTAAAATATCCCCAGAGGAATATATTTTGTATAATTGGGCTCATCATGGATAGCATAACCCCCACCTCACGGATCCGAAGGCAATGTTGGACCAGTCTGTACATCGATTTGTGACTCAACATGTACAATACCTCCGTTTATTCACATGTACAGTACAACGTGTCTACTCCAACAAAACCATTCATTTGAAGAAAACTCAAGCAAAATCGCTATTGTTATTTTACACATTCGGTGTTTCTGGTCGTTCTCACTAGATGGTGCTTAGTCCAGATCGCGGAACATGAACCTGTAGGGCACCATGTCGAAGATCCGCTGCACGAGTGCTGAGTGAATTGACCCCCAGAGGTCGTTCATGAGGTCATTGGCTTCATCCAGGACGATGCGGTTGTTTAGGTTCATGACCTTGTTCGTTGCATCAGCTGCAAAAGTAAAAGAAATGGCCCATAATTATTAAGTAATGGAAACTTATTTTCAAACTAAATTTACGAGGGAATGTAATGATTTTTAGATGATACATCCTGCTCATGAAATCTCGTTAATACACCAGTGTTCGAAAAGTACTGCATGCAACCTCATTGATTCTTAAGCTACAATTTGCAAAACTTAAATTAAATGGATTTCTGGTATTTTTTTAAAATGACAAAGTATATCTGTACTTTGTAACATTGGAGTGTGAACAATTTCACACTTTTAGAAAAAAGTTTGAAAATGTTCAATATGCCATAAAACAGTAATTTTGTGGACGCTATTCAATAGCTTAACACTATACTTTGTATACATATCAGCTAAATTAAACTAGGCAATGTGACAAAAATTACATTGGTAACAAAGCTTTTTTTTTGCGTAGGTTTAACAAATTATTATTATTATTATTATTATTATTATTATTATTATTATTATTATTATTACGATGATATTTCACACCTCACGACAAACTACAATATACGGTTATTGTTACTTATAGACGAAAAATTAGGAAAAAAACTAATGCGAGGCATGATGAAAAATGCAGTTTAAGTGTTAAACAATAGATACATTTGTTATGAAGAGCATGGATCAATCGTAAATTAGTTTTAAAACAAGCCAGAAAAAACAAGAAATAGCGTTGTTTAACAAAGAGTAAACGTATTTAACCAGGATAACTGCAAAGTATTTGCTTGTTTGCAACAAGGAATGAATCGCTTATGGAAAACTGTCCACTGGACGAGTGAGAAGAAACCCCCGACCGGTCTTCCGGCATGTGTGGTAGTGTAGGGCATGTTAGTTAGATGTGTGTGAGGGGTGAGGATAGGACAGGGAAGAGGAAGAAAAGATGGCGCGCGGTCTGTGTCCCGTTTGTTAGGGTACTAGGACGGCATTCGCCCGGTGTTGATCGGAGAAACCACGGAAAACTACCGATCAGAGCAGCCAGCCGCTAGAATTTTCCTCCAGACAGCGACTGAAATCGACCTAGCTGAAAAGCTAGAGTCGAAAATCCTGCCGCCTTCAGAACTCGAACCGAGGACCTCCCGGTCAGAGTTGCTGCAGTGAAATCAGTTGATGCACTGGGCCACCGCTCCCGGTAATAAGTTTGTTAAGTAATAATTTCTGTTGTATTGACTACTATGCAATTAGTTTCGGTTCCGTGGTGAGAGATATGAATGTAGTAAGGAGTTCGACCACGTAGTCTGTGTGATATCGTAAAGCCAAGTAACGAACTTGATAGACCTTGCATGAAGATCAAGTAATGTTTATTTAATGGTGCGGTAAGGGCACACTTGGAGATCATGCATGCTTTTTGTGTGAAAGAGATAAAAAAATGTACGTAAATATTTATTCAAGTAGTGTTATTTTTGTCCTTTCGTGTCAGTATTGAAATATTAAATATAAAATGAAATATGTTGAAGTTGCAAGAATTATCATTAATGATGCAAAACAAATAAGTTTCTTGTGAAATGGGTTGCTGATTTTCAATTTAAAATTATGAATAGTTCCGCGGGGTGTCGAACATTAACAACATGGACAACATTAACAACAACATGGACAACATGGATAAGAGCCAAAATTTATTGCTTATTTATCCTTGAAAATAGATTTTATTACATGGGAGTTTTTTTTAAATTTTATGAAAGTAAGATGGGACACTCCTAGTGTAGGATCACAGAATTTTAAAAATAGTGCAACTATTTTTCCCATGGCACGTCATACGCAGTTTGAACCTGTGTTTCTTGACATTAAATAAACAAAATAAATAAACAACAAATAAAGAATAAACAAAATAAATAAATAAATAAAAATGCAAATAAATAAATAAATAAATAAATAAATTAAATAAATAAAATAAAATTAAATAAATTAAATTAAATAAATAAATAATAAATAAATAAATAAATAAATAAATAAATAAATAAATAAATAAATAAATAAATAAATAATAACTTAATAACTTTTACTTTAAATTTGAGGTACCTTGTGAGCAAGCATCATCTTACTCTCTAAAAACAAATTTTATTCGATTCGCGGAGTATAAATAGGTTAGTCGAACACAACATAGATAAACATTAAATGAAATATTAAGAGTATTGAATTTCGACGATTCGTGTACTTTTATAAGTCATGTGCATAGAAGGGAGGATCGCAGTGGGAGGTCCAGTATGGATTTGCGTGCGATCGAAAAATGGAGTGGAAAGAAACTGTAAATAAGAGTAGAAAAAAGAGTATTAGGAAGATTACATTTAATATGATAATATACTTACATAGTTCTGTGTTGTTGAATAGATTATTAAATTTTACTATCATTTTCTCGATGTGCGTTTTCTGTTTGAAATCGTCAATGACAAGATACTTCTCATTACGGCGTTCTTCCAGATGACCTTGCATTTGCATATCGTTGGTCCAGTTGTCTAGCAACAGATAATTTCAAATTAGCACGATCAATAAACTTCATTTATAAAGCTACTCACTTCCTAGATAAAATAAACAATTTGTTCATCTCCTACTGCCAAGGACCTAAAAGGTCAAAGGCATATAATTATTTAATAAAATCAAAGTTTCATGAACCTTTTTAACGTATAAAATGTAGGTAACAATGGCAAAGAACATTTGAATACGCGCCTTGGTTTAGAAAGTACAGAAGGTTTCATTTTCCAGTAGTTTAAATTACCTGCAAGTGCTATGGCACTCTGATGGAACCGCAAGTTTCATGTACCTTTGCAAATTATTACCATAAAAAATTATTTAACATTGTTGATCTAATTATCTTTTTAATTCTTGGTGTCTAAGCCCAAAGTTCCAAATTATTGCTGTCTATTTTGTTTCTTATTGGTTGTGCAAATTATTATTTTTACATTGAAGAGTGCGATTTTTTCGAGTTGTTCCTCATTTTTAAATTGGTAACCGTAGGTAACCAATTGTACCTCGAGCTACTTTTTATTATTGACATGTTTTGATGTTTTGCAGGAAATGTTCATGTTTGTGCTCTGAATGAAACTCAGTTTTCATCATGGTAATTGTAGCATAATTTTACATTATATATAAAAACTTAAAAGTCTGATTTAGGCTTGTAAATTGTAGTGACACAAGGTAAGAAGACCTCAAAATTTGAGTCACTTTCCATCGTTCCTCGCGCCGCTCACCTGATTACAGGCAAGGGATTAGGAATACGTAAGAGGGTCTTCATGAATATGATATGATACGTGATAAATATTAAAGAGTATTTACTATAAAACAAGTTTGAGATGCAAAACTTGAGTCAGTTTCGAATCACATTATATTTTATTGTTATTTTTGTGTTCTTTATCAGGAGCATTTTTTAAGTTTATTTCACAACCGGCGGTAAACTAGGATAGTCCTTCTCTTTTCTAAATACTTCGGATTCATTTTCGTTTTCCTCATCAGGACCTGGCAATTTCTTTGACTTCGCTGGCTTTCGGCAACATAATTTCACTTTTCATTATCTAATTTTGGTGAATGTTTTTCAACTGATTGGGACGGTGAAGTTGCGAGTGTACTTAATGTATGTTATCCGATGATGGTGAGCTAGCAATTGATAGATTCTTGCTATCTATTACCAGGTAGTTAAGATGTGACCCGTTCGGAGCTCAATATCTGTGATGAGTCTTTGAATTTTATTTCCTTGAAGAGGTATGTTCGTCCAATTTCAGCTCAAACGAGTATCATTTGTAAAAACTAGAAATCTATAAACACTTTGAAATAAAATTGTAAATAAGAATATTTTTCATTAGTTTCAATATTTGAAATTTACTGGTGGCTCGTGGTTCAAAGTAATAAAGTGATACAAGGAACAAAGATTTCCTTCTTGGTGTAAATGGCGAAAATCCATGACAATGGATAACACTACAATTGATTTCGCTCCGCAGCCTAAAAAAGACCGGATTAATCTTGACGTAAGCCCGACCCATTTTTTAGTTGGCCTCAGAAAAAATATTGAACCGTTTTAAATTGTAATTTTTAGACATTATCTAAATTAAAAATGGTAATTTAGAGTAATACAGATAGCACAATTGATTCGAAATTTACGTTGTGTTATGTGACTGAAAGATTTCTCTCTTTTTTATTTTTTTCGCCACGTTTAACAAACTTACGTTTGTAATGTACGGTTTTGAATATTGCAATATATAATTTTGTAAATATGTGATTTATTTATTTGTACTTTTGAAATAAACTTTTAAAAACTGTTATCAGGAGGCCCTATCGGAAGCCCCCATATGTTCGTAGGCTTAGGCTGTGTGCCTAATGTGCGAACTGGTTAATCTGGCTGACTAAAGAGGATTAGCAAGTAGTGCTCAGATAAAACTTTAGCTTAACGTAAAAAATAAACCTGGATATGTTGGGATTTTTACTTCTAACTATATGCAATTAATTCAAGTAAATCCCTTTCTTCATACCAAATGCGGATGCATAAAACACAAGTTACAAATTAATTGATTTCTTCAATATTTTAAAAATACATGTATGAATTATTGGATCTGATGAAGACAATACTACAAAACGGCAATGATTTGGCAATAAGAAAATTGATAAATAAGTCATGTATTATTTTTTTATCCGTTTCAGAACTTCCAAGTTGTCATTCTACTATTTTATTTAAACTGGTAACTTTTGCCAGAATAACTTTTTTCTATTGAAATAATGAAATGTAGAAATCGAAATTCAGAATATATCGAAGGTTCCACAAGATCAAATAGATAAAAAAGTTGGACACCTACAAGTTAGCAACATAACGAGTTTTAAATCAAAATGTTTCCGTCTGTTTTTATTTGAATTTTTTTCATTCTTTTTTTACTATTTCAAAGAGAAATGTTGGTGAGTGGGTTTCAAAGACAAGTGGGTGGCCCACTTGTTACGCCCTGGCCCAGTTCTTACATGCGGGCATTTGATGTGGCATGTTGCTTATAGCGTTAGCACCAAAGGAGAGGAGGGGGAACGCTCGGGTGTGATCGGCTCTAGTATAGTGAAATGCTGTAGCATAGTGACACGTGGGTCACTGCAGTTATCTAATTGACTTCAACTCTTGCATTTGAGCAGCGTTTTTGAAGAACGCGGATTAAAAAATACAAATTGTTTCTCCTTCCGAAAAGCAGGTTCCGAGTTGTTTGGAATTCAGACATTCATTTTAAGTTTCCTTTATTAACAAAGGTAACCAAATGGTAAATTAATTAAACACACACTCTATCCTTACGCTTTTAACGAATTTTCATTGATACCACATTACATATTTTTCCTAGCAAAGCGTAAAAAAGGTCCCAATTTATAGTTAAAATATAAACAAACAGTTTCGTTCCAAACGTAAATAATTCTCTGTAGTCAATTAATCGAAAATTACCAAAAACTGTATTTTCAATAACTGCTGAGGAAGATAACACTTAGATTTGTTAGTATAATTTCAAAAACCTGTCAATATTTTTCTCAATCTGAATATCATTTTTAAGTAATAATTTAATTTCATCAATTTAAGAAATTTCATAATTTTCTAGTAACTTCATTATCTGTGCACGTCTTCAACAATTCAGTGAGAAATCTAGTTATTCAAATTATCGTTCTCCATTTTGTCGCGGCAGGAAGTATTATTCCTTGACGAAGGACATGATAAGGGATAAGGACCCACATACATCGCTCAATGGCTCTTGAAAATATATTTTATTACATCGGAGCGAATACTTTTGTTAAAAATCCTTGCAAAAAAATTCATTTTTCTGTATTTAAAATTTAATAAGTATATGGCTAGGAATGGGATTACATAATTTTGAAAACGTGCACAAAATTCACTTCTCGCCATAGCACCTCACACACTGTTTTTAACTGTATTTGACGTACAAATAAATAAATAAAATATGAAAATGGTAATGTACTTACAGAAAGTAAATTCGAAGTCTCCAGAACCTTCTAGTGGAATACCACTAATGCTTCCGGCAATCTCGTAGTTGCCACGGAAGTAGTATCGCGGCAGCCGGAAGACCATGTTGAATTCTCGATCTTCAGGATTTATCCTACGAAAATGTTTACGGATCAACGTCATCCAGTGACACTTTTTCGAGCGACGTGGTAAAGCATGCAAAGCAAATCGACTAGAGGTTGATAATATTCCGCGCTCGAAAACATCATTTCGCAGTCGATGTGAAAAAATTAGTTTTTTCGCACAGTCATCCGTCTTCAATTCACTTACTTCACAATGTACTTCGCAATTAATCAACTCTAAAATCTTCATCAGAAAGATCACAAACTATTACGATGGGTGCGAATTTGCTTCTAGATTTTTTTCTGCCATTTTCCAAATTTTAAATAATTACGCCAAATTTTTTATTTCAATTTTCTCTAGAATAAAGCAAATACACTAATAAGCTAGTGGTGCTTCAACAGCACATACTTTCTCGCATTACTTGGAGGACTTTGAATATTATTCTACTACATGAACCTCTGACGTACTTACTTTAATTACTTGTGCCGCTGAAAAATTTAATTGCCTCTCTCATTATTTCCAACACACAATTTTCGAAAATTCAAAGAGTTCATAAAAAATTAGGCCTGCACCATTATTTGAACCTTCTCTTGTTTTATCCGTGGAAATATTTAAAGAAAAATGTTGGAGTGATTTTCAAGAAAAGATTTTTTTATAAATTGCATTAATTTCAAGCAGAAATTACGCAAAAACTACGCATTTCTTAAAAAAATTATCCATGACCTGACAAAAGCTGATTTTTAGAACAGATTTT
Organism: Teleogryllus occipitalis; assembly: GCA_011170035.1. NCBI lineage: Eukaryota > Metazoa > Arthropoda > Insecta > Orthoptera > Gryllidae > Teleogryllus > Teleogryllus occipitalis. The sequence continues at coordinate 15,511 of BLKR01000646.1, read as the reverse complement.
GTTGTAGGCAACAATCACTATCTTCAATTTTGTAGTTTTGAAATATGAACTTTCGGCATGTTTCGAAAATTCATAGTTCGCCGGAAACGAGACTAGCATCGACGGAAGGTTAGAGCCTGTCTCACCTCGGGTGGTGCCGCGCTGGTGGGCGATACCTGGTTGGGAAAACCCCGCAAACAAACGGGGGTTGAAAACATATACTACACTTACGGGATTTGTGACCTTAATCGTTGTCGCACTAATCAATCAATCCAATACTGCAGGTAAAATATCATTTATTCTAAATTATATGGCAACACTAATATGACATATGGAAAACAGATTGAGAGTATTTTTCCTTACTCTGAACGTAACATAACAGCGTCCTTCCAGCCTTCATGATATGAATCAGAGTAATTGAAAGCCAGTGTTGGTACAAGTTCGTTATTCGCCTCCAGATGCATTAGAGGAATGTACAGAGGATCCATAGGTACGGCGTTCAACGTACGTATACCTGAAAGTAAAAATAAATAACATCAGAACTACAGTGATGCCTTAAGTCTGCCTATCTTAAGCGGTCGCTCATGGTTCCAGAGAAAATATCTGCTGGTGCAGGTGGCCGCCTAATCGAGGTTATGAGAATATAACAAACTGGCATCAGACATAATTTTAGTATTTTTAATGAAGTGGGTGCGCTTGTTGATGCATTTTTAAACACTCATTTACGTAATCCGGAAGCTTTCTTGCACACTCAAACAACTCTTAAACAAAATCATTTGATTTCTAGTTTACAGTCGTCTTTTTCAAACTACTGGTTGTTTCGACTCCTTCGTTGACTTGATTTCCTACTCGACTTCATGCTGCAGATCCCACCATTATAACATTTGAAAACATCAAAATAATTTATTTACATCTGAAACACAATCACTCTGTAAATTAAGCCACTTTTGATATATCTGTTCGACATAATCTGGCTTCTCTTTCCGTCGCACAACGTTACTGAATAACAATAATATCCATCGATCTTCCGATTTCCGTAGCGTTATCAAACTCCCAAATTTGCCAGCACGTTCTGACCGTCTCTTACAAATTAACCTTCAAATGTGTCTGGTCAGGTGACCGTTTAAGAGTGATTATTTTCTCGTGTCTTATGGAAATGTAAATCGGTTCCATAAAAAAATTGCTGTTTATGGCGGTGACTACTTCTGAGAGATGACGGTTTCATCGGGTTGTGACAGAATGTCAAATAAAATGCCAATACTAACTTAAAAAGGTGCTGTTAGTAATTATTAATATCGTCAGTCTTTTACAAGACTAATCATTCCATAATTGTTTGATAAACATTGTCTACTTTTTGTAGAAAAAATAGTGTATGAGAATATCTTTGATAATTCAAATATTACTGTCATAAGATACTGAGAAAGAAAAAATTGCAAGTGTCTGGCCAGACCTCTAAATTACGTTTACCTGCGACGCTACGAAAATATTAGATTAGACTCACGTGGATGCTGCAAAAAGCATTACAGCGCTGGTATCTAACGGATTTGATTTGCATTTACAATTTTTTATTTTCGTCAAACAACAGTAAAAACTGTTGTGACGAGTAGTATAATTTTAAGCCTTAGCTTTTCAGATAGGTCGAATTAAGTCGCTGTCTGCAGGAGAATTCTAGCGGCCGGCTGCTCTGATCCTTGGTAGTTTTCCGTGGTTTCTCCGATCAACACCAGGCACATGCCGGAGCAGTACCCTACCAAACGGACCGCGCGCGATCTGTCCTTCCTCTTCCTTGTCCTATCCTCTCCTCTTACACACACACACACACACACACACACACACACACACACACACTAACATGCACCACACTATCACATATTCCGGGAGACCGGTCGGGAGCTTAGAGCTTGTCCCGGCTGGGACGGTGCCCCGCTGGTGGGAGAGTCCTGGTTAGGGGGAAACCCCACTAGCTGACCGCCATCCAGCGGGGGAAGATCAGCGCCATCTCCCGAGAAAAAAACATGCACTATACTAACGGGACTAATGACCGAAGCTGTTGACGCGCCCGGAAACACGAAAAAATCAATCGATTAAAGGACTTGAAGTTTTAAGACAAACGAACAGAAATGCGGACGGACTTTTAAGTACCAGTGGCCTTCTAACGTATATTTTTATGGAAATACCGACACACAACTTTCGCAACGCCACGTAATAACACTATAATAGCTATATTTAAAAGTAAAAACAAACTTACCTTTAACGAGGTGTTTGAGCATTCTGTTAGCTGAGTTAGTGAAACAAGTGTTGAGATTAGAGTCCTTAGCACTGCATATTTTCACGCCTAAAGCTACAAAAAGAATACATTTATATCATTTCAAAACAGAACAAAGAGAAATACAATCTAAACTATTTATTTACATAATTTCGTTAATGTGACGTTAACTTCAAGCAAAATTCCAGTGATCATAATGTGTCTGGAATTGTTTGTCCTATCTGTTTATTCTAGGAAAAAGGATCAGAAGAAAACACTAGCTAACAGTGGTTATCAAAATAAAATTATCATTTACACATGAAATTTCCTAAATATAGTGGTGTTGTAATAAGATTTTTTCTTTGGCGGGGAAAAAAGTATTGTCTAGAAATACTTTCAACATTTCCGAATTCTTCGAGCTTTATAATATTATGTACAAAACGTATTGTGATCCAATATTGTGTTTAATACTATCAGTTATTCAATTTTTAATGAAGAAATATTATCTAGCGTGTTTTGAAATAAATGTATTTATTTACAAAATGTAGGCAATAATCAGCCTCAACAATTATGAAAAATGGTAATGTTGTGATATTTTGAAAATAAGCAATTAAATGGAAATCACCGTATGCTGCAATATATCCTTCTAAACAAAACTATGAAAAAGTGATCATAAAAGAAACATTCACATCATTAACTTACGGAAGTATGTATTGTCTGCAGAAAATGCGCCAATTATATGGAGGGATAGCAACAGCAGAACCTTCCACTTGTTCGTAGTTCTCCATCGTGTGCAGAGCATGTCGACTCGGGAGTGCAGATTCGACAAGGAAGTACCCTCTCCTTTACCTTATATACTGGAAAGGTGCAAGACAAGCAAAACAAGTTGAAGTTAATGATCTTGCAAAGTAGTACAGTTTCAGGGCAAGAATCTGAGAGTATGCAAAGAGTACCCATGTTCTGCAGATCGAAGTCTCATGCAATTCGTCTTGAAGTAACAGCAAATTTACAAATGGATGTCAAAATTCGATAAGTCGGTTACTACCAGATAAACGTCTATATTATTAAAATTCAATTATATATTCAAATTGGCGTGCTCACATATATAGATAATTTTAAAATAATCAAAATATAAAAATTATCGATATTCAAATATCACTTTATTGTGATTTAGGGGTTTGACATGTAAATCCTTAAATCTCCGAAAGTGCAACATATTATATAACCGTAAAGAGTGTTATTTATATTGAATTGCATTAATAGTACTGGGGGTCTCTCATGAAAATGACTGAGTCAAGTCAAACTCTCACATTAATAATGCATAAAGAATAGAATGTTCATATTTCTTCAACATAATTGTTTTTACTGTGACATTTGAATTATTTATGACGAATTGGGCTACTTAAAGTCCATTTTCATATTTTCATCTTAGATGCGCTTAAAAACGATACAATCATGTACACATCGGTTCTCTACAAAAAGTTATACAAAATAACGATTGAACACTATAGGAATAGTGGGAAGTCCCAACTCTATTTTGAGTGATTCTGTTCAGTGCCCCCAAAGCTTCTTCAAAGGAATGACAAGTTTATTATTAGGTTTCTTTCATCTGAATGTTCTCCTCCGATCATTTCTATGATGCGAGAAAAAAAATGAGGTGACGAGTTGTTCCCTTTAGTTTCAGTTCTCTGTTCAGTTAGTTTACAATTATCATGCGACAGATTTCTCCGCTATGCAATGTTTAGTGTCCACTCTTCATGTTGGGGTTCAATCTGTATGTGGCTGGGGGTTCTATTTGAGCTTGGCGTTGTCATGGGTCTCTACAGTAACCTATAAATGATACCGTACAAGTTACCCATAAATGATACCACGAACCGCCACTGATCTTGTAATAAGATATATTGCATAGGAAAGTTAACTATTCGCACCAACCTGGAATGGATAAATATGCTAACTACTGTTTTTTTCATTTATTTTCTATAATACATTCAAAGCGTTCGTATCACTGGTTTGGTCGTAATAACAGAAAAATTACCAGTACTATTTGAACCTCAATCGAGAAACGAACAATAGAGCAAAGCACGTTTATTAAGATTTGTTTAAAAAATAGAGTGAAAGTAACATTTAAAAATACAAGAAAGTATATGATAGTGAATCAGTGACGCTCGAGTCGGAAAAAATGTTCAGAAAGAAGTTGAAATTCCCTTCTAAATTATCGATCTGGTTTATGAGGCTCATTGAGAAGTTTACTGGAATTTCTAAAATCACGGTGTATCACATTCTAACGGAATACTGGCAACGAGGAACACGCTGTGTCTGACACGATGATGCACCAACGCACAAAAACAAGATTGTACCCAATTTTTTGGCCAAAAAGTGTCATGGTGCTTGATGAACCCCGCATTCGCCTGATTTAGCTCCATGCAACTTCTGGCTCTTTCCAAAAGTGAAATAGTTAATGCAAGGAAAACGTTTGGTCACTCTTGAACAGTGAACAGTTATCCAAAAGGCTTCGACCATACTAGTGAAGGCAATTCAGAAAAATTAATATCAGAAGGGCTGAGAATAGTTTTCCAACCGCTACCCATATATTTACACCCAACAATACTATTTTAAATAAAGTCATGTAAACTAAAAAATAAACGTTTTGTATTTTATTTCTCATCAATTACCTTTTCTACGAGACATGCAGTCTGTTCTCGTACTAACTGTAAGTGTTTTCTTTTTGTTTGTGCAAGGCTTGCTGGGAACTTGGCTCCCCGGCGCAGACGGGGTTGTCGTTCGGGAAATGAGACCGGCCAAACGCGGTACCCTACAACTTGTTCACTTTATTCTCGTTCATTTCATGTCACGTTAGTCATGAGATCGGCAATCTCCCGACACCAGGTCAGGTAACCGCCTTCTGGCATTCTAAATTTAAAGCGCAAAGCACATGAGCTGTCAGTTAACAAAGTAAGAAATACACGACTGGTCGTGTCCTGTAAGTGGAATAAAAGGATGATGCTGATAATAATAAATAATAATGCAAAGGCCTGTTACAAAAACGTCACGATCTGCTCGCCGGGGTGGATGACGAAGGTTGATTGGAAAAGTGGTGAAAAAGCATGACGGGACAGGGCGCGGAGGCTGTTGCAAATAAGTGCTCCAAACTTTCTATTGGCGAACAAAGACTCGTTCTGGCCAGAACAAGATTGGCTTAATTGTATTTTCTTGAACAACTTGTTTAAATTGTATTTTCACTATGTAATTTCAATCCTGTATTATTTATAGTATAACATGTATATTTGCAGTAGCTAAAAACCTTGTCGTTGATGCGACTTTAAATAAAAATAAATTCGAAAAAAGATTGACAGATGCACCGCAACCATTTTTATTATGAACCGCAGCACGGCTTGAGCCCCTGATAAAGCTTAGAAGATGCACACGCACGAAATTAAATAGTGAGTTCGACTGACTGCTTAGTTTGTAGACACGTCTGCAAGACTCGTCGGCAGGAACGAACTTTTAAACAAACCGTCGCTCAAAAAATTAAAAATGCTCTCAAATGAATAATTCACAATATATTTGTGAATGTTACCAGTACATGAATGTGAGAATCTGTGGAATGCGTGGTTGTACAAACCTGCAACCAATGAAGAAATCACCTCTGACACAGCGTATTAATGGTTTAAGCAATATCTTAATATGAGAGATATTCTTCAAAATGTTTAAGTTGTGCTTTTAATTTCGCACATATTGTATTATGTATTTGGCATTTTGGTTGGATGGTCTGATTTTGCCGGTCAGCTAACTGGGTCCAGTTTAATCCCCATGCTTACGGGTAAAAGCAACATCTGGCGAACGTGACATTTTCCCTTCACCGTTACTAGCAACATTTATTTGCCTGAGTCTTTCTTCGTCACAGAGATTAAAAAAAAGTGGGACGATTTTAAACGAAAGCTACAACTCAATTTTTACTTCCAATCGAACGTGGGACCACACCAAGGGAAGCTGGTATGCTGCCCATAACCCATCCTATAGGCCCACACATGTACAATAATAAGAATAGTAACCATAAAAATATGTTACAGAACTTACAAATATAAGTCGTCCCCGCAGGGCGTGAACCAGCGTGCGTGAACCAGCATGCGTGAACTAGCGTATACGTCTTCAGTTTCTTGCACGTAAAATTCACTGAGTAGTTCAGACTTCAAAATGAAACTGAAATACGCTTCGCCTGTTCTTAAATACTTCGTGTGTGGAATAAGAACATCTCGTTTGAAGCAGGTTCCCATGGTTGCCTGAGGTGATCTTGACTACGATTTCTGAACAAGGAAGGAGGAAAACGGAAATTCGTAATCATAAGACGTTATTTTTGAATAAATGACTAATACATGGATGTTAGTACTTGGTGTGCAAACGTAATTATGGTAGTTGACTAATTCATTTACATTGCAATGTTCTCCATCTTCCTGATACGAGAAGTAATTGTTTTTAAATTTTTATTCCGAAAACTTTAAATGTTTTATTTTACGATATTCATTATCACTTTTGTATAAACTAAATTAGAAGTTGGCATTTTGATGCCGCAGTATTAAATTATAACGCAACTGTTACAAATGATTTGAGGAGAAAAAAGTGCTCTTTTAGCATTTAGCAATCAGCATCTTTTAGCAAAAAAGTGCTAGTTTCAGTAGCAAGGCGTGTTATGGTCATGTATATTAATTCAGTAGACCGTCATGGTTTATATTTTTTTTATTAGTGTAGTTAATGTTTTAAATAACCATGCAATTGTATTCATAAGCTTTGTGCGTACCCTTGATGGTAGAAAAGTGATGATGTTACGGTCTAGTGCCCGCGCAATGAAACTTTGTTCTAAGATTGATGGATTGTTTGATTTTTTTCGTGTTTCTGGGCGCGTCAACTGCTATGGTCATCAGTCCCGTTAGTGAAGTGCACGTTTCTTCTCGGGAGATGGCGATGATCTTTCACCGCTGGATGACGACATCCGGCGCCGACCTACCGTCCACTAGTGGGGTTTCCCCCTAACCAGGACTCTCCCACCAGCGGGGCACCGCCCCAGCCGGGACAAGGTCTAAGCTCCCGACCGGTCTCCCGGAATATGTGGTAGTGTAGTGCACGGTAGTGTAAGAGTGTGTGTAAGGGGAGAGGATAGGACAAGGAAGAGGAAGGATAGATCGCGCACGGTCCGTGGCCCGTTTGATAGGGTACTGCTCCGGCATCCGCCTGCTTTTGATCTGAGAAACCACGGAAAACTACCGATCAGAGCAGCCGGCCGCTAGAATTCTCCTCCAGACAGCGACTGAATTCTACCTAGATGAAAAACTAGTGTCGAAAACCCTGCTGCCGTCAGGACTCGAACCTAGGACCTCCTGATCATAGGCGCCGCAGTGACATCAGTTGATGCACTGAGCTACCGCTCCTGGTGTGTTCCAAGATCTACCCCCGACATGGGATATGTTTTTGATAATATTCTTGTTTGGCACTTCATGTAACTTCAGTTTAGTAAGTTCACTGACTTCAAAAACACTGAAAAACGAAACTTTCCTTCGGTAACGCAGCAAACTAAAAAAGTTTTATGACCATGTCTCATTAACCTATTGATCGTGAATAAAATTCGAAAGATAGTGCTAGCCACTAATCATGTTATTTTACACAACCAACATGGTTGATATTGTTGAGCGGTGATGGGTGGACGTTGTAATGGGCAGAGACAGAATGTTTTCTTTCGCATGCCACAACTGCACTCTGGAATGATAACTTCAGATAAATCTTCGAGAAAATATGTGGTTAAATTTCCAATACGTTCTGGCAACTCCGGCGTAAATTGCAATACCACCAGAGAAATGTTTCTGCAATTGAAATTCCCCATAAAATGTTTTAATATATTTTTATACTGAATGGGTGAAAGAATACAAAGAAGAATACATTTATTTGTTTATGAAATATTTAATTGCATGTTTTCTTCCAAAATATCTCTTTGACCCTGTAATGAACGATGTATTGAAGGTTGATTTTTTTATGTAACTAGTTCATTGAACTAGAAAACAATATAGGAGTAAAGGTATACTCACTTTAGAAGTGTATTTTATTCACAATTTTATATCATACATATTATGTTATTTCGTATGTACAATCAATTTCGTTTCCATTGTCAGAAAGTATGAGCCGTTCAAAAAATACGTTCACAGAATTTTGCTTTTTTAAACCAATCACTCTCTTTGTAAGCCCTTCTCACATTCACAAAGAACACCTAAGAGATGTTCCATTTCGACCTCCTCCTTTATACGTACACAAATACACTTGCTGAGTGAAGTAAAAGTAACTTCCTCAAAAATTAGATGAAAGTAAAGTAATATTTCCATTTAATATATATGTTAGGTTACATTTGCAGTTGCTTTAATAAATCGTTAAAATAAAATATATATTCAATTAATTAATTAAAAATACTGTTTCGTTTCATATACGTAGTTTATAGTTAAAATACGTATTTATAGTTTGACGAAGAAATTTCTAAACTTTAAGATAATTTTTTTTATAAGCTTTCGATTTTTATCGTAAATAATTTTTAAAATTTAACAAAATATTATTAACAGAAGAAAATTTCTGAGAAAGTACTCTTCTCGTCAATCTCGATCCCCCTTGTTGGATTCATCACAATTGCATGAACCCTCTGCCCCAACGAGCTAGAATATACTGCGTAGAGTGGCTTACCCTATGGTTTCAGCGCTCTTGGCGGACGCTGGACGAACTAGGAGCCGCCATGTTCTTGGCACTCAAAACATGAGAGGTGGTTGATGGTTGCATGTAGAACTGTTGTACTGAATCGACGTGTTGTTTGTATCAGATTTCTATATTGTCTTTTCGCATTTAAATTAGTGATTAGAATAATAATATTTACAATGCCTTCAGTATGTTCGACATATAAGTGTAAAAATAGAAGCCACCAAACCACAAACATATCATTTTTCAAGTTTGCCTCCTTATTTGCTATGTTTATTTGCTTCTTTATTGCAATAACATTCACTTTCAGGAGTTTTGCTAACTACAACAACATTTCAACAGCCTCCATTCTTATGCCAATAGCCGATTCAGGAAGCAACGTATTTTTAGTTTCTCAATTCTATCGCCTTATATAGTGGTATTTCGTTTTTAAATGATAAGATTATGGTCGTCAAACACAGAGTAAGAGGATTTATATTCCGCGCGCCCATGCACACCTGGCCAAACGGAATACTAGAATACACTTTCTCCAGAGGGCTCTGCTTTGAGTGCAAATAAACACGGCTTCACTGTGCTGCAAAGAAGGAGGCACTTCAGCCCTTCTACATAGTGTACTTTAGCTCGTTGCTCCACCCCTAAAAGCGAAAACTGTTTTGGATTGAGCCCCGGGCCGGCTCCGCTGTCTCGTTAGTAGCGGTAGGGGCAGTCCCCCCAGCCGAGCGAGGCGTTGTGCAGGCGGAGCTGGTGCTGCAGCCAGGGCACCAGCGGGGCGAAGTACTCGAGCAGGGCGTCGGCCGACAGCTCCCTGGTGCCGGTCAGGACGAACAGGGCGTCGCTCCAGTGGCGGCTGGCGCCCAGCGACATCATCTCCCTGCGCCAAACATCTCCCTTCAGTGGCGAAAAGTACAGTCGGCTCCGGTTATAGCGAACCCTCGGTTATAGCGAACCCTCGGTTATAGCGAACCCTCGGTTATAGCGAACCCTCGGTTATAGAGAACCCTCGGTTACAGCGAACCCTGGGTTACAGCGAACCCTGGGTTACAGCGAACCCTGGGTTACAGCGAACCCTGGGTTAAAGCGAACCCAAGGTTAAAGCGAACCCAAGGTTAAAGCGAACCCAAGGTTAAAGCGAACCCAAGGTTAAAGCGAACCCTCGGTAATGGCGAACTCTCCGTTATAGTGAACCCTCGGTTATAGCGATCTTACTGGTCACTGGTCCCGTTTCACTAACATTACAAATAAGCACAAGTAGATTCGGTTATAGTGTAGCTGAACCTCGACTATAGTGAACTTAGGAAATAAAACCTGGAAATTAATTCAATCTTGCATACAGGCGAGTAAAAGGGCCTTCGGAAAGTGGAACGGTGATCCAACCGTGCAAGAGGCATGGAAAGGTGTCACAATTGCATTACGATACTTACACAGAGGACAATGCAGAATCACGTACGGAGAGAGCACGAACTCTGGAGAAGGATCTAAAGAAATGACTAATGAAAAATGTACGAAGCAAACGATTGAAAATAATTGATTTTTTAAGGACAAATGAAGTAACTGAAATTCTCAGTTCGTGCTGTTAATGAATTTTGCTACATCTCTATATTAATAAAAAATAGTGGATAAATTGTATTTAATTTTAACATTTTCGGATGTAGTGATTCGGATAGTGAACCAAACATGTGAGTTCCCAGAAGTTCACTATAACCGGAGATGACTGAACTATGAAATTTCGTCCTTAATAATTGTTCTATAAGACAAATACACAAACCACTAACTTCAAGATCATTCACACATTCCATTTTCACGAAAACGTGAGAGAAGCGTAACTTAGAAACTATCAGAGGAGGACTGTTCACCGCAATATTTTGCGGTGCTTACCGACCGTCCAGACACGCATCCTCCCCTCTCCCCGCCCTTGAAACACGAGGAGCTGTAGGTTATCGCTCTGGCTTGGGTGCCTTGGCCAGCACAAGCGAATTATCTGGACAGCATTAAGAATTGTTTGAAACTTCTCACTCTACCGCACTTGATAGCGCTTACTGATGCGGAAGACTGACTGGCTCTCGATAGCAAAACAGAGTTGTTGTTTTTGCATCTGTTTAAAGCTTTCAAAATCTTTAATTTTTTAGAGGATTACCAAATTTATGAAATATTTATTATACACTTCGAATTACTAGGTGTACCGGCGGTATACGCGGTGTATCGGAGAATTCGCCACTGCTTCCCTTCAAGGGACAACATACGCCAAAAGAGCCGCAGCAATCCTCCTGCTATTCATAAATGTTAATTCAATACACCCTCGTTTGCACGAACTCCCTTAACACGAATTTCGCGTTGACACGATCAGAACGTCAGTCCCAGTAAGGTATTTCGGGAATACGTACATTTATAATACTCGGATAACAACAAATTTTATAACACGAACTCCGATTATTTTGATTCCTTGGAATTCGTGTTAATGAGGTTTTACGTATCTCCATTTTTGTTGATTGATTAGTGATTTTGGGCGCATCAACTGCAATGCGCGACAAGTGTAGTACATGTGTTTTCCTCGAAATGTGGTGGTGAATCAGGTGTATGTCCACCCGCGGGGCAGAGACCCAGCCGCGACAAGCTCTAAGCGGCATGTGTGGGAGAGCGTAGTGCATGCTTGTGTGTGTGTGTAAGGAAGAGGAAGGAAAGATGGCGCGCGGTCTGGGGCCCGTTTGTTGGGGTACTGCTTCAGCATACGCCTGGTGTTAACCGTAGAAACCACGGAAAACTACCGATCATAGCAGCAGGCGTGGATTCAGTCGCTGTCTGGAGGAGAATTCTAACGGCCGGCTGCTCTGATCGGCACTTTTCCGAGGTTTCTCCGATCAACATCAGGCGAATGCCGGAGCAGTACCCTAACAAACGGGCCACGGTCCGCGCGCGATCTTTCCTTCTTCTTCCTTGCCCTTTCCTCACCCCTTACATACACACTTACACTAACATGCACTACACTCCCACACATGCAGAGATACCGGTAGGGAACTTAGAACGTGTTCCGGCTGGGGCGGTGCCCCGCTATTGGAAGATACCTGGTTGGGGAAAGCCCCGTTTGCCGACGGCAGGTCGGCACCGGAACTGGCCATCCGGCAGGGGGAAGATCACCGCCACCTCTCGAACAAAAACACGCACTACACTTACGGGACTAATGACCATTAGTAGTTGACGCGCCCGGAATCCCCAATAATGAATCAATCATCATCGACGAGGCGTGGAAGTGTTGTGGGAGGGGAAGCACCTGAGCTTGCGGCCGGCGCGGTGGGAGCCGTAGATGTCGCACTGGTGCAGCGGGAAGGGCAGCGGCCCGCGCCCCACGCCGCCCAGCACCGCCACCTCGCACAGCGCCTTGAACATCTGCACCTGCAGCACCCCGCTCAGGAAGTACCTGCGGCACCCACCACGCCTCTCTTCAAAAATCACATTTTCTCATTAATGGTTGCTTTATTTTTTTATTTTATTTTTTTTTACTTTCCTTAATGGCAGATTTGAATGTTTTGTTCCTCTAGAATTTATTTTAGAGTTTTTCAAGAGATGGGTAAGATAGAAGTTACCAGTGTCATTTGCCTAATACGGAGAACTATGGAAAAGCCTTGAAATATGTAAACAATTATTCAAAATCAACATTTCCGGAAAAGCTTTAAATGCGCACATTCGTAAAGAAATTATTTTTTACCATCTATTGCAAAAGAAAATTGACACCCAGTGTCCGTCAACTCATTCCCAATACACAATGAATTTAAAATTAGTGATAATACACTGCACAAACTTTCTCATATCATTGGTAAATATTACAATGTATTAAAATATTGGATCCTCCCCCTCACTAAATTTTTAGCCATGTCTTGAAAAACTCTTAATCAAGGCAAGCGCACGAGATTCCATTAAAATTCAACAAATTTAATAAAATCACAATTCACTGTTGCTTTATCCTTACAAACGTCTAAATAACAAAAACATGCTTCGACAAGGAGTCTCCCGTGCTGTTGTTTTGTGGGAGATTCTGCCGTGCTGTGGTTTTGTGTGAGAGTCTGCCGTGCTGTTGTTTTGCGGGTGAGTCTGCCGTGCTGTTTTGCAAGAGTCCTATGTATTGAAAGTGCGTGGAACAAATGTTTAGAATTTCGCTGTCTGATATGAATGGCTAGACGTCTGGGTACCGTATGTAGGGCGTGTTGTCCGGCACGTGGAACTTGGCCGCGGGGTCGAAGTCGTCCTCGTCGCGGGGCGCGGGCGGGCACACGCCCTGCAGGCTGCGGCGCAGCGCCCACCACGCGCCGTTGTACTGGTCGGGCGTCACCTCGCCCGCGAACACGCCCCAGCGCCACTCCTCCAGCGCCAGCGCGAACGCCAGCTGCGGCAGCTGGCGCAGCGCCTGCCGCACCAGCAGCTGCGCGCCCAGCGCTGCGGCCGACACGCGCGCGCAGCGGAGGGCATTCAGTCATTCATTCATTTATTCATTCAGTTAAAAGAATCATTTAGTCGGTCGGTCGGTAAGTCAGTCAGTTGGTCAGTTAGTCAGTCAGTTGGTCAGTTAGTCGGTCGGTGGGTCAGTTAGTCGGTCGGTGGGTCAGTTAGTCGGTCGGTGGGTCAGTTAGTCGGTCGGTCGGTCGGTCGGTCGGTTAGTCGGTCGGTCGGTCAGTTAGTCGGTCGGTTGGTCGGTCGGTCAGTTAGTCGGTCGGTTGGTCGGTCGGTCAGTTAGTCGGTCGGTTGGTCGGTCGGTCAGTTAGTCGGTCGGTTGGTCGGTCGGTCAGTTAGTCGGTCGGTTGGTCGGTCGGTCAGTTAGTCAGTCGGTCATTTAGTGGCAAATTTAAATGCGAAAATTAACGCTAAATTTACTTATTTTTTTATCATTTATAAACTATTTTTATATTATCCAATTGAGCTTTTGACATCAAAATGACCATATTTTTAATTACAAAAGTAGATGTCAAGATGTAAATTTGTTTTAAAGTAGAGTAATATTCAAAATAGATTACGCAACTTTTATGTTTATTAATAAGTATAATTCATTATCTTAAATCAAAATGGATTTTTGCTTAAAATAGCTTCGAAATAATATGATTACTACTTGTCACAACTTATTCTCAATGTATAAATAAAGCCTTATTTTGCGCGAGTTTACAATTTTTAAGAAAATACATTGAGTTAAATCTAAAAGTTTAAATTTTTAATGACGTTTGTTATCATAGCGATCTACTATGTGGGCAATTTTCAGGTTTTTATCTGGTCCCCCTACAGAGATATTACATTTGAAAATTTGGAAAAGGTCAAAAATTCCAATTTTTAAGAGGGTGTAATTTACAATTTTCAATATAATGAATCCATTGCTTTTTATTCTACAATGTCAGAGCTAAATAGTTTTGAAAATAGTAAACCTCTACAAACGCGAAAACTGGCACACGGTGTAAAACAAAAATGGCCGCCATTTGTAAACCAGACACAATAAAAATAAATCAAAGAAGTTTTTGAACAGCCAAAACATAAGGAAATGTATGAACAAAATATGATTTTTTTAGAGAAGGTCGAGCGACCAGTGCTGGACCACTTAAAACGGATTGCACTTTTGTGACACAAATATTGTGATATTCACCAAACATAGGAAAGCAATTAATAGGAAACTCAGAGAAAAGTCGTCTTGACGACAAAACTAAAATGTGAGTTGACACCTTCACGCCCTTCAATTACTTTTTTAAAAAATTGAAAGAAGCCTCACCTTCCGGGGAGACGGAGTCGTTGACCAGCCCCAGACGCAGCAGGTGCTGCGGGGTCCACACGCCCAGCGTCACGGCGTCCCCCACGGCCTCCTGAAAGGCCGAGTTGGCCCCGTCCTGCAACACCGTTCTCTTCCCTTGTATAATACTTTCCACACGCCCAGCGTCACGGCGTCCCCCACGGCCTCCTGAAAGGCCGAGTTGGCCCCGTCCTGCAACACCGTTCTCTTCCCTTGTATAATACTTTCCACACGCCCAGCGTCACGGCGTCCCCCACGGCCTCCTGAAAGGCCGAGTTGGCCCCGTCCTGCAACACCGTTCTCTTCCCTTGTATAATACTTTCCACACGCCCAGCGTCACGGCGTCCCCCACGGCCTCCTGAAAGGCCGAGTTGGCCCCGTCCTGCAACACCGTTCTCTTCCCTTGTATAATACTTTCCACACGCCCAGCGTCACGGCGTCCCCCACGGCCTCCTGAAAGGCCGAGTTGGCCCCGTCCTGCAACACCGTTCTCTTCCCTTGTATAATACTTTCCACACGCCCAGCGTCACGGCGTCCCCCACGGCCTCCTGAAAGGCCGAGTTGGCCCCGTCCTGCAACACCGTTCTCTTCCCTTGTATAATACTTTCCACACGCCCAGCGTCACGGCGTCCCCCACGGCCTCCTGAAAGGCCGAGTTGGCCCCGTCCTGCAACACCGTTCTCTTCCCTTGTATAATACTTTCCACACGCCCAGCGTCACGGCGTCCCCCACGGCCTCCTGAAAGGCCGAGTTGGCCCCGTCCTGCAACACCGTTCTCTTCCCTTGTATAATACTTTCCACACGCCCAG